>JACEFZ010011203.1:25000-107500 GCA_014155875.1 Cepaea nemoralis
AGCCGGTCTCTCTGGCCGAGGGGTTACAACACTTTCTCCGTAATCCCGTTTATCACGCAGTCTCGTAGCGGGCGAGAACTGGAAGCGGTTTACCCCCGCTGGTGACTTGCGGGATAACTGAGCCGGCCGCTCAGAAAGCAATGGCAAATACTGAGCGTAATCTTGCCAAGAAATCAACAGACAGCTGAAAGATGCTGCTGTTGACAGCGATGTCCTGTAAAGGATATGCGAATTAAAAAAAATAATATTAGCATGCCAGGTTGTTCTGCCCCAAGACGATTATAAAAACACGTCGCTCCGACATTCCAGCTTTACAAACTGCTCATAAAGTTATAGATAATGTGGTGGTTTCCCCATGACTACCACGTGCATGTTGCTGATTTGTAAACTCTCTGACAGTACTTCTCGTCTGTCGGAACAACTGAGTGTCTTGTTCTACAAGTGAGTGCCTTGTTCTACAAGTGAGTGCCTTGTTCTAATCAGGCGGTTACATTGGCGAAGTGAGTAAGCACACAAGCCACGAGCTACAAAATCGCGGGCTCGTTCCAGGACTGGTCAGTCGATTCAAGATGTGCAATATTTTCAGAGATTACTGGGGTCGTCGCTGGAGCTACGGAGTTCGTGCTCTGTGTGAAGCTTTCGGCAAGAAAGAAGACTGAGCCATGGGGGATAAACACGGTGCAATGAAGTTAATCCTCTGCCTTTAACCTGTAATAAGGAGAAGTCTTCCATTTATTCTGTGCCGCTATCCACTTATTCCGGTGGATACTCGATCTCCTGTTATGCATTTATTCTCGTGGATACTCGTTTTCCTGTTATCCACTTATTCGGGTGGATACTCGGTCTTCTTTTATCCACTTATTCCGGTGGATACTCGATCTCCTGTTATGCATTTATTCTCGTGGATACTCGTTTTTCCTGTTATCCACTTATTCGGGTAGATACTCGGTCTTCTTTTATCCACTTATTCCGGTGGATACTCGATCTCCTGTTATCCATTGATTCCGGCGGATTCTTAATCTCCTGAACCGTTTATCACACCACTGAGCGCGGTCCGCTTCCCACCTCTAGCATGTACAGCAGTGAGGTTTCCCTTCAGTCAGCTGAGCCTGAGATCTACTGAGATTAATACTGTAACATTTAATTATCCTCACACAAACATAGAGGCTCGCTATTAAACTTCCTGTGCGTTGATTACGAAGTATTACAGGGTGTATTTTTAATGACTGTGCAGTGTTTGAAAATACTGCCGGTCCAAGTTTTGTATTCACCCTCTGTAAAGTTCATGCAACATTATAGGTAAATACAAAACTTGGACCGGCAGTATTTTCAAACACTGCACAGTCATTAAAAGCACAAACTGTAGGTCCATTCCCTACCCCGATCAGTTAAATTTAAATGTTGACTTCTCTTTCGGAAAGCGATGGCAAACTATTAAACATAAAATGTCATAGAAAATCAACCTGGGGTTGATCGCAAGGTCCTGCAAAGGACATTCAATATGTACAACACCAACAACAACAACAACAACAACAACAACAACAACAACAACAACAACAACAACAACAGTAACAACAACAACAACAACAACAACAACAACAACCAAGAAAAGAGCGTACAAACAGACTTACCTCTACGTTGAAAACTCTATCCAGCCACAGTCCACACTGTAGGTAAACTGTTGCCGGTGATGTTTTCACAAATTCCGAAGAAAGAAAAGCCCGAGGATTAAAACAAGTGAAGTGAGCTGGTAGTGTCGCAAGTGAAGAAGACGACGACCGTGTCAACTGTAGACCTGGCGCGAAGATTGTAGCGGATTAGGACAGCTGAGCCTTGCTCATGGCGTTCCCGGCCTGGACTCGATGTTTGCCGAGTGGTCAGTCTCTGTGTTTGAGGATAAACTTGGAACTATAACTGGCGGGCTGGAGGTGACAACCGGAAATGGACCAGACTGAGATGTGCGCGTGATTCGAGCGTTGTTTTGGGAGAAATATAAAATAATCTCACATCTAAAGCAATGTTTGTTCCCCCCTACCTCGTTCGATTTGAGCTCGAGCGTAGTCCATACTGGACTGATGTTTGCGTGTGGGCCAGTTTTCTTTATTACCAGTGTCCCTCGCCATCAGGCGAACCCCTAAGATTTCTTAGGTACAGTGCCTGTTGCCGTGGCCCATAAGGGAAGCAAAGAATAGTAACACCGTTGCCTTCCATGCATGTCGTAAGAGGCGACTAAGGTGGCTTGGGCTGAGACTTAGTCTACAGTCTATTGGGACTTCCGGTCCCCAACATGGCGGATAGGCATTTAAACAGTTAAGGCCGCTGGAGTGTTTACGCTTGTGGCTACGGTTTTCATTCGCAATTTCCTCATGTTGGACTGGTAGTGCATGGTTCCGTCTTCCTGCTACTGAGTGAGTGCGTGGCGCGACACTGTGAGCTGTGAATTTCGCGTGGAATGCTTTTACATCTGTCCGCGGTTGTCTGTAGCGTGAACTGCATGTTCGGAAGAATGATGGCCGCTATTTCTGAATTGACTGATTTGCCTTTTCGGTTCACAAGTGCATTTTTCAGGTGACCCAGGAGTCGCTAGAGCTACAGAGTTCGTGCTTTGTGCGGCACTTTCGGCGGATCGTCTTGCGGAAAGAGACCAAGCATTGTGGGATAAAACCCGGACAAATGAAGTCTTTCTGGAGGACCTCTGTATTGGCATTCTGGCGGTGGGATTATGCAGTGTACCTGTGCGGGCTGTTGGCTTGCCGAGACTCCTGTCTGTTCCATTGTTCACATGGGGCAATGAGGAGCATTTTGTGTGATATTCACTGGCATAGGAACGGAGCATAATGGGGACGACCCGTTGCCGTGAAGTTGGAACCGCGACTAACCAACTAGGTACAGTACTTGTAATTTACGTCTCCAAGTCAAGGACAGAAGGTCTCCATGGCGAAGGCTTTACGGACGCGGTTCGTGATTCCGCATACCCGTGTTAGAAACACAGCTGCGCACTATTTGGCAGCAGACCGCATTGCGCTAGGTTCTTTTTTTACGAAACGGTATGAATGCCGGTCGTTCAGAAAGCAAAAGCAAACTACTGAACGTAAACTATCCAAGACATCAACAACAGCAAAACATGCTGGCGTTGGCTGCAAAAGGCATGTAAAAGGATTTGCAACTAACTAAGTCAAGGACGAAAAGTCAACAATTAAGTCAAATAGACCGGTGTAAAGCAATGTAGTTTAGAAAGTAGTTGTTGTAATCAGTGGTGGTGTGCCAGCGTGTTAGCTTTCCCTATGGCAAGTGGGCCATATGTGCCCCCGATGAAGTGGGTTCCCTTAACTGATTCAGTTTAGTTTGGTTTAGTCAACGGGTCAACATCACGGCACACGGGTGTAACCCATAAGTGATCCGTTCTACTCCTAACTCAAGCCTGAGTCTGGAGAACCTCAGCTCAGTGCACGAACTCCGTAGCACGATGAGGGTCCTGAAATACTTAGGGTAGGTTTTGAACTCGAAATTTTGCCCTGGCAGCGCCGTTAAGCTAATCTTTTTCGATTTCCCAACTAAACAAGGAATTTTTTACGTTCTCATCAATACATACGGGCGTCCGATCTCACTACCCAGAGATCAGGGGACATTTTGTTACAGACGGATGAATGAACGGACGGATAGACAGAAAGAAAGACAGACAGATAGACATGTTATTCCCCCCATCATTATCCATTTAATGAAACCAACCAAATATTTGACAATGTGCGCTGGCAAGGGAGGGAATTAAACAGCGGACTAGGTAGTTTTCCGCGCCGTTTTAAGCTCTATTGGATTTGGTGGCGGACTATTTTTGGGACATTCTGTTGTCTGCAAACAGCGATCACAGAGACACATGCACACCCACACCAAGAGATTCATTAACATTCACGGCTGGGAAAGTAGAGTCCCGCCTCAAGCTAGCAAGGATGTTTGTTTTCTTCGAAGGCGTATCCGCAAATATTGTTTGTTGTTGCAAATTTGTAGCATCATGTATAGAACAATGGCAGCTGTTTGCTACTACTTTCAGCTCAGTAACGGCGCCAAAAGACGCATGTAGAACTGTCATCATCATCATGTGCCACTCGGTCATTCTCGTCATCTCACGATCACCAGAGTCATGGATTAATTGACGAAACAAGATTTTCCAGGCATCTGCAAAGAAGGTAGTTTGCCGTGGCTTTCCTTTTTAGCAGTGACCAAACTGGTCGATGACCATAGTCATTGTCTCCAAAAAAGAGATCCTCTGCCTGCCGTCATGAAATTGGAGAGCATAACCTATAACTATCTAGGTTGATGTTTTCAGCAAACCTTGCCTCTTCCAAGTCTTGCTCTTCAGTCCCTTCCATCACCTGCACCCCTGGCGTAACTTAACCCTGATTGAGGGGGGGGGGGGTCTAAACGGGTGTCCAGTAAGCTAGCCTAAGGAAGGAGGCACCTTACTACTCCTTTGATAGGACCCCTATCCCGCCGCCCAATTCACTTCCCCGTAAACTTGCTCAGATTGTCCTTCCCAAGCAAACGGCGTTAAACAGAAAAGTCAGTGTCTCAGGAGTAATTGAACTAACAGAACACATTAATTAAAAGGTATTGACTGACACGTTTAGACAGGAAGGTGAAAGAAGTCGATATTAGGAGGCTGAATAGACAAAAGAAAAATGAAGAATGAAAAGTAACACCCGAATGAAAGCATGCTCGAAGCCTAACATCATCTCTTCATCTCTCTTTTAAAATAAAGTTTGTTTGTTCGTTCGTTCCAACTGTAGTCACCAGTCCAGCAATGAGTAGTCTGTCTACCTCTCTCTCTCCAACTGTAGTCACCAGGTCCAGCAGTAAGTAGTCTATCTACCTCTCTCGTAGGAGATTGTGTGGGTTGGGGGATGGGTGTGTGTGTGTGGGTGGGGGGGGGGGTGTGTGAATGGGATATGTCTGTGTGGGTGGGAGTGTGGATGGGGTAAATGTGAGTGGGTGGAGGATGTAAGTGTGGGTGGTGAGGATGTTTGTAGGTGGGGGATGTGTGTGTGGGTGAGAGATGTGTGGGCGGGGATGTGTATGAGGAATGCATGTGAGGGATGTGTGTGTGTGGGGGGAATGTGTTTATGGGTAGAGTTTTGTGTGGGAAGGGAGATGTGTGAGAGGTGGGGGAGGAGTGGGATGTGCAGGTGGATGAAGTGATATGTGATAACTGTTATCAGCAGAGGATAGAAACATAACTAGATAAAATTGTGTCAGATTTCTGTTGCTTCTTGAAGTGTTCATTCATTGTGTTGTTATCGTTAAGGAATGTTGGGGAATTCTATGTAGAGAGAATGTTTGTCAACAAGCCTAAAGACCTTCACATAATTCATAAAAAGGTGCCTATGAAATCTCACAGCAGTTACATGAGTATTTATTAGAGGTAGCGACTCACACCATTCATGCAGACTATTCTACACATAGGCTCTCATTAGGCTGAACAACAACAGAATGCCTGCATGGGTATTATTTTTCGATGACGTACACTTGAGAATCCAGCGTGCATGCACAAATGGTCCAAGAGCATACAGATGTTAGGTGAGTGGGTGAATATATCATGGCAAATCAGAACCACCCCATGCCAACAATTATAGAAATAATAAAACACCATTCTGGTGTGTGTATCCAAGCAGAAACAACTGTGGAATATCAACAACTACCTGTCTTATTATAGACATATCTCAACATGATTTTTATTCTTCAGATTGGTCTATATTAATGGGTTATGCTGATCTACATAAAGAACATATTTTAACATAGAACTACATAAATATAACGGTAGAGTGCATACAGGAAAGATACATTATAACAAGTGCATTAGTTACATTAACAAATGAGTAAATGAAACAATAATTTCCTGATTCACAGCAAAATATTCTCAGGATAGTTAGAAATTTGTGCCACTTACGTGACTGGTTGATGAAATGTAAGCAAACTCAGATTGTAATTAATTGTCTGTATTGTTGTTTGTCCATCAAGAATGATGATGACCATTCTTTCATCCAGGGGGTTGAAGTATAGAGCCGTGGTTCCTAAGATGGCTGATTCAGCCTATTTTGGCTCGCAATTTTCTTTGTGACAATGTGCGACAAAAGAATGCATGACGTTTCTGGAGGAGGATTTCCTGCAGTGGTTTTTCTGTCCTGCCTTTTCTTTACAGCTCTTGCAGTCCTGGTTGCCTCACATATAACTGCACCCTTGCGCAATGATGCACGCCACGAATTTCGGTCTCTGGCTGCAGCCTCCCAGGTGTCATGATGAATTCCAAAAGCATTCAGAGAGATTTTCAGAATGTCTTTAAAGCGTTTCCTCTGGCCACCTTGGGAGCGTTTACCACAACTCAGTTCACTGTAAAAAATTCGTTTAGGGAGCCTGTGATCTGGCATGCGAGTCAAGTGACCAGCCCAACGAATCTGATTCTTCATCAGTAGAGTGTGGATACTGGGCACAAACGCTCTTTCTAAGACTTCAGTGTCTGGGATCTTGTCTTCCCATTTAATCTTCAGTAGCTTCCTTAGGCAGACTGTGTGGAAGTGGTTTAATTTCCAAGCGTGTCGCTGTATTATATATGCAAGAAATGAACACATCAAAGTGTATGTGGGCTTAATAAATTATACATGGCATGTCAATAAGAATGTTGTAATGCACAGACCTTTTTAAATAATTCAAACTTCATATTATAAGACTAGTATCTGTATGCTTTTTTCTGTGTTGCTTCAGTTGAAAACTGTATGTGCATCTTGCATTACAAACATCACTTCTCTCCTGTGTGTATTCTTTTGTGTCTCTTTAAACCTCCACTTCGAGTAAAACCAACATTACAAACATCACACTTGTAAGGCTTCTCTCCTGTATGTATTCTTTTGTGTATCTTTAAATCTCCACTTTGAGTAAAACCAACATTACAAACATCACACTTGTAAGGCTTCTCTCCTGTATGTATTCTTTTGTGTATCTTTAAATTACCACTTTTAGTAAAACCAACATTACAAACATCACACTTGTAAGGCTTCTCTCCTGTATGTATTCTTTGTGTGCATCTTTAAATCTACCACTTTGAGTAAAACCAACATTACAAACATCACACTTGTAAGGCTTCTCTCCTGTATGTATTCTTTTGTGTATCTTTAAATTTCCACTTTAGTAAAACCAACATTACAAACATCACACTTGTAAGGCTTCTCTCCTGTATGTATTCTTTTGTGTGTCTTTAAGCTATCCACTTTGAGTAAAACCAACATTACAAACATCACACTTGTAAGGCTTCTCTCCTGTATGTATTCTTTTGTGTGTCTTTAAGCTACCACTTTGAGTAAAACCAACATTACAAACATCACACTTGTAAGGCTTCTCTCCTGTATGTATTCTTTTGTGTTTCTTTAAAGCTACCACTTGAGTAAAACCAACATTACAAACATCACACTTGTAAGGCTTCTCTCCTGTATGTATTCTTTTGTGTTCTTTAAAGCTATCCACTTTGAGTAAAACCAACATTACAAACATCACACTTGTAAGGCTTCTCTCCTGTATGTATTCTTGTGTGTGCCCTTAAATGAACACGTTGAGTAAAACCAACTTTACAAACATCACACTTGAAAGGCTTCTCTCCTGTATGTATTCTTTTCTGTGTCTTTAAATGAGTACGTTGAGTAAAACCAACATTACAAACACCACACTTCTCTCCTGTATGTATTCTTGTGTGTATCTTTAAATCTCCACTTTTAGTAAAACCAACATTACAAACACCACACTTCTCTCCTGTATGTATTCTTGTGTGTATCTTTAAATCTCCACTTTTAGTAAAACCAACTTTACAAACATCACACTTGAAAGGCTTCTCTCCTGTATGTATTCTTGTGTGTATCTTTAAATGAGTACGTTGAGTAAAACCAACATTACAAACATCACACTTGTAAGGCTTCTCTCCTGTATGTATTCTTGTGTGTATCTTTAAATCTTCACTTTTAGTAAAACCAACATTACAAACATCACACTTGTAAGGCTTCTCTCCTGTATGTATTCTTTTGTGTATCTTTAAATCTCCACTTTGAGTAAAACCAACATTACAAACATCACACTTGGAAGGCTTCTCTCCTGTATGTATTGTTTTGTGTATCTTTAAATCTCTACTTCGAGTAAAACCAACATTATAAACATCACACTTGTAAGGCTTCTCTCCTGTATGTATTCTTGTGTGTGTCTTTAAATGAACACGTTGAGTAAAACCAACATTACAAACATCACACTTGTAAGGCTTCTCTCCTGTATGTATTCTTTTGTGTATCTTTAAATCTCTACTTCGAGTAAAACCAACATTATAAACATCACACTTGTAAGGCTTCTCTCCTGTATGTATTCTTTTGTGTATCTTTACATCACCACTTTGAGTAAAACCAACATTACAAACATCACACTTGTAAGGCTTCTCTCCTGTATGTATTCTTGTGTGTGTCTTTAAATGAACACGTTGAGTAAAACCAACATTACAAACATCACACTTGTAAGGCTTCTCTCCTGTATGTATTCTTGTGTGTGTCTTTAAATGAACACGTTGAGTAAAACCAACATTACAAACATCACAAGTGTAAGGCTTCTCTCCTGTATGTATTCTTGTGTGTGCCTGTGCACTACAAATGTTAGCAAAGTTCACAGTAAAAGCATTACCAGGATTATAAGTGTTTCCTTCTGTTGATGTTATTTTATTACCAGGATTATAAGTGTTTCCTTCTGTTGATGTTATTTTATTACCAGGATTATAAGTGTGTCCTTCTGTTGATGTTATTTTGTCTTTCTGTGAATACATTTTGTGAAACTCTTTACAGTTGACACCACACACTTTATACTTCTTTCCATGATCTTCATTCATGCAGGACTTAACAATTTTGCATTCTATGTTACATTCATCATCTCTGATCAGGTTAGTGCATTTAGTAGAAACACAGAGCTTATCATTTTCCTTATCTGTATAATCATTTTGTGAGCTAAAATTATCAGAAATCCCAGCTTCACTCACATTAACTGTGTGCACATGATTCTGAATACTTTCTGACAGTGTTGCCACAGTCAGTTTTGTATTATCAATGTCATTTAATGTCATATTTACATCACACTTTTCATGCTTACTTTTAATTTGTAAAACCTGTTACTACCAGTGGTAAGGTCTGCATGCAATTTGATGCAATTCAGCTCCAAGTATTTATGATGATGTCCTGTATTTCATATGTCTTTGCAAATACCAAGACTTGATTGAAGGACAGATTGGCAATAAGCACAAGAGAATAGTTCCATCACTTTCTGTATTTACATCAGACTCTTGCACATTATTCTTTCGAAGCAATTTTCTTCCACATTTGGGACTATTTATACCCAGATCTCGAGCATAACTGTCACCATAGTATACTAATATTTCTGACCCAGCACAGATAGGTTTGTGAGACCTGTAGTAGATTTCTCCCTGATACTGGTAGGCTGTCAGACACTGCTCATCTTCATGTCTGGCACAGTTGACATACCTCATCCAGTTTGACTTGCTCAGATCTTTACCATCCACAAAGCGAAAAGTGTGTCCATCTTTCACAATCTGCCAACTATAACCAGACTCATGGGCAATCGTTTCATCCACTTCCTTCTTCCCTCTATAAGGTCCAAATCTAGTACGAGCAGGGAAGTCTTTCACTGCAAACACACCCAAACCTGCATTTGGAATCTTGGATTTTTTGATGACTAGACCCTCTGGTAGAGTTCTCTTGCTGTACTCATCAGATTTGCTTGGTTGTATCTTGACATCATCAACAACCAGCAGTGGTCCATGTACGGGACAGTCACCGTCATATTCTTGCCTGCAGTCCTCACAGTAGAGAAAATCATCATCATCAAGAGTGGCAAGTGACATGTAACTTGACCCTCTGATCTTTCTAAACGGATACACGTGGACTTCCTCATCGTCAGAGTCTGTCTGTTTCTTTCTCCGTTTCTTCCGTTTTGGGACTTTCTCCGTTGTGCTGTCTTTAAAAGATGCTTTCTTTGGAAGTTCAAACACTCTTTTTCTCTGGTTCACTTGAGGTCTCTTTGGCTTCTCCAGGGCAGGCGTCCACTCGGTATCTGACCCATCGGATGATTCTATAATTGCTGGGGTTACTAACTTCCGTCTTGCTTTCTCTGATCTGTTTCTAAGCATAAACTCTGGGGGAGTCACTGGCAAACCTGCATGACGTAAAGCCTCAAAGTTCTGCCGTAAGTTGCTGAGATGTTGTTTCTCATAGTCAGAAATCTCAGCAAATTCTTCTGGTGTGAAAAACTCACTGATGGAGGATGGGAGGTCATCAAAGTTTATGCTTGAGAACTCCATTGTTCTGTAGATAGTTCTTAGACACAGTCGGCCTCTCTCTCTGTTGTCTCAACAGCTCCTGCCACACAGTTCAGTGGTTCGCCATATTTGAAACTTAAGGCTCTTAATAATAATGAACAGTCTCCCTTGCAGACATTTGTTCACCCGGAAGTGAAAACCATGCTTGTCGTCTGCAACAAACCGCCGAGAAATCAAAATGCTGTTCATTTTATTTATTAATATTAACTGTTTTGTTTTAACATAACCAAATTTTATAGTTCACTGATGTCTCGGATATTGTAGAAACCTGAAGGTCGAATATCCATGGAATTGAGGTAAATTGAAAGCATAGGCTTATAGTTTATTTATTGATATGGCTTCTGAGCTGAGTTAAGTTCATGCTTCAGAAGCAGAGTAGAAGTTCAGAAGTGGCAGAAGTCAACACGAATAATGAAGTCGGTAAGTGACTTACCGACTTCATTATTCGTGTTGACTTCTGAGACTTCTGAACTTACTAAGTCGGTGATTTTGGGCTTTGGGGGATGCTCGTTATGAAATTATGATGGCTTATATAAGAAAGATGTCGAGATGCATCATCAGCTAGCAACACAAAATGAAGCAAAACTGGTTGGTATGATGGGATATTAATCTGTGTTTTAAAGTTGTTCCACTCAGCTCACCAATCCAATAGTTCAATAAATCAATACGTTCTTTTCTCATTACGACGAATATTGAATGCAGTCATTCGTTCATTTGATAAAGTCATGTTTTATTCATTCTTTTTCTTTGTTTGACGTAGTGACTGTAAAAAAAAAAAAAACTCATTTACTGCCAATATAGCACCTTGCGGTGTATGGAAAGGGGGGGGGGGGGGGGGGAAATCTTGAGCCTGAGGAATTAAGGCCGCCTGGCTAGTGCAGACGCCGTGAACTGTGCAGGTTAGTGTTTTCTGTTTGCCCCGACAGAAACAAACTCCACACCTTACCGAGGATTCGAACCTGGGTCTCCCGAAGGAGAATCCAGAAGTCTAGCCACTCGGCCAGCCGCTCCTCGTTGAATTTAGCCGCTCCTCGTTGAATTTAGCCGCTCCTTGGTGAATTGTGCAATAATTAATTTGTTCTGTAAAAGAACGCGTGTTCCAGCCAGTTACAGAGTGCAGATAAACGTAAGTGTGTCCCAGCTAGCTTAGAGAAAACTAAACTAACTCCAGTGAATCAGCAGGTGAGGAAAAGATGCTGGTGCAGGATAGAACACACACTGAGAAAACCCATGGACAATATATTTAAACACTGTCTTGTCTGGAACTTGTACAGCAAATAAAATAGTGGGAGATCTAAAAAACACACGAAGAAGAGCATTACAGACACAGCTGAATAAAAATGTGAGACCTTGGAGGGAGGTGCAGAAGATTACAAAAGATAGAATGACATGTGTGGTGTGTTTGAGGGCGTATGTGCTATGGGGGATAAAGAGCAGACACAGAAGAAGGAAATGTCTTGGGAAGTAAAGGCAGCCAGCAAGATAGTCAAACCTCGGTTTTCGTTGCCTTCATTTTTCATCGGTTTCAGTGTACGTCGATGTTTTTTTGTGGAAAATTTGTCTTGGTGTTTGTTGATTGTCTCGGATTTTGTCAACTTGCCCACATGACCTCACTGCTAATTTTGCAAAAACAAAGGAACCCACGCATTTTCTGCTCAGTTTGGCATTGTTTTTTGTTCATTTTTCGTTCATCATCACTTGCTAATAAAATACGAGAGCAGCATTAAGATTGCTGAAATCGGCCGCATGTACGGGAAGTTGCCATGCACGATAAGTTTCATTGTGGCAAAAACAGGAAGCAATAAAGGAGGCTAATGTAATGAAAGACATGAATGTGCTAACAAAACAAAGATTGAAAACAATTGAACATGTCAAACAGTTATAATTAATTTGGATAAATCAAAACAAGTTACATAGCAATTCTATTTTGGAGGCAATCGTATGTGGAAAAAACCAGACTGTTGTATGCTGATCTCCTTAAGAAAGTGCTTGGGACGAGTAAAAGCCAGCAGGGGATGGTTTGAAAAATTCAAGAGGCGCACTGGCATACAGTGTTGCTAGGCACGGCGAAGGTGCAAGTTTGGACAAGTCTGGGGCCAAAAAATAGTATTAAACACTATATTTATTCTCTATTAAAAAGTGTTCTTTGGTATATATTTTGAAGTTTCTAGAAGGAATTAATTGAATTTACATTGATTCATATGGAAATAATTGCCTCGGTGGTTGTCGTTTTCGTATTTCACTGATTGTTTTCGGATGGATTATCGACGAAAACCTAGGTTTGACAATTGATTACGTCACCTCCCCCCAAAAGCTTACTAGGCATTAGAACTATGGATCTATAGAACTATGATACGGGTGGAAGATGTTAAACACATTTTGAAAAAGGCAAAAGACACAGCACCAGGGCCCGATGGGGTCAGGTATGGCCACATGAAGGGTTTAAGTGATGCAGACCTGGAGGAGATGACTGACTGCTTTAACCAGAGCATTAGGACAGCATCAGTACCGCAGGATTGGGTGCACAGATATCTCATCCCTCTCCCAAAACCATTCAAGGATCAGTCAAAGCTTAGCATCTTTAGGATCATCACCCTTCAAAATACATTTGGGAAAGTTTTAGAGAAGATAGTCGCTGTTAAGCTGCAGGATGTTTTGGAAAGGGGGAAGCTTCTTCCAAGAGGCCTGGGCAGCTACAGGCCAGGAAAAACTACCTGGTCAAATGCAGCCACTTTTGCCTTTGATGTTTATGAGGGGTTCCAGAGTACACAGGAAGCGATGGCGGTAGCGCTTGATCTCGAGGATGCGTACAATAGAGTTCGATATGATATTTTGATGACCGCACTGATGGAGAAGGGGGTCAATCCCTGGTTGGTGAACTGGATAGCAGCCGTCCTGCACTCTCATCTGGTTGCTCTCCGTCTGGGTGCATGGACCTCAGAGCCACATATTTTAACCCCGGGACTGCCACAGGGATCTGCGATCTCACTGGTGCTCTTTAATGTGTATACGAGCAAGATTGCAAACCTAGAAGCACCAGGGGTTGGAAGAATACTAACATTTGCAGATGATATTCTTGCATATAGGCAGGGAAGAGATAGGGAGCAAACAGCCCAGGAGTTACAGGCGACAGTAGATAAAGTGATTGACTGGTGCACAGAAATGAGTGCTGTAATCCACCCGGAAAATGCGGCTGTTTTGTGGTGCTCTCTGGACAACAGGATTGTAAGAGCTGATATCCCAAGCCTCGCGATAGATGGTAGAAATGTCAGCAGAGAAAACAAACTGAAGTATCTGGGGATCACATTTGACAGGAGCCTATCCTTCAATGACCATGTGGAGACGGTTGTGACAAGATCTCAAAAGGGACTCAGTGCACTTAAAACTATGGCCACAATGGACACAGAGCAGAGAATGCTTTTCACACTATACCAGCACTTGATCCTCTCAGTAATTGATTATGGATTAGGTCTGCTCACTGTCTCAGAGAGTCAGCTGGTGAAGTTAGAGCGCATACAGAACGAAGCTATGCGGGTCATTCTGGGATGCACTAGAGACACCCCAGTAGTGTGTATGCGTTACATCCTTGGTCTGCCGACTGTTGCTGGTAGGCTCAAGGTGATGCAGGCGAAGGCATACCTCAGAGTAGCTGCAGACACAGACCACCCACTGCATGAGGCGCTGGACGCAGTTAAGGGTCAGCGACTGATAAGAGGGAAATCATGGATGGCTCAGGCGGAGGATACGATCAGACAGGTGTGCCCCTTGGAGAACATTAGGCGTGGAGAGGAGTGGGTCAGAGTGCCAGCGGAGCAGTCAGACTTGTGCAGAGTTATAATCACATTAAGCCGGGATTGCAGGGAGTGGCCAGCAGGGGCCACGGAAGTGGAAATCCAGCAACTAATTCAGGACAATGCTCACTCGGGTGATGTGATTATCTACACAGATGGTTCGGTGTCAAGAGGTGAGAGAAGTGGCTGGGGGTTCATAGCCAAAGCTAATGGTCGATGTTTGGGGCAGGAGAGCCTGGCATATGATACCACAACATCCAGCTTAAGAATGGAGGTGGAGGCAGTCACTGCGGCTCTCCGCTGGATGGAGAATACGACACACACACACACATCGTGATTGTAACTGACTCAGAAAGCATGCTGACGAGGGTGAGGACGGGCAGGCTTCGTGCGGAGTGGCTTGCTTCGCTTCGGAGGTCACGGGTGACAAGCATCGCCTGGATCTTTTCTCCGGGGCATGCCGGTGTGCTGGGAAATGAACAGGCGGACAGATTGGCTGGCTCTGCAGAACTTGGTGGAGTACTTGATACATGACAAGGCAGACGTGGTTGCGGCCTTGTGGGAGCACGTGCACACCTCGGAGGAGCAAATGGATTACCATGGTCTGGCAAGAATGAGACAGCGAGGAGTGACGAGGGGATCTGGCCGATGCTCAACATTCAGAGGAAAGGCGAGACGCACATATAATCAGATTGCTACTGGTACTATTAGTGTTGGAACTCTTCGCTGGCTGCTGAGGATGGGGACGGAGCACTTATGGGAATGCCCTGAATGCTGTGATGTCAATTCCTAAATCAATCAATCAATCACTATGGATCTAGCACCATATACTCCTGTAAGTCTCAAGGCTAGTAAAACGGGTCCTTTACTTTACTTTTACCTATTGTATGGTGGTAAATCATGGACATCATCATCATCATGTACCATGCTGATAAGCGTGAGCGGTCATATTCTGCCATCTCACTCGATCACCAGAGTCATGGATCAGCTCCGTTTTTCTGTCTCGACCATCCCATGTGGCCAAGCCATCCAGGTATTTACTTATCGGTCTTCCCCTCGGTCTCTTCACTTCGATCTTGCCAGTCATCACCAAGTTCTCCAAGTCATTTCTTCTCATAACATGCCCAAAAAATTTTGAATGTCTACGTCTAATGTCTCTAATCAGTTTACGATCTTCATTTGTTTCTTGAAGGACTTGTTCATTGGTTTTTCTGTCTGTCCATGGTATTCTTTGCATTTTCCTCAGAAACCACATTTCCACAGCCATCAGATGTTTTTCAGCTTGTCTGCTCATTGTCCATGCTTCACATCCATATAAAAGTACAGGTTCTATGTAGCACTTCAACACTCTTTTTCTCGTTTCAATTGATATCTTTTTATTGGTCAGTATGTTTTTCATCTTGCAAAAGGCTACCTTCGCCATGGCAATTCTTGTTCTAATCTCTTCAAGGCATCTCCCATCAGATGTTATGACTGTTCCGAGATAGCTTGTACTGATTCACTTGTTGAAGAATATTCCATTTACTTGTATATTACATTGTGGTATTTCTTCCTTCCTAGTGACGACCATAATCTGTGTCTTCTTACAATTCAATTCTAACCCTAGTTGTTCACTGTGTGCAACAACCGCATCTACTAAATGTTGTAGGTCCTGTTCATTGTCTGCAATCAAGACTGTATCATCTGCATATCTAATGTTATTGATGTATCGTCCCCCAATGTTGATTCCTTCCATATCTTCTATATTTCTGAAAATATTTTCACTGTACAGGGAAAAAAGATTTGGAGACATTACACACCCCTGTCTCACACCTCTCTTAATAGGCTGATATTGACCTACTTCATTATAAATTCTTATGGCAGCTTGTTGTTTCCAATATATGTTTTTTACAAGTCTAAGGCCTTTTCCATCAATTTGTAGATCTTCAAGCATCCTTATCATGTCGACATGTCTCACTTTATCGAAAGCCTTTGTGTAGTCAATAAAGCAGAGGTGTAGATCTTTGTTTACTTCTATAGAACGTTCAATTACTGTTCTCAGTATGTACATATGTATGGACAATGAAGAAACAATTAGCACATTTATTGATTCAGGAGTTATACAAATATACAGAATATTCTGTCACATGTCTTTTACATTTATCATCCTCCATTGCCTTGCTGGCTGGCGTGGGCAATCATGCCCTGCCACAAATTGCAATCTCCGACAGCATGGGTCAGTTTGTGTGTTGACTCCCTTCTGTGTCATGAAACAAGAGTGTCAATGTTTACCATGTTATTGCATTGTATTTGTTTATCATGTCATTGCATTGTATTTGTTTATGATGTTATTGCATTTTATTTGTTTATCATTTTATTGCATTGTATTTGTTTATCATGTTATTGCATTGTATTTGTTTATCATGTTATTGCATTGTATTTGTTTATCATGTTATTGCATTGTATTTGTTTATCATGTTATTGCGTTGTATTTGTTTATAATTTTATTGCATTGTATTTGTTTATCATGTTATTGCATTGTATTTGTTTATCATGTTATTGCATTTTATTTGTTTATAATTTTATTGCATTGTATATGTTTATCATGTTATTGCATTTTATTTGTTTATCATGTTATTGCATTGTATTTGTTTATCATGTTATTGCATTTTATTTGTTTATAATTTTATTGCATTGTATTTGTTTATCATGTTATTGCATTGTATTTGTTTATCATGTTATTGCATTGTATTTGTTTATCATGTTATTGCATTTTATTTGTTTATAATTTTATTGCATTGTGTTTGTTTATCATGTTATTGCATTGTATTTGTTTATCATGTTATTGCATTGTATTTATCATGTTATTGCATTTTATTTGTTTATAATTTTATTGTATTGTATTTGTTTTTCATGTTATTGCATTGTATTTGTTTATCATGTTATTGCATTGTATTTGTTTATCATGTTATTGCATTGTATTTGTTTATCATGTTATTGCATTTTATGTGTTTATAATTTTATTGCATTGTATTTGTTTACCATTTTATTGCATTGTATTTGTTTACCATGTTATTGCATTGTATTTGTTTATCATGTTATTGCATTGTATTTGTTTATCATGTTATTGCATTGTATTTGTTTATCATGTTATTGCATTGTATTTGTTTATCATTTTATTGCATTGTATGTGTTTATCATGTTATTGCATTGTATTTGTTTATCATGTTATTGCATTGTATTTGTTTATCATGTTATTGCATTGTATGTGTTTATCATGTTATTGCATTGTATGTGTTTATCATGTTATTGCATTGTATGTGTTTATCATGTTATTGCATTGTATTTGTTTATCATGTTATTGCATTGTATTTGTTTATCATGTTATTGCATTGTATTTGTTTGTCATGTTATTGTATTGTATTTATTTGTTATTGCATTGTATTTGTATATCATGTTATTGTGTTGTATTTATTTGTTATTGTATTGTATTTGTTTATCATGTTATTGTACGTGTTTGTTTATTATATTATATTACTGCCTTGTATTTGTTTGTTATTGCATTGTATGTGTTTAAGCCATTGTGTTGTTTGTTTATCATATTATTACATTGTATTTATTAATCATGTTATTGCATTTATTTGTTGATAATGGTATTGCAGTGTATTTGTTTGTCTTGTTATTATATTTATTTATTGATAATGGTTTTGTATTGACCTGGGAAGGTTAACTCGGTCAACAAATGCCTGAAAAAGTTGTATGTGTTTTATGTGTTTTCCGAAATGGGCTACTATCACTGCTCTGATGTAGACATGTTCAACAAAATTACGTCCAAAACAAACATCCCAGATGAATGAAGAAGAAGAAGTATTGTATTGTATTGTATTGTATTGTATTGTATTGTATTGTATTGCATTGTGTTGTATTGTATTGTATTGTATTGCATTGTGTTGTATTGTATTGTATTGCATTATATTGTATTGTATTGTGTTGTGTTGTATTGTATTGTATTGTGTTGTGTTGTATTGTATTGTATTGTATTGTATTGTATTGTGTTGTATTGTATTGTATTGTGTTGTGTTGTATTGTGTTGTATTGTATTGTATTGTGTTGTATTGTATTGTATTGTATTGCATTGTGTTGTGTTGTATTGTATTGTATTGCATTATATTGTATTGTATTGTGTTGTGTTGTATTGTATTGTGTCGTGTTGTATTGTATTGTATTGTGTTGTATTGTGTTGTATTGTACTGTATTGTATTGTATTGTGTTGTGTTGTATTGTGTTGTGTTGTGTTGTGTTGTATTGTATTGTGTTGTATTGTATTGTATTGCATTGTGTTGTGTTGTGTTGTATTGTATTGTATTGCATTATATTGTATTGTGTTGTGTTGTGTTGTATTGCGTTGTGTTGTGTTGTATTGTAATGTAATGTATTGTATTGTATTGTATTGTGTTGTGTTGTATTGTATTGCATTGTGTTGTGTTGTATTGCATTGTATTGCATTATATTGTATTGTGTTGTGTTGTATTGTATTGTATTGCATTGTGTTGTGTTGTATTGTATTGTGTTGTATTGTGTTGTGTTGTGTTGTATTGTATTGTATTGCATTGTGTTGTATTGTATTGTGTTGTGTTGTGTTGTATTGTATTGTATTGTATTGTATTGCATTGTGTTGTGTTGTATTGTATTGTCTTGTGTTGTATTGTGTTGTGTTGTATTGTATTGTATTGTATTGTATTGCATTATATTGTATTGTGTTGTATTGTATTGCATTGTGTTGTGTTGTATTGTGTTGTATTGTATTGTATTGTGTTGTATTGTATTGTATTTTATTGTATTGCATTATATTGTATTGTATTGTGTTGTGTTGTGTTGTATTGTATTGTGTTGTATTGTGTTGTGTTGTATTGTATTGTATTGCATTGTATTGTATTGTATTGTGTTGCGTTGTATTGTATTGCATTGCGTTGTATTGTATTGTGTTGTGTTGTGTTGCATTTTATTGTGTTGTATTGTATTGCATTGCGTTGGATTGCATTGCATTGCGTTGTATTGTATTGTATTGTGTTGTATTGTATTGTGTTGTATTGTATTGTATTGTATTGTATTGTGTTGTGTTGTATTGTATTGTATTGTATTGCATTGCATTGCATTGTATTGTATTGTGTTGTATTGTATTGTATTGTATTGTGTTGTATTGTATTGCATTGTATTGTATTGTATTGTATTGTATTGTATTGTATTGCGTTGTGTTGTGTTGTATTGCATTGCATTGCATTGTGATATATTGTATTGTGTTGTGTTGTGTTGTGTTGTATTGCGTTGTGTTGTGTTGTGTTGTATTGTATTGTGTTGTGTTGTATTGTGTTGTGTTGTATTGTATTGTATTGCGTTGTGTTGTATTGTATTGCATTGCATTGTGTTGTGTTGTGTTGTATTGCATTGTGTTGTATTGTATTGTATTGTATTTAGTTGGTTGTTATCTTATTGTATTTATTTGTTTATACTGTTATTGTATTAATGTTTTGTATCATGCTATTTTATTTATTTATTGATAATATCATTGTATTGTTTTTATTTATATTATTATAATATTATTATATTATATTGTATTTATTTATTTATAATGTTATTGTATTGTGTTTGTTTATTATGTTATTATATTTATTTATTTATCATGTTTTTGTATTGTATTTGTTTATCGTGTTATTGTATTTATTTATGTATCATAATACTCTTGTTGATTCCTAGACGCGAGCATAATACTCTATTGTATATATTTATCCTGGTATTATATTTGTGTATCTGGGTTTTATATTTGTATATCAGGGTGTTGTATTTGTGTATCCTGGCATTGTATTTGGATATCCTGGTATTGTATTTGTGTATCGTGTTATTTTATTTATTTATCATAATACTCTTTTGTATATATTTATTCTGGTATTGTATTTGGATATTCTGGTATTGTATTTGTGTATCCTGGTATTATATTTGTGTATCTGGGTATTATATTTGTGTATCTAGGTATTATATTTGTGTATAGAGTGTTGTATTTGTGTATCCTGGCATTGTATTTGGATATCCTGGTATTGTATTTGTGTATCCTGGTATTGTATTTATTTATTTATCATAATACTCTATTGTATATATTTATCTTGGTATTATATTTGTATATCCTGATATTGTATTTGGAATGTAAATGAACAAATTAGGAAGAGATTGGAAGCAACAGAGATGTGGTTCCTAAGACGAATGTTGCGAATTCCTTGGACTGCCAAAGTAACTAACAACGAATGCCTTAAAGTGGCTAACGAAACTAGAACATTATATACAACAATAAGAAAGAGACAAACAGCTTTTTTTGGTCATGTGATGAGAAGAGAGGCACCGGAGAACATCGTGACAACTGGAAAGATCGAGGGGAAGAGAGGCAGAGGCAGACCACGAGAAATGATGTTGGATGGATTGTGATGGTGGTATGGAGAATATCAACGGCAGAGTTGATCCAGAAAACCAAAGACCGAGATCTGTGGAAAGTCATAAACGCCTACGCCAGTCGGCACGGCACTTGATGATGATGATACTGTATTTGTGTATCCTGGTATTATATTTGTGTATCTGTGTATTATATTTGTGTATCAGGGTGTTGTATTTGTGTATCCTGGTATTGTATTTGGATATCCTGGTATTGTATTTGCATATGCTATTATTGTGTTTTGATTGCACACAATCTTGTCAGTGGCAATCTAGGTACAGACTTAATGAAGTATTTTTATTCTTTTGATTTCTAGGGCTGTATTTGGTAAGAGCACAATGTCACATCGCTGCTTGCCTGTGGAATTTGGATTTAAACCCGGCATTGGCAGATAACAGGAGGTCACAAAATGGCATGGACACATTGACAAACTGTCCTTTATAGGAACAGGCAGCATACAGATTCATGAAAACTGTGGTAGGAGATTGAGCATCAGTGTGTCTGTTCTCAGTAAGACATAGTCTCCAGAAAATGAAAGCTACACAAGCTGACCATTGCACATGCCAGACATGGGAAACTGCAGAACATCTACAGTATGTTTGCCTCCTCTTTGGTAACTTAAGATCTCAAATGTTGCACCAGGGATGAAAATCAAAGAGAACTGTGAGGCATCCTCAAGAACCTTCCTGGATCAATAGAGGCAGTTCATGTCCTTGTTTCAACTACTGGCATAGAAAACTGAATGAAGCAGAAGAAGACTCAAGA
Source organism: Cepaea nemoralis (assembly GCA_014155875.1). NCBI lineage: Eukaryota > Metazoa > Mollusca > Gastropoda > Stylommatophora > Helicidae > Cepaea > Cepaea nemoralis. The sequence goes on from JACEFZ010011203.1 coordinate 46,413, forward strand.
AGTAAGCATGACATCGTCTGTACCATGTGAACAAGATAATTAGCAGTTACGTGTAAAAACAATAGCTGGCAGTTTAGGGCACAGGATACACGCAGAATCGCTTCTAACATCATTCTCATAATGCTGTGTTTCCTGCGGAGGACTTAACTGCGGAATTTCTTTGCCATTAATTTCTGTTCTAGTCAGCTCTTTCTACAGTATCCTCAACAGTCAAGATCAATGAGCAGCTAAAACATGAAGAATGCAAGCAGAAACAAAGCAATTAACAATGCAAGAAGCAATTACATGCATTTAATGTGTTAATTTTAGGGTTAAATATGCCGGTTATGATAGTATACAAAAATACAGTTCATGAATGTAGCTAGAGAGTTACCAAGACACATGTGAATCAGATGAAGAAGATGGAATTATCTGATTGAACAGTATGCAGGTAAGTTTACTTTATATCAGTACATTCTATGACCTGTTAGTCAAAAATTGTCACCTGTTGTACCGGCTTAAGTTTACTTTCATAAAATCTATTGCCAAGTTTAGAATAACTCTTAATAAGTACTACCTTATGCATCAGAAACATGGTAATTATGCTATGTGGTCAAGCCACCCAAGTATTAATCTCACTGTCTTTGCCTTGCTTTGCACCCATCAAGTTTGCCAGTTATTGCAAGTTTTCATGTTTATGTCTCCTCATAACATGCCCAGAAAACTGTGACTGTCTACTTCAGATTTCTCGAATAAGTTCATGGTTGTCGCTGTAGACAGTGAAATGTGTACGGCCCAAATAGGCCTCATGATCAACCGAGGTTCAGTCCTGGCCCGTTGATATGTGCTGTGCTGAATCATGACCTGGTGACATCCGAATATGCCCTGTCAGCAGATGTCATATTCCAGTACCAGTCTTGCACATCCCAACTAGTTTCTGAGTTTGGGCAGGGGAAGTATAGTTCTGTGACACAGTCCCCATGAAGAAAACACTCTGGTACTGATGGCGAGGGACACTGTTAATAGGGAAAGCTAATCTACACGCAAAATTCAGTCCAGCACTACTTGAAGAAGTGTGTCTGGATTATGTTTGAGTTCAATACAAGCGAACACCAAAAAAAAAAACATAAAGAGCTGTAGTAGTTTTCCCTGGTAGTTGAAAGCATAGGACCCTCAGAGAGAAGGGACAATGGTTATAACATAATCAGCTGTAGTAGCTTTACCTGGCTGCTGAAAGACCAGATCCTCAGAGAAGGGACATTGGTTATAAAATAAAAAGCTGTTGCAGCTTTCATTAAATATAATAAAGTTGACGTCTGAAGGTTATCGAAGAAGAATATCCCCTGTTAGATACTTTTGCAGTCCATGGACCGCATTACAATTGATGCATCATTAAGTGAAACATATGCACAAATCGGTACAAGACTCACTAACATATTGACAACACAATGTGCCTGAAATGTTCTTTTACGCCTGTCAAGGGAATTTACTGCATGTTTGATTGCAGTTATTCTTAAAATACATACTTATTTCCCTTGGTCACTAAGAACAAGTGTTCTCTCTCTCTCTCTCTCTCTCTCTCTCTCTCTCTCTCTCTCTCTCTCTCTCTCTCTCTCTCTCTCTCTCTCTCTCTCTCTCTCTCTCTCTCTCTCTCTCTCTCTACATAATAACTAGATAGGTATGGTGCTTCCCAGATGTAATTAGTGGTAGTTTTGTTTACAAACAGATATTGTGTAATTCCTGGGGTGGGTCCTTTTGAAGTGTTTCATTTCATACTACAGCATTTACTTTAAAATACTATCTACCTTTTACTCTGTGTTGAAAGCAATCAAAGGGAGATAAGCTGTTGGATATTAAGGGAAGCAATCAAATATATTTAGAATTAATATTTTGCATACCTCCAATAAGTGAGTGGATAACCACTGTAGCTTAAAGTCGCTTAAAAGTCGACAGGGTCGACTTCATTGCACCGGGTTTTATCCCATATGGCTCGGTCTCTTTCCGCAGCACGGAAAGCGTCGCATAAAGCACGAACTCCGTAGCTTTTAGCGACGACCCACAGGAGTCTCCGAAACATTTAACTCGTAAACCGAAAGACGCGGCCCGGAATCGAACCCACAACCTTCGGAGCACGAGTCAAACGGCTTGACCACTTCGCTAGTTGCTAAACGCTCGCATGGCAGTTGTCATAGGTGACATCCACATGATTTAAAAATTGACACGGGCTATCAGGTCAACCCAGCCTAAAATGGGTGACAGGAAATATCTGGGTAAGTAAAAGATGGCTGGTTAATACTGGCCCCATCAGGCACCGTGTCGTTATTGGTCTATACAAATATGAGTCAAGCACCATATACCAAATGCATCATAAGGCACATAAAGAGTCCTTTACTTAACAGTAAGTGAGCACCACACCTTCCAGTTGTATAAATTAGATAGTCTGCATGCGGGACATTGAGCCCATTATATCCCACTTGTGAGGGGAATAGGAAAGCTCCCCATTGCTGGAAGTGGGAGACATGAGTCTCTCCAATGATGAAATTGTATAAAGGCAAGTGGGGGTCTTTATGACAAAGTGGTCAAGCCACCTGCCTTGCGCTATGAATGTTGTGGGTTGACACTCTGACACTTGGCTCACAAGTGTAGTTTTATTTTTTAGACCCCTGGGGGTTCATTGCTAGAGCTACAGAGTTCAGCTCTATGTGATGCTTTAGGCGCTGCGGAAGGAGACTGAGCCTTGTGGGATAAAATCTGATGCAGTCAATCTTCATGTTTTGAAAATTCCTATTGGTGTAAATGTGAATTGCCAGGGTTCCTCTCCGCCAGTGGACTCACACAGGACACAGCCAGCCATCACAGTAAATAACTAATAAGAAATATAGCCAAAACCAACTGTAGAAAAGACATACAGATAAACAAATTACAGGACACCAAGATTGAGATGAGAAAGTCACAATTAGAAAACTCTAGTTTAATAGTCACAATTTTGTAACAGTTTCTGTTGTGAGGGTTCCATCACCGCTTTAGGTGTAAGTTCTAGATGAAGCAATAGTGGAGAGTTATCTTATGATATATTATGTTATGTTGAATGATGTCGCTGTATATTGGGCATTCTTATGCATGCCCAGTTTTCCGATGCAAACATTCAAAAGTAATTATGCTTTCTGTTTCCGTGACAAGTTGATTATATCTCCTCTCTTGATTGTGAATAAGAGTGCAGAGTGCATGGTTGATGATGACAAAATAGGTAATAATTTCTCTATCAGGTTATGTATTTTTCTCCCCATCCCTTGAACTTTTTGTCTTCCATTCTCACCCTTGCTAGATAAATATAATAATATAAAGCTCAGGCAATTCTTACTTTATAGTACTTTATTGAGAATGCTGTTGCAAATCTCCAAATAACATTTTATAGTTGTTCATTAACTGTTACTTTATTGAAAACACTGTTGCAAATCTCCAGATAACAAAATACAGAAGTTTATTAACTGTTACTTTATTGAAAACACTGTTGCAAATCTCCAGAAACTAATAAGAAATGAAAAATTGCATATTCTGTTTTACAGGACGCCACAGCCATCCCCAGCAATTTTTTTGGTTGCTGTTTGTGATCTCTTGACAAGTTTATGTTCAATAGTTTGCCATTGCATTCTGAATGACTGGCACCCATACCATTTTGTAAAGAGAAAAAGAAGCCAACAAAAGGCAGTCTGCTGCTAAATCGCCTGAAGCTGTGTTTTGAACTCGGTATGTGGGATTACGAACTGCGTCTATAACTCCTTCACCACGGGGCTGGCAGATAACAATATACAGTAGTCCATTAATTGTTACTTTATTGAAAACACTTGCAAATCTCCAAATAACAATATTCAGTACATTACTGTCACTTAATTGAGAACACTGTTGCAAATCTCCAAATAATAATATACAGTAGCCCATTAACATTAACTGTCACTTTAGAGAACTCTGTAGCAAATCTCCAAATAATAATATACAGTAGCCCATTAATTGTCACATTTTAGAGAACATTGGTTGCAAATCTCTAAATAACAATATACAGTAGTTCATTAACTGTGACTTTATTGAGAACACTGCTGCACATCTCTAAATAACAATATACAGTAATTCGTTAACTGCTGCATGATTTTGTATATTCTTAATGTCTCTACATTTATCTCTATTTCTTTAACCGTTGGTTCTAGTTAAAAGCATGCAGATACTGACCTAGCATAGTATTCTGGTTCATGCAATTCGTAGAATATGAGCAGCTCTGAATATTTATGTGAATTGTTAAATCAACCAGCCATTAATTTTTATAATACTCATTGGCATCTCTGGAATGCAAGAAAGTAGTGTTTGGGTCAGTGATACAACTATTTAGAAATCACAGTGAATAAACTCGCTCTGGTATTAACCATGTTTTGACTGACCAAAGGTAAAGTAAGTAAAGTAAAGACTTGTTGTACACGCCTTGAAGTGTTTTGCATATATGGTTGTTTTTAAAGTTGCATATCCCTTACAAGACGTTGCAGTCAACATTAGCATTTTTCCGCTGTTGTTGATGTCTTGGCAAGATTACGCTGAGTAGTTTGCCATTACTTTCTGAGCGACTGGCTCACATACCCCGTAAGTAACCAACATGACGCGATCCGCTACCGAATCTCGTGCAGCTTTGTACCTCACGTGGGTATACGGGATTACAGAGAAAGTCATTAACTGCTTCATCAGGGAGACCGGCGCATATATGGTGCTAGTCCCATATTTGTATAGATCAACCCACACTGGCTGATGTGAATATCACGCCTAGCGTGCCCATTACACTGCTATATGCTGTATGCTTGTGAAACATGGACTGTTTATCAGTGACATACTAGGAAATTAAACCACTTCCACACAGTCTGCCTAAGGAAGCTACTGAAGATTAGATGGCAAGTCAAGATCCCAGACACTGAAGTACTAGAAAGAGCGTCCATGCCTGGTATCCACACTATCTTCTTCTTCTTCTTCTTCTTCTTCTTCTTCTTCAGCGTTCCGAGCCATTGAGGTTCTTTGCTGCAAATACAATCTGTCTCCATTCGTCTCTCTGGTGGACCTTCTCTTGCCAGTCGTTGATTCCAAGTGCTTGTAGGTCTGTATGTATATTATCTCTCCACCGCCTTCTTGGTCTACCTCGGGGTCTACGGTCATTTATTTCCTGAGTGTAAGCGAGTTTTGTTTCCCTATTATCTTCCATTCTTTCTATATGCCCCAGCCATTGTAGTCTATTAGCCTTCATGATACCAGTGATTAGCGGGGACTTAAACAAATCATAAATGTCTTTGTTACTTCTTCTTTTCCACTCTCCACTTTGTGTATCCCTAATGGGTCCAAAGATGCGTCTTAAAATTTTGTTCTCAAAGGTTTGTAACAAGGCTTCGTCTCCTTTCGTTGTACTCCAGGTTTCAGAGCCATACAGCACAACTGGTCTGATCAGTGTTTTGTATATTGTGATTTTGGTGTTACGAGATAGCGCATTTGATTTTAGTAGATGTTGTAGTGCATAGTATATCTTATTTCCAGAGTTGATTCTAGTTTGTATTTCTTCCCTGATGATGTTGGAGCAGTTGAAGATTGTACCCAGGTATTTGTATGTTTCCGTTCTTTTAATGGTCATATTATCTATTTGTATGTGGCCAGAGCTTTTAGCCATTCCGTCTCTTGAAATTACCATATATTCTGTCTTATCTTGGTTGATAACCAGCCCCATCTGTTGGGCTTTTCCCTTTAAGTGAGTCAATATTTCTAATGTCTTTTGTTCACTTTGCCCTATAAGTAGTAGGATAGCGGGTAACTGATTAGATTTTCTGGATTATGGTGCTGGATTGACCCCAATCTAGGGTTAGGGGTTAGGGGTTAGGGGTTAGGGTTAGGGGTTAAGGTTAGGGGTTAGGGTTAGGGTTAGGGTTAGGGGTTAGGGTTAGGGGCTTAGGGTTAGGGTTAGGGTTTAGGGGTTAGGGTTTTTTGTGTGCTCCTAATTATAATTTCTGGATTGACCTCGCTGGATTGCCCCCAATCCAGCTCGGGGCCAGTGCGGTTTGGGTAGGGTAGGTACTTAGGTCATATGTAAGGGGTGATACATCTAAGAAAAGACATGTTTCTAAGGGCAGATAACTGAGTGTGTGTATAATATTTTAACTAATTTTAAAAAAAAACTAAATTAAACAACAACCAAAGGCGCGCGCGGCGGCGGGCGCAGGAGCAAGCGCTGCCGACCGGTCGCGTGGAGCGGTCGACCCCAGTAAAGCAGTGTCTTGTAGTACCCAATTGCCAGTCATTGCTGAGTGATCACTAGTCCGGTTATTGATGAGTACTGTGGTGGGATTAGGTGGGCGGAAGTCTCGAACCGCGCCGGGTGTCATATGAAAATTATAATAAGTAAAAAGGTATATATGGCGTGTATATGATCTGTAGTGGGTCGTAGTGGCTTATAAAACTATCATCATATAGATTACACCTCTTCAAATGAAAACCTTAAAAAAGTAAAGATGGCATGTAGTAACGGTTGTAAGGGGGCGTGGCTTCGTGGTATTCGTTGTTAAGGGGTTGGTGAGTGGTGATGTACCTATATAACAGCTTCCGAACAATTTAAAGGGATGGGCGAGTGGCGAAGTGGCTAAGTAAATGCGTCGGTTCCTTGCTAAGAGACAGAGGAGTTGCTAGATAAAGGCTCCAGGTCGTTGTCAAGGGGTTGGTGAGTGTACAAATAGCTAAATAACTGCTTCTGATCCTTGTTAAGAGGTGGGCGAGGGGCGGATTGGTTGGATAATTACGCCCGTTCCTTGGTAAGAGCCAGGGTGATCGAGTGGAGAAGTGGGTAAATATAGGCATGGAGGTATACCACCGACACATTCAACGCATAATTTCGGCGTCGGTCGTCAGAAGACCAAGGATATTTTCATTATATGTCTATTGTAAAGGGGTCGACTGTTTGTTATAACGGGGTTACTATTATCTATAGTGGCTGGGACTTAAATACTATCAGCATACCGGTTACAGCTCTTCAAATGAAAACTTTGAAAGTGTAAAGATGGCCGATGGTTTTAGTGGGTATGACTTTGTGATATTCGTTGTTAAGGGGTGGGGTGAGTGGATGTGTAACTAGATAAACGCTTCCGAACACTATCATCGGGTTCGAATCCCAGTGGGGTGGTCTAGTGGTAGAAGAAATATTGATAATATTTGGTTACTTAGTTGTGATTTCGAGCTCGGTTGTTATTAACCCGGTTATGTTTAGAAAAGTAGAGGTGGTGTGCTGGTTGCGGAGTATGTTTAGGGGGTACCCCAGACACCGTGGAAGTGACAGGTTCGAATCTCGGAACTTTGTCGTGGGTAAGATTTCCAGTCATCAAGGTGTGGGTGTCGTCGCGGCCACAAGTCCCACCGCTGATGAAAAACACAGGCAGCAGATTTCACCATTGTACCTACGAGTCACAAAATATAAGCTAACTTAACATTCAGAATATGACCTCAACAGCTGTTGCCAAAAATCAATACTTATTCTCATAACGGCTAATCCAGGGGATTATCGTCATCGTAATGACCAAGTCAGGTTAATAATATTTCTTATATCTCCGCCATTGCAAATAGTTCGCGATATTAATAAATGTTCATATAAAGGTTGGAAGGGGATTAAAAGATTAACACCTATTGTCGGGCCATCCAAGTAAAAATCAATAACACTACCCTCGATTTTTCTCATAATTGCCGATTGGAGATTATGGGCTAGGTGTATGTGTCCTTATTTAGTTAAAACAGGTGGTATGAGTAGGAGATATCACAAACAGTATCAGCATGTGCCACTCTGATCTTAAATATCAGTAGTTCGTTATTCTTGTGACATTGAAAACGCTTGTGGCTTGAAGACGGATGGTGTACTATGTTATTGGGTGGTGTATATAGATTGACCAGTATGTGAAGTTGATAAGGTCACCCTTGTCCAGCGCATCGTAGCTGTGTTGTGACTTGTCGCCTATTACATCCGGGTGTAAAAATAACCAAAAATATTTCACATCAACTCAGCCATGCCTCTATATAGCTGCACTGCGAACATGGCTAGAGTCTACTTTAGGAAAGTATCGTGTATCTGTGTATACGGGTTTACCACTGCTTATAGATGTGTGCAGTATTATTAGAAAGCGGCCGTTATGTCTACATTATCAAAGTATGTTGCCTTACAGAGCTGGTATAGTATCTATGTGTCTGCTACGTTGTATGTTTTGTCATGTTGCCTTGTAGTATTTGGAGGGAGTTTCATGCGGTTGTCTAGTGAACTTTTTAAAAACTATGTCTCAGAATCCACAACGCCACTGGCATTAGAGGCTTTTCAACTTGTCTGCTCATTGACCACGCTTCACAGTCATACAAAAGTACGGGTTCTATGTAGTACTTAAACACTCCTTTTATTTCTCATTACAGTTGTCAACTTTATATTAGTCAGTATGTTTTCCAATTTGCAAAAGACAACCTTCATCACAGCGATTCTTGTTCCAACGCTTTAAAGCCACCTCCTATCAGACATTTTTTTTCTTTCCTTTTATGCTCACGGCTACCGTTTCCCCATTTCAAGCTCCATGCCTCTACTCGTATGTATTAGTGTGGTAGAAGTAAACCAACATCTCACAAGATAGACATGTATTACCACAATGTATATGGACCTGTGGGAAACGGCTACATCCGGGCAAAGAGGGCGTTGTATCTGTCACATGCGTATGGATACAGCCGAGACACGTGGTTAAGAGGGATACTACAGAAAAAAAAACAACGGTATTATGTTGGCGATCGAACCAGGGGACCTAATTCGTGATGACCACCATGTACGGGAGTGATTCTGCACCCTCGTCAACAGGGCGTCGGAGGTTTAAAAGGGTGTTCATTCTCTCGCTTTTCTATTTCCGAGTCGTCATAGGGTCACCAAGTAACAGTAAAGAACACGAAACTACTACTACCAAGGCCTCTATACACCACAAGGCAGTTTCGAATATAATATACACAACTATAATCAAGTCATCACAGTATTCAACTAACCCGTTCTCATAGACATAGAGGAGAGATGTGAGCACCGAGGCCAGTTGGGGGAGGTGTACCTTTTACTTAACATCTATCGGGTCATACACCGACGAGTGTTTAGCTATATTTATCATATAATATTACCCGTGAACACAACAAGCTTCCCCGGATCAGTCTTAGGCTTCTCATATAACATGACATATCACGTACCCGCTGTCCTGACCAGCAAAGTTATCGCTTCTCAGAGTAGACATTTACACTTTCATTAATTCTTCTGCCTGGCCAAAGGGGGTCTTTGCATCTTTCCGCAGAAACCTAGTTCCAAAGCTAATATATGTTTTTCAATGTGTCGGCTCATTACCACATTTCACATCCTGACAAAAGTACAGGTTCTATGTTCCACTCCAACAGTCAAATAAGAAAAAAAATGTTAGCCAAATTATTAAAATGTTGGCCAAATATAGAAATATATCGACCAGACGTATAAAGTATAGTAAAATATGTTAGCCAAACTTATAAAACTCGGGGTCAAAATAAGAAATATCTCAACCAAGCGTATAAGAAATAGGAAAAAGGCTAGTCAAACTAATGAAAATGTTGGCCAAATACAGAAATATCTCGACCAACTTATAAAATGTAGGAAAAATTGTTAACCAAACTGACAAAACTGTTAGCCAAAATAAGAAACGTCTCGGCCAACTTATAAAATGTAGGGAAAATTGTTAGCTAAACTGACAAAACAGTTGGTCAAAATAAGAAACGGCTCGACTAACATTGTAAAAAGTAGGAAAAATTGTAACCAAATTAATTTAAAAAGGTGACCAAAATAGGAAATATCTCGACCAAACTTATGAAAAGTAGGAAAATTGTTCGTCAAATGTGACAAATATTGGGCAAGTAGGAAATCATGTTAGCCAAATAGGAAAAATATCGATCAAACTTATAGATGTCTCGTCCAAACTTATAAAATGTATGAACATTTGTTAGCCAAAGGTGAAAAATATTGACCAAGTAAAGAAATATCTCATCCGAATTTATAACAAGTAAGAAAACATGCTAGTAAAATCAAGAAATATGTCGACTGAAGTTATACAATAGGCGAACGATGGACAAACTTATAAATATGTCGACCTTTATAAGAAAATGTATTACCCAAATTAGGAAAAAATATTGACCAAGTTTTCAAATACCTCGACCAAACTTACAAAAAGTAGGAAAATATGTCGACTAAAGTAGCCAAAGAAAATTTGTTAGCCAAAGATGAAAAATATTGGTCAAGTAAAGAAATATCGCATCCAAACTTTTAAAATGTAGGAAACTTTATTAACCAAATGTGAAAAATATTGTCCAAGTAAAGACATGTTTCAACTAATCTTATAAATATGTCGTCCAAACTTATAAACATTAGGAAAATGTGTTAACCAAATGGGAAAAATATTGGCCAAGTGGAGAAATATCTCAACCATACTTATGAAAGGAGGAAAATGTGTTAACCTAATGAGAAAAAATATCGCCCAAGTGAAGAAAAAAGTTACACAAAACTTATAAAACTTAGGAAAATGTGTTAACCTAATGAGAAAAATATCACCCAAGTGAAGAAAAAAGTTACAGAAAACTTATAAAACTTAGGAAAATGTGTTAACCTAATGAGAAAAATATCGACCAATTGAAGAAAAAAGTTACACAAAACTTATAAAACTTAGGAAAATGTGTTAACCTAATGAGAAAAATATCACCCAAGTGAAGAAAAAAGTTACAGAAAACTTATAAAACTTAGGAAAATGTGTTAACCTAATGAGAAAAATATCGACCAATTGAAGAAAAAAGTTACACAAAACTTATAAAACTTAGGAAAATTTGTTAACCAAATGGGAAAAATATTGGTCAAGTGGAGAAATATCTCAACCATACTTATGAAAAGGAGGAAAATGTGTTAACCTATTGAGAAAATATCGCCCAAATGAAGAAAAATATTACACAAAACTTATAAAACTTAGGAAAATGTGTTAACCTAATGAGAAAAATATCGCCCAAGTAAAGAAAAAAGTTACACAAAACTTATAAAACTTAGGAAAATGTGTTAACCTAATGAGAAAAATAGTGAACAAGTAAAGAAAAACATACACCAAACTTCTGAAAAGTAAGAAAATTTGTTAACCAAATGGGAAAAATATTGGCCAAGTGGAGAAATATCTCAACCATACTTATGAAAAGGAGGAAAATGTGTTAACCTAATGAGAAAATATCGCCCAAGTGAAGAAAAAAGTTACACAAAACTTATAAAACTTAGGAAAATGTGTTAACCTAATGAAAAAATATCGCCCAATTGAAGAAAAAAAGTTACACAAAACTTATAAAACTTAGGAAAATGTGTTAACCTAATGAGAAAAATATTGACCAAGTAAAGAAAAACGTACACCAAACTTCTGAAAAGTAAGAAAAATTTGTTAACCAAAAGGGAAAAATATATGGGCTAAACTGAAATATGTTTACCGAAGTAAGAAAATGTGTTAACCAAATGGGGAAAAATGTTGGTCAAAACATGAAACATCTCGACCAAACTTATAAATATCTCGTGTAAACTTATAAAAATGTAGGAACAAATATTGCTTCTGTAGTTATGTCAAACGTGTCTTGAACTTTTATCTGAACAGACATTTCACAAGACATAATCATCAACGTCAACACTTTCCCTCTTTTACATTACCGAAAGCTTCAGCTTATCAGTCCAGAGTATCCACTAAAGAAGCACTTATGCATACTAATCACCCAGCTCTTCACACTCTTGGTTTTTTTTTTTCTTTTCTAACACAAAGTGTCTCTGTCTTTCATAGATAGCTTCACAACTTTTCTATGTAGCACCACTAACAACTCCAAACCTTCGTTGCACATGAGCTCTAATGAAACATTCATAACAACATTTATGGCAATGCAATCTGTGGCTCCATCTGGGATAGTTTCAATATCATCTGAGTATTCGTCAGCAAAGATCCACTTCCCATGGCTGACATCTTCAACTTTCTATACCACAATGTCTGCTACACTAACCTTCCATTGGTCCATCTTTCAATAATACAAAGAGTGTTCTCGAAGTCTAGCTAACATAACATTGCTTACTTTGTCCACCTCTATCACAATTTGTCATTTCACAGCTGCAATAGCGGCAAGTCTGCAACCAACCAACAGTGTCTGTTATGAAGTCGACCTTTCTTAAAGCCACGTCTGCCTTACTGAGCCCTTGAATACCCTCTACCACAGCGTCTAACCGACTTTCAACGTTTCATACCAAATAACATTAACATTCTCTTTGATTACAGAACAGCTGATTTTCTGCTGACTAGGCAGATTTTCCAACCTCGTGGAGATAAATCATAGGCCCCATAACCTACTAGGCGCTATTCTAGACAACGAATATGGTCATCGACCAGCACCCCTAAGGCAGAACTTGAAAAAACAACAGAGCTTGGGTTATTGAGACGAATGAGTTGCATTCCTTGGACTACCAGAACGACATCAAACACAACAAACTCTTTCTTACTAACCCTAACCCTAAGTATACATCAACTAACCCTAACCCTAACCCTAACTATACAACAAACTCTTTCTTAAGAGACATAGATACACACCAGTGTTTGAAATGAAAAAGTTAAATTTATGTGATTACATTTTAATTAAAATTTAAAACTAATAAATCGCACTTTTATTGCGCAAGATGTAAGTTTGATATATGTCCTATACCTAACTTATACCTATACTTACCCTATATCTGTGTATTAAGTGAAGCGCGCAATAAAAGTGCGATTTATTAGTTTTAAATTTTAATTAAAATGTAATCACATAAATTTAACTTTTTCATTTCAAACACTGGTGTGTATCTATGTCTCTTAAGAAAGAGTTTGTTGTATAGTTAGGGTTAGGGTTAGGGTTAGTTGATGTATACTTAGGGTTAGGGTTAGTAAGAAAGAGTTTGTTGTGTTTGATGTCGTTCTGGTAGTCCAAGGAATGCAACTCATTCGTCTCAATAACCCAAGCTCTGTTGTTTTTTCAAGTTCTGCCTTGGGGTGCTGGTCGATGACCATATTCGTTGTCTAGAATAGCGCCTAGTAGGTTATGGGGCCTATGATTTATCTCCACGAGGTTGGAAAATCTGCCTAGTCAGCAGAAAATCAGCTGTTCTGTAATCAAAGAGAATGTTAATGTTATTTGGTATGAAACGTTGAAAGTCGGTTAGACGCTGTGGTAGAGGGTATTCAAGGGCTCAGTAAGGCAGACGTGGCTTTAAGAAAGGTCGACTTCATAACAGACACTGTTGGTTGGTTGCAGACTTGCCGCTATTGCAGCTGTGAAATGACAAATTGTGATAGAGGTGGACAAAGTAAGCAATGTTATGTTAGCTAGACTTCGAGAACACTCTTTGTATTATTGAAAGATGGACCAATGGAAGGTTAGTGTAGCAGACATTGTGGTATAGAAAGTTGAAGATGTCAGCCATGGGAAGTGGATCTTTGCTGACGAATACTCAGATGATATTGAAACTATCCCAGATGGAGCCACAGATTGCATTGCCATAAATGTTGTTATGAATGTTTCATTAGAGCTCATGTGCAACGAAGGTTTGGAGTTGTTAGTGGTGCTACATAGAAAAGTTGTGAAGCTATCTATGAAAGACAGAGACACTTTGTGTTAGAAAAGAAAAAAAAAACCAAGAGTGTGAAGAGCTGGGTGATTAGTATGCATAAGTGCTTCTTTAGTGGATACTCTGGACTGATAAGCTGAAGCTTTCGGTAATGTAAAAGAGGGAAAGTGTTGACGTTGATGATTATGTCTTGTGAAATGTCTGTTCAGATAAAAGTTCAAGACACGTTTGACATAACTACAGAAGCAATATTTGTTCCTACATTTTTATAAGTTTACACGAGATATTTATAAGTTTGGTCGAGATGTTTCATGTTTTGACCAACATTTTTCCCCATTTGGTTAACACATTTTCTTACTTCGGTAAACATATTTCAGTTTAGCCCATATATTTTTCCCTTTTGGTTAACAAATTTTTCTTACTTTTCAGAAGTTTGGTGTACGTTTTTCTTTACTTGGTCAATATTTTTCTCATTAGGTTAACACATTTTCCTAAGTTTTATAAGTTTTGTGTAACTTTTTTTCTTCAATTGGGCGATATTTTTTCATTAGGTTAACACATTTTCCTAAGTTTTATAAGTTTTGTGTAACTTTTTTCTTCACTTGGGCGATATTTTCTCATTAGGTTAACACATTTTCCTCCTTTTCATAAGTATGGTTGAGATATTTCTCCACTTGGCCAATATTTTTCCCATTTGGTTAACAAATTTTCTTACTTTTCAGAAGTTTGGTGTATGTTTTTCTTTACTTGTTCACTATTTTTCTCATTAGGTTAACACATTTTCCTAAGTTTTATAAGTTTTGTGTAACTTTTTTCTTTACTTGGGCGATATTTTTCTCATTAGGTTAACACATTTTCCTAAGTTTTATAAGTTTTGTGTAATATTTTTCTTCATTTGGGCGATATTTTCTCAATAGGTTAACACATTTTCCTCCTTTTCATAAGTATGGTTGAGATATTTCTCCACTTGACCAATATTTTTCCCATTTGGTTAACAAATTTTCCTAAGTTTTATAAGTTTTGTGTAACTTTTTTCTTCAATTGGTCGATATTTTTCTCATTAGGTTAACACATTTTCCTAAGTTTTATAAGTTTTCTGTAACTTTTTTCTTCACTTGGGTGATATTTTTCTCATTAGGTTAACACATTTTCCTAAGTTTTATAAGTTTTGTGTAACTTTTTTCTTCACTTGGGCGATATTTTTTCTCATTAGGTTAACACATTTTCCTCCTTTCATAAGTATGGTTGAGATATTTCTCCACTTGGCCAATATTTTTCCCATTTGGTTAACACATTTTCCTAATGTTTATAAGTTTGGACGACATATTTATAAGATTAGTTGAAACATGTCTTTACTTGGACAATATTTTTCACATTTGGTTAATAAAGTTTCCTACATTTTAAAAGTTTGGATGCGATATTTCTTTACTTGACCAATATTTTTCATCTTTGGCTAACAAATGTTCTTGCTACTTTAGTCGACATATTTTCCTACTTTTTGTAAGTTTGGTCGAGGTATTTGAAAACTTGGTCAATATTTTTTCCTAATTTGGGTAATACATTTTCTTATAAAGGTCGACATATTTATAAGTTTGTCCATCGTTCGCCTATTGTATAACTTCAGTCGACATATTTCTTGATTTTACTAGCATGTTTTCTTACTTGTTATAAATTCGGATGAGATATTTCTTTACTTGGTCAATATTTTTCACCTTTGGCTAACAAATGTTCATACATTTTATAAGTTTGGACGAGACATCTATAAGTTTGATCGATATTTTTCCTATTTGGCTAACATGATTTCCTACTTGCCCAATATTTGTCACATTTGACGAACAATTTTCCTACTTTTCATAAGTTTGGTCGAGATATTTCCTATTTTGGTCACCTTTTTAAATTAATTTGGTTACAATTTTTCCTACTTTTTACAATGTTAGTCGAGCCGTTTCTTATTTTGACCAACTGTTTTGTCAGTTTAGCTAACAATTTTCCCTACATTTTATAAGTTGGCCGAGACGTTTCTTATTTTGGCTAACAGTTTTGTCAGTTTGGTTAACAATTTTTCCTACATTTTATAAGTTGGTCGAGATATTTCTGTATTTGGCCAACATTTTCATTAGTTTGACTAGCCTTTTTCCTATTTCTTATACGCTTGGTTGAGATATTTCTTATTTTGACCCCGAGTTTTATAAGTTTGGCTAACATATTTTACTATACTTTATACGTCTGGTCGATATATTTCTATATTTGGCCAACATTTTAATAATTTGGCTAACATTTTTTTTCTTATTTGACTGTTGGAGTGGAACATAGAACCTGTACTTTTGTCAGGATGTGAAATGTGGTAATGAGCCGACACATTGAAAAACATATATTAGCTTTGGAACTAGGTTTCTGCGGAAAGCTGCAAAGACCCCCTTTGGCCAGGCAGAAGAATTAATGAAAGTGTAAATGTCTGCTCTGAGAAGCGATAACTTTGCTGGTCAGGACAGCGGGTACGTGATATGTCATGTTATATGAGAAGCCTAAGACTGATCCGGGGAAGCTTGTTGTGTTCACGGGTAATATTATATGATAAATATAGCTAAACACTCGTCGGTGTATGACCCGATAGATGTTAAGTAAAAGGTACACCTCCCCCAACTGGCCTCGGTGCTCACATCTCTCCTCTATGTCTATGAGAACGGGTTAGTTGAATACTGTGATGACTTGATTATAGTTGTGTATATTATATTCGAAACTGCCTTGTGGTGTATAGAGGCCTTGGTAGTAGTAGTTTCGTGTTCTTTACTGTTACTTGGTGACCCTATGACGACTCGGAAATAGAAAAGCGAGAGAATGAACACCCTTTTAAACCTCCGACGCCCTGTTGACGAGGGTGCAGAATCACTCCCGTACATGGTGGTCATCACGAATTAGGTCCCCTGGTTCGATCGCCAACATAATACCGTTGTTTTTTTTTCTGTAGTATCCCTCTTAACCACGTGTCTCGGCTGTATCCATACGCATGTGACAGATACAACGCCCTCTTTGCCCGGATGTAGCCGTTTCCCACAGGTCCATATACATTGTGGTAATACATGTCTATCTTGTGAGATGTTGGTTTACTTCTACCACACTAATACATACGAGTAGAGGCATGGAGCTTGAAATGGGGAAACGGTAGCCGTGAGCATAAAAGGAAAGAAAAAAAATGTCTGATAGGAGGTGGCTTTAAAGCGTTGGAACAAGAATCGCTGTGATGAAGGTTGTCTTTTGCAAATTGGAAAACATACTGACTAATATAAAGTTGACAACTGTAATGAGAAATAAAAGGAGTGTTTAAGTACTACATAGAACCCGTACTTTTGTATGACTGTGAAGCGTGGTCAATGAGCAGACAAGTTGAAAAGCCTCTAATGCCAGTGGCGTTGTGGATTCTGAGACATAGTTTTTAAAAAGTTCACTAGACAACCGCATGAAACTCCCTCCAAATACTACAAGGCAACATGACAAAACATACAACGTAGCAGACACATAGATACTATACCAGCTCTGTAAGGCAACATACTTTGATAATGTAGACATAACGGCCGCTTTCTAATAATACTGCACACATCTATAAGCAGTGGTAAACCCGTATACACAGATACACGATACTTTCCTAAAGTAGACTCTAGCCATGTTCGCAGTGCAGCTATATAGAGGCATGTCTGAGTTGATGTGAAATATTTTTGGTTATTTTTACACCCGGATGTAATAGGCGACAAGTCACAACACAGCTACGATGCGCTGGCAGGGGTGACCTTATCAACTTCACATACTGGTCAATCTATATACACCACCCAATAACATAGTACACCATCTGTCTTCAAGCCACAAGCGTTTTCAATGTCACAAGAATAACGAACTACTGATATTTAAGATCAGAGTGGCACATGCTGATACTGTTTGTGATATCTCCTACTCATACCACCTGTTTTAACTAAATAAGGACACATACACCTAGCCCATAATCTCCAATCGGCAATTATGAGAAAAATCGAGGGTAGTGTTATTGATTTTTACTTGGATGGCCCGACAATAGGTGTTAATCTTTTAATCCCCTTCCAACCTTTATATGAACATTTATTAATATCGCGAACTATTTGCAATGGCGGAGCTATAAGAAATATTATTAACCTGACTTGGTCATTACGATGACGATAATCCCCTGGATTAGTCGTTATGAGAATAAGTATTGATTTTTGGCAACAGCTGTTGAGGTCATATTCTGAATGTTAAGTTAGCTTATATTTTGTGACTCGTAGGTACAATGGTGAAATCTGCTGCCTGTGTTTTTCATCAGCGGTGGGACTTGTGGCCGCGACGACACCCACACCTTGATGACTGGAAATCTTACCCACGACAAAGTTCCGAGATTCGAACCTGTCACTTCCACGGTGTCTGGGGTACCCCCTAAACATACTCCGCAACCAGCACACCACCTCTACTTTTCTAAACATAACCGGGTTAATAACAACCGAGCTCGAAATCACAACTAAGTAACCAAATATTATCAATATTTCTTCTACCACTAGACCACCCCACTGGGATTCGAACCCGATGATAGTGTTCGGAAGCGTTTATCTAGTTACACATCCACTCACCCCACCCCTTAACAACGAATATCACAAAGTCATACCCACTAAAACCATCGGCCATCTTTACACTTTCAAAGTTTTCATTTGAAGAGCTGTAACCGGTATGCTGATAGTATTTAAGTCCCAGCCACTATAGATAATAGTAACCCCGTTATAACAAACAGTCGACCCCTTTACAATAGACATATAATGAAAATATCCTTGGTCTTCTGACGACCGACGCCGAAATTATGCGTTGAATGTGTCGGTGGTATACCTCCATGCCTATATTTACCCACTTCTCCACTCGATCACCCTGGCTCTTACCAAGGAACGGGCGTAATTATCCAACCAATCCGCCCCTCGCCCACCTCTTAACAAGGATCAGAAGCAGTTATTTAGCTATTTGTACACTCACCAACCCCTTGACAACGACCTGGAGCCTTTATCTAGCAACTCCTCTGTCTCTTAGCAAGGAACCGACGCATTTACTTAGCCACTTCGCCACTCGCCCATCCCTTTAAATTGTTCGGAAGCTGTTATATAGGTACATCACCACTCACCAACCCCTTAACAACGAATACCACGAAGCCACGCCCCCTTACAACCGTTACTACATGCCATCTTTACTTTTTTAAGGTTTTCATTTGAAGAGGTGTAATCTATATGATGATAGTTTTATAAGCCACTACGACCCACTACAGATCATATACACGCCATATATACCTTTTTACTTATTATAATTTTCATATGACACCCGGCGCGGTTCGAGACTTCGACCCACCTAACCCCACCACAAGTACTCGTCAATAACCGGACTAGTGATCACTCAGCAATGACTGGCCACTTGGGTACTAAAAGACACTTGTTTTACTGGGGTCGACCGCTCCACGCGACCGATCGGCCGCGCTTGCTCCTGCGCCCGCCGCCGCGCGCCCCTGGTTGTTGTTTATTTATTTATGTTTTTATTTATTTTTACAATTAGTTAAAATATTATACACACCAGTTATCTGCTCTTAGAAAACACAGTCTTTTATTAGAATGTATCGACCCTTACATATGACTTAGATACCTACCCTACCCAAACCGCCCTGGTCCCGAAGCTGGATTGGGGGCAATCCAGCGAGGTCAATCCAGAAATTATAATTAGGAGCACACAAAAAACCCTAACCCCTAAACCCTAACCCTAACCCTAACCCCTAACCCTAACCCCTAACCCTAACCCCTAACCCTAAACCTTAACCCCTAACCCTAACCCCTAACCCCTAACCCCTAACCCCAATCCAGCTGGATTGGGGTCAATCCAGCACCACAATCCAGAAAATCTAATCAGTTACCCGCTATCCTACTACTCCTATAATATCTATATCATCTGCATAACCAAGCAGCTTGGATGTTCCTCCAATATCACATTCCTCCTTTACCTTCCTTACAACTTTCTCTAGAGCCAGATTGAAGAGTAGCGGCGATAGTGCATCACCCTGTTTCAAGCCAGATGTTATTTGGAAGGGGTCTGATTTCCTGCCTTTATATGTTACTATATTATAAGTATCTTCCATGCATAGTTTGGTCATGTTAATTAACTTCCTTGGTATTCCAAATTCCTGCATAACATTCCATAGACTATTCCTATGGACACTATCATAAGCCTTTTTAAAATCCACAAAAATGTTATGGAGATCTCTTTTATATTCCCAATGTTTCTCGGCTATTTGTCGTAAGATAAATATCTGATCTATTGTTGATAAAAAATTATTGTCTAAAACCCGCCTGGTAGTCACCTAATATGTCTTCTGAATATGGTTTTAGTCTATTTAGTAATACTGCGGATAGTATCTTATAGCTTGTGGACAGTAGTGATATTCCTCTATAATTTCCACATTGGAACTTGTCTCCTTTCTTAAAGATAGGTATCAATAATGACTCTTTCCAGTCATGGGGTAATTCTTCTGTCCTCCAGATTTTTATTATTAGTTCGTATAGCTTTAGATGTAATGCATGGCCACCTGCCTTTATAAATTCAGCAGCAATTCCATCAGTCCCAGTTGCCTTATTGTTTTTAAGTCGTGTGATTACATATAAGATTTCTTCAAATGTAGGTTCTTCAATTTGTGGTTCGCATGTTAGAACCTCTTCCTGTGGGAAAATGTTACTTGGAGCTTCACAATTTAGTAATTCAATAAAATATTCTTTCCATGTGTTGCACATTTCCTCATTGGTATTTATCATATTCCCATTTGTGTCTTTTAAACCATATGTGTTTTGTTGGTGCCCTCGTTTCATTGACTTCAGTACTTTAAAAAATTTTCTGGATTCATTTTTCTGGTGATTAGTTTCCATATCTTTGATTATATTACTCATATATTCTCGCTTCTGCTGTCTGAGTATTTTTGTAGCCTCTTTACATTCATTTCTATAATGCTCTTCCTTTTGGATGTTATTGATGTCATTTAACCATACATGTCTGGCATTCTTCTTCCTAGTGACTGCTTCTTCACATTTTTGATTGAACCATCTGTTCTTTCTATGCGTGGTTAACACACCGAGACATTCTTCTGCGGTAGATTGAATTGTATTCTTGATGTTCAACCAAGTTTGGTCAACGCTTTCCTCCAAAGGGTTTTGCAAAGTTTCAAGTTTACATTTTATTTCATCTGTAAATTTCTCTTTGACTGTAATGTCTTGTAGTTTTTCTCTGTTATATGTTGGGTGTAATCTTTGTAATTTAGTATAGAAAGCTCTCTTAAGTTTTATTTTAAATTTTGCTCCAACGAGGAAATGGTCACTGTGGCACTCAGCTCCTCTATAACTTCTGACTTGCTGTATGTTTGATGCATTTCTGTTGTTAATTAAAATGTGATCTATTTGATATCGAGGCTCATGTATTTGTTTCGTAACAAAGAAAGGATTTTACAAAGGTGGGGATGTTAAACCCACGCTTCAACCCCCAACCTGGAGGACCAGGGTGTTTCTCTTTGTCTTTTCTCTACCCTTTGACCTGTCCGGCTTGGGAGGCCCTGCTGGTAGCTACGCTACCGCCGGCATAGCTCTCAGGGTCATTGAGAAACTCAAGCTCCCCCACCACGACAAGGTGGAAACACCATCGGGGGAGGGTATCCACACTATATATCACACACTATATACAGCGAATCTCATTTTTCATTAGTATAGTGTGGTATCCACACTATACTAATGAAAAATGAGATTCGCTGGGCTGGTCACATACCTTGCATGCCAGATCACAGGCTCCCTAAACAAATTTTTTACGGCAAGAGAAGGTCCACCAGAGAGACGAATGGAGACGGATTGTATTTGCAGCAAAGAACCTCAATGGCTCGGAAAGCTGAAGAAGAAGAAGAAGAAGAAGCTGTGTTGTGGTAAATGCTCCCAAGGTGGCCAGAGGAAACGCTTTAAAGACACTCTGAAAATCTTACTTAAAGCTTTTGGAATTCATCTTGACACTTGTGAGACTGCTGCTAAAGACCAAAATTCGTGGCGTACATCATTACACAAGGGTGCAGTCATTTGTGAAGCAACCAGTACTGCAAAAGCTGTGAAGAAATGGCTAGACAGAAAAACCACTGCAGGAAATCCTCCTCCTGGAACGTCAAGCATTCTTTGCCGACATTGTCAAAGAACATTTCGAGCCGAAATATACCTTACCAGCCATCTTAGAACTCACGGTCTCATACTTTCAATCCCACTGGATGAACTGAATGGTCATCATCATTCTTGATGGACAAACAACAGTATCAAACATTAATTCCCAGGACGTTTTCAGCCACCCATTTTACGCTGGGTCAACCTTGGAGGACATGTTAGTAAAATAAATTTGTCTCCATGGGGATTCAAACACATGGCCACTGCCGGCAGGGAAACGTGCTAGCATCTTCACTCCCACGGCTCCCATGATCTAAGGTACCAAGCGGTGTTTGATATGCGTAGATTGTCCTAGTTTGTGGCTAACACACAACCATTATGGTCCTTCTTGATGGACAACATGACAGAAGCTTGCTTACATTGATCACAGAATTACCACTGGAACATTGTCTACAGCATTTCACCAACATTGACCACAAGTTGACCAAGACGCTTGGTACATTGATCATATAGTTACCACTGGAACATTCTCTACAGTGTTTCACCAACATTGATCAAGAAGCTTGTTTACCCTCACGCCTTGTAACTGTCATTCAATAACCAGCCATCTAATGTATATGTTATAATGTGTATATACTTGGGATACCTGTGGCGAGCTGGTTACACTGCTTGTCTCGCCCTCTGAAAGTTGTGGGTTCTTCTTCTTCTTCTTCTTCTTCTTCTTCTTCTTCTTCTTCTTCTTCTTCTTCTTCTTCTTCTTCTTCTTCTTCTTCTTCTTCTTCTTCTTCTTCTTCTTCTTCTTCCTCTTCTTCTGCGTTCATCCAGAGTTTTTTTTCTTTTTCGGACGTGATTGCGTTGTGCCTGTTTACAGCAGAGCTGCGTTCTTGCGTCGTTAGGCCGACACATCCGACTTTTGCGGGCATTTGTTGACCGGGTTAACCTTCCCGGGGTTCTGGGTTCAATTTGGGACTATATCGTTCGGTTCACGAGTGCAATTTTCGTGGAGACTCCTGGGGGTCGTTGCTGGAACTACTGAGTTCATGCTCTGTGCAATGCTTTCGGCAGGTAGCCTGCAGAAAGAGACGTAGCCATATGGGATAAAACCTAGTGCAATGAAGTCGATACCTTTTCATTTGTATTGTCACGAAAATCACCGTGGATTAACCAGTTGAGGATAAAACAGGCAATCTGATTAAACGGCATGTTTGCAGGGCCCCAATTGTTTTTTTAACAATACAGTAAAAACAGGTCAGATTCAAGCAGAAGTGCCCGGCTCGGGAGATAAAACAGTCCCGTCTGTCATTTAGAATTTCCCGACATCAAACGAAATGGCAGCTTTGCTTGTCACCACATGACAGAAAGTGTGGGATTGTTATTGGGAACATTGGGACACCTGCAGGACATCAACAACGTCACGTGAACAATTCAAGGCTGTTTGAGAAAAAAAACATGATTGGGGGGAGACAGTGTAACTCAAACAGTTGATTTAGGCGGACGTGCTTTGGCACTGCAGTTAGGGAGTGGAATAATGTCTACCGTGTGCGAATTAAGTTAATTTAATTTTACACGTGCCTGTCATGGCAAATGTAGATGTCATTTGATGGAACTGCGGTGTTGCCTAAGGTAGTTCATATTGTATAATTAGTCCTGATTAATTTAAGCAGTAGCATGGTTGAAACTAGTTAGAGTAGTGAAGTGATTATTGGCTCTGCTAGGATGAATAGGATAGCGGGGTGATATTTGGAGAGATTTAAGATGGGTTGGGAGATGGGGAAAGTGTCCAATGGGGGGGGGGGGGGAATCTTTCAGTGGTTTGCCCACTGAAGTTGTGCACTCTGTTTATCGGTCTTTCCTTGTCATCGCCTGAGTCGGACGTAGGTGAGGAGCTAATATGCTCTATGACAGAGTTTAGTTAGCTGAAAAATCACAGAGCAAGGCAATAAGCTTACACTCAGCCGGTAGGATCAGTGACTAGTACTATCACAAGATGTGTTGTTTCTCTCACAGGTTCCATACCAGTTACGAGGAAGCTCAACACTGGTTTTGATGAAGTGCAACCCCAATTAGAAAAAACACCAGTTGGACACTCAAATGTTTCTTACGGAAAATGAATAACGTCCGAGAAGAAAGATGGTTACCTTGACTCATAATCAGGAGGGTTCACCATAACATGGCTCAGAAGAGCAAACCAATATAACGATTCCTGTGTGTTAAGGTTCACCTAGGATGGGTGATGATTGTTGATATGTCACACATCATACAAACATTGTTAAAGGAACGAGAACATTAAAATGTAAGTCACATGGTGTGATAGATTCCAGGGAAATATTACAAAAGACATCATACTTGAGACTTTATAGACACTAGTTAGGATCAAGTATATTAACAATAACAGTGATATCTGAGTACACACAACAAAGGATTCGTACATTTTTTAGGAACGATAGGAACTTATAATGTGTAGTGTGCAACCGGTCAATGATCAGCTGTAATTACAAACAGTATCTATTTCGGATGGTCAGGAAGATGGATTACCAGGTAGCTACAGATGACAGTCGGTGTCCGGCAGGAGGGATACAGCACTGGGTGAGATGGACTTGTTCTGACTTAACGTGCTGTGGTGTGTCCTTGCAAGGATGAACTGACTATGCTATTATCTGAGAGTCCGATCCTACACACATTATAGAACACATCACACATTTTCTTCGCATACACGTCTCATGTACATTACACTTTTCTTTTAATAAATTAATCTTTATTAATTTTTAGAAGCAAGAGTTGTTGAATATGTTGCCTGGGGAAGAATGAGAGGGGGCATAGTACGACAGTGATAGAGAGAGGAAAAGGTGTCCATGAACTGAAGGAGTATGTTGGACGGAAGCTGGTGGATTCTCCAGGATATTTATAGGAAGAAAAAAAATTATAATGTGGGTGTTGACTCTCCTCACTCCAGGGACGACACTTTAAAGGAAGACACGACATGTATACAGTTTCAACCAAAATGCCATAGTGGTTAGTGCTTTTACCTTATCTGATAAGACATTGGCCCTGGTTCTACTCCCAATAGCGGCAAGGATATTACATCTGACCAATGCAGCTCTGGAATGGACCAAAGTCATGGACATGGCTACTATGGTTCTGGGAGAACATCGAAGAAGGAAGGACGACGAGAAAAGAGACTGGACACCCCACCTCATGTCATGGAAACCAACAATAGAATTACAAATAAATATACATTCAAAACTGTACATCACATATGCAGGACGTGGCGATACAACCCAGGTTGAATTTCTCGGAAATTTTACGTTCAGTTGTTTTCCATTGGTTTCTGAACGAGAAGTCATTGTTTCAGCCCATCTGACCTGTACGTGGAATGAATACACTAGCCCGCTGTCAATGCAAGGGACGTTTACGCGCGAATGTGATAAACCTCTGGGCCACGCTGACCCCTGGATATAAACTACATAGAGAAGAACATTGTATCAGAAATAAGCAATCAGAAGTAAGCAATCCGAACCCTAACACAAAGCAAACTTTAGAGATATCGCTTAGAATCCCAGGAAGGAAACAATGACAAGTGGTCACCTGCAGGGCAGCGATCATTAGATAGCGTTCAGCTGCTAAGGACCCACAGTGAAATGGACGATACACCTCAAACCAGTACTAAGTAGGTGGATAAGACGAGGTAGACTTTCGTTGCAAGATTCAACCACATGCGGAGAACAGGGAATAAAACATGCGAGACGGGGAAGAGGATGGAAACAGATGAATATGGGGAGGACATGGTGGGGGGGGGGGGAAGAATGGTGGCTGCAGGAGATGACAAGCGATAGGGGAGCTTAAAGTGAGTGGGTTGGGGTTGAGTTCCTATGCTTCATTGGGCGATGAATATTACAAGCAGCCACTGTGTCTTAATGCTTACTTTAACCCCTTGTCATCCAGATTTATAAAGAAACAACTGTTTCTCCGCCTTCATCTCAAAGATCCGTAGCCTCTGAACATCATCGCCCCACTCCTTCGCCACTACTCTTTACTGTTTAAATGTTTCAGTGTTTTGAATTATTTTTCAGATTTATAAAGAAAATCTGTTTCTCTGCCTTCAACTTAAAAGTCCGTAGCCTCTGAACATCATCGCCCCACTCCTTCACCACTACGCTTTGCCTGTTTATATGTTTCGGTGTATTGCAGTGTTTCCCAACCTTTTTTGTGCCATGCCCCACTTAAGCCTTTCTAAAATTCATATTGCCCCCCTCCCCCGCCCCACGCCCCCCCCTCCCCTCAACATATACATTATTTTTAATATTCAAAAATTGAAATGTACACTAAAGAAACTTGAATGATAGGTTTTAGGAAGAAATCACTACGTAATTATTGAGCAAACAGAGTAAGTAAATTTTCAAAACATATAATGGAGAACTGAAATTCAAGTACAAAATAATTTTAATGAAAGATTTTTCTATATTATTTTAATTATTAGTAATTATTTATTATTTAAATTTAGTGAGATCCCTGCGCTTGATGCTTGCTGCAAAGAGATCTTATGTCAGGTTCCAATTTAGTTAACTTCAGTCTCAAGTCTCCCCGTTTTGTTATATTCAGCCGATTTCTTCCATTTTCGAATTGCCCCCCTTAACAGTCGAATTGCCCCCCCCCCCCCACACCCCCTGTGGGGCGTGGGCCCCACGTTGGGAAACACTGGTGTATTGGATTGTTATCCAGATTTATAAACAACTGTTTCTCCGCATTCAACTCAAAGATCCGTAGCCTCTGAACCTCATCGCCCCACTCCTTCAACTCAAAGATCCATAGCCTCTGAACATCATCGCCCCACTCTTTCGCCACTACTCTTTGCCTGTTTCTATATTTCCATGTAGTGGATAGGAAACAGAACGTGCTTGGATGAGGCAAACATAGATTATCCCATCTGCATATTGCTGACGTGAATATGTATATAGGCAATTGACGATTTCAGAGTGTGGCGCTATATCCACTGTCCCAGCAACGTCGGATGGGTGTTGGAGTGTTGTACTGGGTTATTCAAGTCTGTGATGTTTGCTTATTTGACAGTGTATTATGTTACTGGGGCATGTTCTTATTGTTAGAGTGTTGCAGAGATAGTCACTAAGACACATATTGGTTATTCTAATTGTAGCTTGCCGAAGAGATGTGTAATTAGTACACTTATTGTTTGCTGTGATGTGTTGCTGAAATGAACAGATATACGTATCACTATATAACTTATTGCCGGCTTCCTGGCCTAGAGGTTAGCGACTTTTTTCCGTAATCTCGTATCCACTCGTAAGTAACGTGACGACGGTGAGAATCATCAGTGGTTCAAATCGCGTCGGTAACTTACGGGGTATGTGAGCGGGCCGCTCAGAAAGTAATGGCAAACTACTGAGCGTAATCTTGCCAGGAAATCAACAATAAGCTGAAATATGCTGATGTTGACAGCAATGTCCTGTAAAGGATATGAAAAAAAAAAAATAACTTATTGGTTGTTGTAATGTGAAGCTTGCCGAAGAGATATGCAATCAGGACACTTATTGGTTGTAGTAATGTGTAGCTTGAACAGGAAATAGACGCAACTGTGAATCATCATCATCGTCATATGCCCTGCCGACTGGCATGGGCATTCTCATGCGTCTTCCCACCTCGCATTCTCCAACAGAATATGTACATTCGTGACCTGCCATTTCCCAATGCCATGATGACTAGCTGTCAACTTTCTGCCCCCACGTCTCTGTGACTTCCCTGGTATCGGTCCAGTGGTTACAGTATGCGCCAGCATTTCTCTGAGCAGTGTGGCCAACAATTGTCAACTGCCGCTTTCTGATGCTTGTCATAAGTAGTTAGTGTGTCTTAGTCTTTCAAAGCTTTTATAATATTAATTCTGACTGTGCTTAATATTTTCAGCATTCTTACGTAAAACCACATTTCTATGGCTGCAATTGATTGTTGTTGTTGTTGTTGTTGTTGTTACTGGTTTGCTAAATTGTCCAGGAATCACAGTCATTAGCTAAACTTGGTTCTACCTAACACCCAATGAGCTTTAATATCACGTGAACCTACAATTTATACATACTTCGCGATGAGACTAAGATGGGTTGGCATAGAGATTGTTGATTCATTACATATTAATGTCAACCACGAAATCCAACCAGCTCTAACACGTTCTTATAAGGACGAATTACTATGAGCTCTGTGCCGATGGGGATACAAATATAATTCGTAATCCCGCATACCGCGTTCCAAAGACAGCGGCGGGTAATTTGGAAGCAGACTGCATTGCGTTAGTTTTTGCACAATCTTACGAATAAACTTGCCCAGGAATCACAAACAGCCAAACAAATGCTGGAGTTGAGTGCTAAGTCCTGCAAAGGAGATGCAACAAAACTATGAGCTGGCTGTGAGCGCATGCTTCGCTAGGAGCTCAACCACAGGACAAACAAGAAGCACCCATTTCCAGCATTTTGTGACCGTTCCATTTGTATTGATTCACCAGGAGCCCAAGCGATTGTTTGGAAACCGCCATTGTCCGCAGCTTAGCGGAAACTTAAAAATGCACTTAATCCAACGGACTCTTCTATAGGGGAGGGCGTTTGTGGGGGTTCTCTTCGGCATTTCGGAAAGTAGGCCCAAGATTCTTTGAAAGTAAGGGACAGTCTATGGGAAAGCCAGACGGACTGGAAAGCAAGCTTTGAGTGGGTGTGGAGGAGGGGTAGGGTTGATGGGAATGTCTGTCGGTTCATTTTTTATTTCTGTATACATACGCAAAAAGTCGTGTGTTTTTCTGTAGTAAACTGGAAACTGTTCTCACAGTTCCTATCTTTTTGTTGAGTAGAACTGGGAGCTGTGTTCTCACAGCCATCCCTCTGCTGGCCTGTCATCGTTCTGCTACGCCTTTACCTGCCTGTCTTCTGTCTGTCCTTCTGCCTGTCGTCTATCTCTCTGCTCTCCTGCCTCTCGTCTGTTTGCTCTCCTGCCTGTCTTCTATTTCTCTCCTGCCTGTCTTCTGTCTGTCCTCCTGGATGTTTTCTGTTTGCTATACTAACTGTCTTCTGTCTGTTCTGCCTGCCGTATGTCTGCTATCCAGCCTGGAGATTGAGAGCAGAATAGTTAAGCGAAAAAAAATATATTTCAAGAAAATGAAAAGTGCCTTATGCAATAAGTCACTATACTATTGCTGAATGTCCGAAAGAGAGTACTGAAATGATTTACTGAACCAGTGTTGCTCTATCAGATTGTCTGAAAAATTATGTACAACTATAAAAAAAAAAAACGATAAAGAGCTTTCTTTGGTCATATGATGAGAAGAGATGCATTGGAAAACATTGTCACGACTGGACGGATCAGTGGGACAAGAGGCAGGGGGCAGACCTAGGGAGGAAAATCATGCTGGATGGAATGAAACTTTATGGTAGTGAAGCCTGGTCAACTTACTCACACCAAGAGAAACGCTTAAACAGCTTTCATATGAGGTGTCTGCGAAGAATACTTGGTATTGAGTGGTCTCGAGGTATGGTGTCCGCCTCGAGTGCTGGAGGTCCCGGGTTCAGGCCCCGGTGAGGACCGGTATTTATTTAAAAAATCCACTTGGACTTCCAGTAATACAATTTCCCCTGGTCTCTAGGTAGTGAGATCGGACGCCCGTGTGTATTGTTGCGCACGTAAAAAATCCCTTGGCAGTTGGAAATCGAAAAAGAGTAGCCTAACGGCGCTGCCCGGGCAACATTTCGAGTTAAAAATCTACCCAAAGTATTTCAGGGTCCTCGCCGATGCATCGGAGTTCGTGCATTGAGCTGAGTTTCTCCAGACTCAGGTTTGAGTTAGGAGGAAAACGGAGCACTTATGGGTTAAACCGTGTGCCGTGATGTTGATCCAACGACTAACCTAAACTAAAACTAAACAAAATCACAAATACTGAAGTATTGGAAAGATCAAGTTGTGTGACGGTGTGGTCCATGCTCAGTCTTCGTAGACTTAGATGGATAGGACATGTTAGGAGGATGGATGATGGTAGAAAATCAAAGGACTCTTTTTTGGTAAATTACAGATGGGTAAGAGATCTCACTGTCGGCCTCTGCTACGATACAAAGATGTGTGTAAGCGGGACATGTCTGATACAGGCATTGATAATGCACATTGCGAGCAAGTCGCCGCTGAACGTGTTGCATGGAGGGCAAAGATCAGAAATGGAATAAAGACACAGGAGAAAATGATTGCAGATAAGTCACACACCGAGCTTGTGAGACGTAAGATGGTGCGTGACGGTGAAAATGACCATGTGTTCACATGCATCCACTGTGGACGAACATGTACAGCGCGAATTGGTCTGAGCAGTCACATTCGCAGACGCCATGGATTGTAGTTAGTATGCCCTTTTTTAATAGCACAGTGTAACAAACTATCGTCTGTCAAGACGAAAAGGCGCCAATGAATGGACAAACAATGGCGTAGTGGAATATCATCAGCATATTAGATCCAGAACATTCTAGATGACATCTTTGGAGAGAAATAAACACCTATGCCAGTTGGGAAGCACAAGCTGATGATGAACAGTAACAATAGCAACGGTTACAGAATATTGTTACTGCATCATATAACATCATTGGCCATGTCGATAAAACGTGACATTTCCTCCACTTTAATCGTGCCAGCTAAGAGGAAAAACCGAAACGCTTATTTACAAAACTATTGTTCAATTGTTTTACCGCCATGACAGAATTCGTTTCATGAATATGCAGCTATTTGTTAAAAGGAGGAGAAAGAGGGAAAAACAGAAGATACAGAGTGCGCGGATTGTCTTTTGTATTATTTATAGCACATAATGCGACTTTTCCAAGCTTCATTACCTTTGTTGGGTAAAAATTCTGGACAGCTAAAATAGCCCAGTAATAGAAGAAAACAACGGTGATCTTTAGTAGCTTAAATAAGGTGATATCCCCACACAAAAGGCGCCCAAATAAGGCGGGGCTCGCTCCATTGTTGGGCCTGTGAAGAACAATCTGGTAAAGGTGCAAAAATCAATGGCTGATTGTGCAAGTTTTAGGCTGATAAGATGGAATTGTTATGTCGTCGATTGATTACAGGTAATCAAATGCTTTTTTTGTTTGCCGGCCTGTCGATGCTTGACGATTCATATATCACTTTTGCTGTATTGGTTGGTTGGCCGCATTGTTCGTTTATGTAAATTTTATAGAGCCGATTGCATTGTTGCCGACTCAACATTTACCCCGATACAGCTGTTGTAGAAAGACCCAGATGAGGTTTTCAGTTTTTCTTCTTCTGGCTTTGATTTTTCTTTGCTTAGTGTTTTGTGTTGTTCACTTCAGACTGTAGGAGTATTGTTGCGTGTGAAGAATGACCGGAAGCTGTGGTTGGTTACATAGAAACTATATTTGTACGTCTGATGACGTGGGAGCTATTGGCTTGCTTTTAGCTGACGGAAAGTTGGGAAAATCTGTCTGTCTGTCTATCTGTCTGTCTGTCTGTCTGCCTGCCTGCCTGCCTGTCTGCCTGCCTGCCTGTCTGCTTGCCTGCCTGTCATTTCATGCCAGCCCCCGGTCTATATGCCAGACAGCTTGTATGTCTGTCTGCCTGCGTGCCTGTATGTTTCACTGTCAGCCTGTCTGCCAGCCTGCCTGTCTGCCGGCCAGTCTGTCTAAGTTGTCCTGCAGCGCAGCCAGCCAGCCAGTCTCTGTCTGTCCTGTCTGTCCTGTCTGGTCTGCTGTCTGATCTGTCTGTCTGTCTGGCTATCCTGTCTGTCCTGTCTGTCTTCTGTCACCCTGCCCGTCCGTCCCGTCCGTCTAGCTAGCTGGTCCTGTCTGTCCTGTCTGTCTGTCTGTCCTGTCTGTCCTGTCTGTCTGTCCTGCTGTACTGTCGGACTGTCGGGTCTGGCCTGTCTGTCTTGTGCTTCCTGTCTGTTCTAACATCTATCCATATGATCATCTTTCTAGTCGATCTGTATATTTGTCTGTCTGCTTGCCAGCTTGCCCGTCTGTCTGTGTGTCTGTTCACCAATCTGACCTTATCGTAGTCATACGTTTAGTTCCCCCCCCCTCTCTGTCTCTGTCTCTGGCTCTGTGTGTGTGTGTGTGTGTGTGTGTGTGTTCATCAGTCATACATATGTCTGTCCGCCAGACTGTCCTTCATTCAGTCTATCCACCTACCTGTCTACCTACGTGCTTGCTCGCTTTCTCCGACTCTCTGTCGGTTACTCCAGCAGCCCTAGAGCCCATGCCTCTAGTCGATCTTTGTATCTGCTGTTTTGTCTGATTGTCTGTCTGCATTTCTCATTGACTTCCCACCTGCGTGTTTGTGAGTCCTCACCATCCATACCTGTGATCCATCAGCTACTCCATATAAAATCTGTCAGTGTGTACTTTTATTTGGTGTGCGGTATTACGTGGATTGTATGTATTCCCTTCTGTTTTGTATGTGCCATATAACTTGGATTGTGTGTATTCCCTTCTGTTTTGTGTATGCCGTATAACGTGGATTGTGTGTATTCCCTTCTGTTCTGTGTGTGTGCCGTATAACGTGGATTGTGTGTATTCCCTTCTGTTCTGTGTGTGTGCCGTTTAACGGGGATTGTGTGTATTCCCTTCTGTTGTGAGTGTGTGCCGTTTAACGGGGATTGTATGTATTCCCTTCTGTTGTGTGTGTGTGCCGTTTAACGGGGATTGTATGTATTCCCTTCTGTTGTGTGTGTGTGCCGTTTAACGGGGATTGTATGTATTCCCTTCTGTTGTGTGTGTGTGCCGTTTAACGGGGATTGTATGTATTCCCTTCTGTTGTGTGTGTGTGCCGTTTAACGGGGATTGTGTGTATTCCCTTCTGTTCTCTGTGTGCCGTATTACGTGGATTGTATGTATTCCATTCTGTTGTGTGTGTGTGCCGAATAACGTGGATTGTATGTATCATGAGAATAACTACTACCGTTCATAACATTGTGGTATTTTTCTCTTCCTAAAGATGACCATAATCTGTGTCTTCTTACAATTTAATTCTAACCCTAGTTAATCATTGGTTGGAGGCTTTAGGTATAGTCTGTCCCGAAAAGATTCATGATCAATTATTTTGAAAACTGTCCGTTGCATCGTTATGAAATTTTTCCTGCCGTCTTATATTTACCCCCACCCAAGGAATATGTCTTTGATGGGTACAAAAGCAACTTAAATCATGGAAAGCGGCGACATTTCTTTGATGTACTGGTAAAAAACTAGTGATTTCTCGCTAACAAACTTGTTTTACAGTAATGCCAATGTCCCCGCCAGTTCGGATGACAAACACAAGGCGTATCCAGATTCGTATGGGAGTGGGTGCAATGTCTACTCTGCTGAGACGGAACATGATTACCTGTTTTGCACGACGAATATAGCTGTGAATGTCTCTGTAGTGGGCTTCCTTCTTAACGGTCAAGATGTTGGTCCTCTTTTCATTGCAGTTTATAGAATGATTCTTATGTTCGTGTGTTGTCCCCTCATTTGACAACGTGTTTCTTCTCACGTTTCTTGTTATGCCACAATATGTCAGTTCCCACCGCAATAATACTCTTCGGTTGGTATTCAGTGCGTCTAGAGCTTTTTGTTTTTTCAATGTCAGTTGTTTGTCACCGTTGAGGGCTTACGGAATTGAAAATTCGTCTCTGTGAAATACAAACTGTTGCCATTAACAAGTTGTATTGTTTATGCCGATTCTGTAATGTTTAGGGCCTGCAATTCTTCTGAATATGTGGAGCACAATATCCCAGTAGGTGTGCATGTGGATTAATGTCTGCGATCTGCCCAGACCTTAATCGGTGTCGGACGATTCCAGTAGGCTGATGACTGCTATCGGTTGCATAAAATTCAATCAATCCTTTCTCCAATAGTCATCTTCCTCTTTCAACACATGGTCCTCACATTTTTTCCAGCAACTTTTATCAATTTTTAATAGCGCGGTCAGAGTTAGTATCTTGACGTCAGACAATTTGAATAGATTGATTGACTGATTGATTTAGAAACCGACATCACAGCATTCGGGTCATTCCCATAAGCGCTCCGCCCCCAACCCCAGCAGCCAGCGAAGAGTTCCAACACCAATAATTCCAGTAGCAACCTGATTATATGTCCGTTTCGCCTTTCCTCTGAGCGTCGAGCCTCAGCCAGATCCCCTCGTCACTCCTCGCTGCCTCATTCTTGCCAGACTATGGTGATCCATTTGTTCCTCCGAGGTGTACACGTGCTCCCAAAAGGCCGCAACCACGTCTGTCTTGTCACGCATCAATGCCGTAGGTATTTTGTCTTCTTGGGCAACTACATCGTGATATGATGCATTGTCCATAATTAGAAAAGACGGCCTATCTAGGGATAGAAGAACTGTATTCTCGAGCCAATCGCTAAATACATTACCATTCATCTCATTATGACAATCCCTATTGTCTGTATGCTTTGATACTAACACGAGTCCAGCATTCTGTAGTAAACCATTTTGAGTACTACCAGCATGGGCTATAACGAAACGCTGTCCTTTACTAATGGGTACATATCGCGTTATCTTTCCGTCCACTGATTGCCATTCCTTTTCACTTGTGTGGTGCGCATTGATCCAGGTTTCATCCAAATACACTATGTCATAATTTTATTTGCGCATTTCCCTTATTTCACGTAGGTATCTGCTTCTCGTGGCTCCTAAATGCGGTTGCTCGCAAATGATGTTTCTACCTGCCTTGTACTTTCTAAACGTGAAGCCTTATATACATTTTCCTCATGTTGGACTGGAAGTACATGATTCTGTCGCCCTGCTAATGAGTTGAGTGTGTGCGCGACATTGGGCTGTTCATTTCATGTGAAATGCTTTTACATCTGTCCGCTGTTGTTTGTAGCATGAATTGCATGTTCGGAATAATGGCGACCGGCTTTGTCGCAGGACTGACTGGTTTTCCTCACGCAGTAATCTGTGGCTTCTGGTTTTCTAGTGACTGCCGCTTCCATCGACGATGAACTGTATTTTTCGTGCAGGACTTTTGTGTTGGCATTCTGGCGGCGGCATTATGCACAGTGTTCCTGTGCTGGCTGTTTGCTTGCCGAGACTCCTGTCTTTTCTTCTTTTTACATGGGGCAGTGAAGAGCATGGTAGGTATGCTTGCAGATCTACAAATTAATGGGAAAGACATTAGACTTATAAAAAACAACAATTAGAAACAAGTTGCCATAAGGATTGGTAATGAAGTGGGACAATATCAACCTATTAAGAGAGGTGTTAGGCAGGGATGTGTAATGTCTCCAGATCTTTTTTCCCTATACAGTGAAAATATTTTCAGGAATATAAAAGATATAAATGGAATCAGCATTGGAGGACGAAACATCAATAACATTAGATATGCAGATGATACAGTATTGGTTGCAGACAATGCACAAGATCTACAACAATTAGTAGGCGCGGTTGTTGTACACAGTGAGCAGCTGGGGTTGGAATTAAATTGTAAGAAGACACAGGTTATAGTAGTCACTAGGAAGAACGAAGTACGACAATGTAATATACAAGTAAATGGAAATATTCTTCAACAAGTGAATCGGTACAATTATCTCGGAACAGTCATAACATCTGATGGGAGATGCCTTGAAGAGATTAGAACAAGAATCGCCATGAGTAACCTTTAGCAAGATGAAAAACATTCTAACCAATAAAAAGATGTCAATTGAAACGAGAAAAAGAGTGTTGAGGGTATACATAGAGCCTGTTCTTTTGTATGGATGTGAAACTTGGACAATGTGCAGGCAAGCTGAAAAACATCTGATGGCTGCAGAAATGTGGTTTCTGAGGAAAATGCAAAGAATACCATGGACAGACAGAAAAACCAATGACCAAGTACTACAGGAGACAAATGAAAATCGTAAACTGATTATAGAAATTAGACGTAGACAGTCAAAATTTTTTGGACATGTTATGAGAAGAAATGGATTGGAGAACTTAGCTGACAACTGGTAAGATCGAAGGGAACAGACCAAGAGGAAGACAAGAGAGGAAAATACCTGGATGGCTTGGCCACATGGCATGGACGGGACAGGAACACTGAGCTGATCCACGATTCCGGTGATCGAGTGAAATGGCGAGTCATGACCGCCCACGCTTTCTGGCATGGCACATGATGGATTGATTGAATGGTCATGTCTGTGGTAACGAACTGGAAGGAAACAAGTCACCTAAATGGACGTATTTCAAACAGTCGTCGCGGAGAAAGAGAGGACTGAAAACGCCACCGCTCAGCCTTCAACGCCAAGAGTCAAAAGAGTAATTGACGTTGTGAAGAGAAACTTCATAACAAGAAAGTCCGGCAATTCTGCCTACCTTGTTACTTAGATTTTTTTTTTTTTTTTTACTGTTGCTGGAGAGTGAAGACGATTTTTTGTATCTCTTACTTCTCGGATTATTATTACTGCAAGCTGAATCACCTATCATGGATTTTTATATCAATGTGCTCGTTGTGATTCTGAGGATGTGGTGAAATAGTTTTTAGATTAATACAAGTGTTTATTATCGCAAAAATGTGGGTTATATCTAATATTCATTTCGAGTGATAGTTGAACACTATTAAATTTCAACCAATCAAGTGCACGAGGCGTGTCAGATACAACCACGGGACCTCAAATTGCCCGCGGCGTGGCTAGATAACAATGCGATTGCTGCGTTCTTCAAGTTTAGTTAGTCGTAATATTATGCAATAATGTCAGGGGAAGGAGAGTGCTCCGTATTGGAAGTGAATGGTGAAAGGACTCGCTCAGGTTTACGATCGGCTGTCAATAAAATTTACACACTAAACAAAGAGAGAGCCGTGAAAAATAAGCTATCCAAGTGCATAAATCCCAACGGCCTAGTCGTCAAACACACCAACTCAGGACAGTGTGTTACTATTTCCTTCAACAACACACTCTATTATGAGGCATTCCGAACTTGCCTACTCAACTACTACAGGCTTGAACTAATTGAACACAGGCAAGATAAGCACGGGGCCCACGTTGAGGATCTGATTACGACGCCAGTGATTACGATACATTTGTACCGCAGTAAACATAAACTCATGACACAGGGCAGTAATGAAAACATTAATTCCTGGCTAAAAGTAGAATTTGTTGAACTTGAAAACTCGACACAGACATTCACCGAATCTACTCATACGATGAGTGTACATGACAACATCAACACGAGGCCTGCCAACCCACCAGCGCTCTTGGCTATTGAATACCCAAATGGAGCGTATCCAAAACAACATAGAACCCAATGTTGACATTGTTGAAGAAGTACCTGCCTCAGATAACAATAGCATCTTAACTATCAATGGACATTCGTGCGACTGTAAACAGCGCATTGAGGAACTAGAACAATCACTAAAGGCGCTCATTGTCACTGTTTCAACCAACATTGAAGCAAACAACAAGATAAGCAGTGATTACAATGCTCTCAAGACAGAAGTCGCACTCCTGCGAGACGAAAATTTGCTGCTGAGAAATACAGTTCAAATCTTACAGAATGCGTCCTCTACAAACCAAACCGAAGAAGCATGTAATTCTCAAGCAACCGCTTCATCCTTGGGAAATCTTGGGGAAGCTCAATCCCACCCAGAACAGATAATCACTATGAAAACAACTCAACGCGCAGAGGAAGATAAAAAACAACAAACACCTCAATGTGCAGACGAAGATAAACAACAACAAGCGGTCTACCCCATTGACGTCAAAATAAGCAATAGGTTTGAAGTACTTCAAGAAAAGTCACCAGAAAACTTACAGTGCTTTAACATGCTGCAAACGGGCAAGACAAGCCAACAAGATACATCGGGAGAACCACATGGAGACATAAAGACTGCTGATAATCGGAAATGGATGAAACAACGGTCGAGACGTGCTGACAACCAACATGTACAGACAGCACGACCTGACTGTACACATATTATACTAGGCGATTCCTTAATGAAAGGTTTATACAGCGACAGGATGGCCACATCAGACAAAGACATTGTTTCAATAATCCCACTGCCTGGGGCTGGTGTAGACCGGCTAACAGACAAGATTAGCAGGTTGGCTGTTAATCATAGTGTCAGAAGGGCAAGCGTACATATTGGCATCACCGACACCATGAACAACCAACAAATCACAGGGTCTCAACTGCTGGCACTCTTGAACGGATTACGTCACACTTTTCCTAACTCATCCATTTTCTTCTCCTCCATCATATCACCGAGTTATGGACACCAGCGCCGTCTAGCTGACATAAATAACAACATGTTGCAGAAGTTCTGTTCTCAAAACAAGATACAATTCATCAACAATACAGCATCATTCACTTCACAGGCTGGTGCACCAAAAAAGAGTCTTTACAAGGATCAAATACATTTATCTACATTGGGCACCAGTTTTCTCGCCAAGAATTTAAAATATCCAGAACGGACATACCATACATCCAATACGGGATCGCGCCGGACACTTTTAGCTACTCCTGAAACTCAAGCCAGGCGACATACTCCCGTCACATCAAGTACAAATAGGACAGAAGTGTGCAGACCACTCATAACCACTGCACCTGAAATCCAAGCCAGACGGGACACTACCACAACACCAAGTCCGTTAAATACGTTGTCTTTCACACAGGAGGGTAATAATTACGAAGATATGATTCCTATTCTCCCCAGAAAGGATCCGACTCTCAGCAACAACGACGTGCCAGCACAACCTCCTGTTAGCCACCAACCAGAGGCTCTAGTTGGTAGTCATTACATACCCATGAGACATCATCAGTACCCATTTAATTGTAATCCAGAATGGTTGCACCTCACACGGTATAGCCCAGCTACACTTCGTCAAGCACTTATAATGTCGCTATACCAACAACCAACACAACCTGGTATTTACTAGCAACTTAGGACAAAGCTACACCGGATCTCGGTACAAGAAAGAGCCTCTCCTTAAACGTTTATCTGCATATTTGGTTATAACTTGATCTAGTAACGTATTAGGTTATAAGTTATTACAAACATTGACTGGTTTTGACTTTATATTAATTGATAGTACTTAGCTGTATAGCTTTTATAATAATTCTAATTGTGTTTTCACGGTGAGTGAGGGGGTCTTCACTGCTCTTCCTTACGGATCTGTGTACGTATTTTTATATATTTACAGAGATATTACTGTGTCTCTGTACTTTAGAGTGTGTTTTGTAATAAGGGACGTAAGTTGTATTCACTTTGTGTGTGTGTGTGTGTTTTGGTTTTAAACTTGTGATTACGCATTGTTGAAATGTCTAATAAGTACGAACACTGGCTCAGGAATAATGGGCTCAGAATCGGGCATGTAAACATATGCCATCTATTAGGGAAGCTGCCCGAACTATCACTTATACTTAATCAAAATTTTCACATGTTTGGCGTTAGCGAAAGTCGATTA
This sequence comes from Cepaea nemoralis, assembly GCA_014155875.1. Taxonomy (NCBI): domain Eukaryota; kingdom Metazoa; phylum Mollusca; class Gastropoda; order Stylommatophora; family Helicidae; genus Cepaea; species Cepaea nemoralis. Next base: position 85,697 of record JACEFZ010011203.1, read on the forward strand.
AATGGCAACATCTCAGATGATGACATCGCTATCAGAGGTTTTAAAACCATTAGAAGAGATCCCTATCAGAAACAAGATGCAGTTTATATTTCCAACTCGCTTAACGCCCACCGCAGGCTAGACTTTGAAACCTGTGAGATTGAATGTGTATGGATAGAGGTTAAACTTCAAAATTGCATACCGCTAGTAGTTGGCTATCTTTATCGAAACCCCAGTGCAGGAAATAGCTGGTATGAAAAATTCATCACTATGATGGATGTAGTCTTTAGTAATGCTAGGGAAATAATATTGCTAGGTGACTTCAACATAGACGCTAACAAATCAAACAAAACATGGGAAAACATAATAGAGTCATATAATTTCCAACAGTTAGTCAAACAAGCCACTAGAATCACTAAATCATCTGCAACACTTATAGATCATATTTATACTACGTGTGCTGATAACATCACAGAATGTAGTGTACCTATCAATGCAATGAGCGATCACTATCCAGTATGTTGCACGTGGTCGAAAAGGGGCACCAAAACTCCCAAACACAAACATATAAGCATAAAATATAGAAATTACAAAAATTTCAATCGAGACGTCTTCTTACAAGATTTGGTCAACTCATCTCTAGATTATGTTTACCAGCTTCCTGACCCAGACGATGCTCTGGACCACTGGCTAAAGACCTTTCTAAGTATATTTGATAAACATGTTCCATTTAAGGAAGTTCGTGTTAAACATCACACAAAGCCCCCGTGGATCACACAGGAGGTAGTTGAACTTATGAGAGATCGCGACAGGGCTCACAAAAATAGAGATCTAACTATGTACCGTAGTCTGAGAAACAAAGTTCAATATGTTATTCGGAAGGAAAAGAAAAACTATTTTAAGAACATAGTAATAGATAAAACCAACACTAAAGATATATGGAAAGCAATTAATACCTTGACAAACAAACACAAATCATCACAATCATTACCATCAAATCAGGTTACATGTGATCAATTCAGTAGATACTTTCAGTCCGACATAAACCAACTGAAGGCTGCAATACCAGATGCGCCTCATGACATATCTTTATTATCATCATTCTGTGAGAACAAATGCTATGGACACATTTCCTCCAACATACCGCTAATGACGACAACTGAAGTATTTACTCATCTCCGTAATCTAAAAAACAATAACTCATCAGGACTAGATGGAATTAGTAGTCGGATCCTTCGCCATGCTGCACCGGCGATCTGCGAGTCACTAACTTTTATATATAATCAATGTCTAACCAGAGGTCACTTCCCATCAGCCTTTAAAATCGCTAAAGTGTATCCTCATTTAAAAGCTGGTCCTCTAGACGATCGTCTCATGAGTAATTATAGACCAATTTCCATATTATCCTCATTATCCAAACCGCTAGAAAAGCACATCCACAAAACAACACTAGATCACTTAGTTCGCCATAAACTGATAGTTGACAGCCAGTCAGGATTTCGGCCAAAATATTCTTGCCATACGGCACTAACAAACATGATAGAAAACTGGCATCAAGATATTAACAACAATACTCTATGTGGAGCGGTGTTTATAGACTTTAGGAAAGCATTCGATATGATAGATCATACTATTCTAATTAAAAAACTAGAAACAATGAAAGTAAGTTTTAATATAGTGACATTAATAAAATCATTCTTATTAGACAGAAAGCAAGTAGTATCACACAATAAAGTTTTATCTCAAGCCATTACCATTAATATTGGAGTACCTCAGGGGTCTATTCTTGGCCCTCTATTATTTGCCATTTATATAAATGATCTTCCATTAAATCTGTCGTCGTCCTGCGATCTATTTGCTGATGACTGCACAGTATATACAAACGCTGTTGATCGTAATGTGCTAGAATTATCCTTGCAACAGGAAATAAATAGTGTAGTTAACTGGAGTCATGCAAACCGCATGCAAATTAACATTACTAAAACAAAGTCTATGTTAATAGGAACCAGGCAAAGACTTCACACTCTAAACTCGCAGAGAACTCTTCAGCTGCACATTGGCAGCACGCCTGTAGAAAGTGTCACCGAGCACAAGACACTGGGTGTTATCATAGATCAAAATCTAACTTTTAACTCACATGTTCATGCTCTAGTTAAACAAATAGCCAAAAAAGTATACCAACTTGCCAAAATTAAAAATTTCCTTGACGAAAACACAAGAAAGATATTCTATACTTCTCATATACAAACACATATTGATTACTGCTCCACAGTCTGGGATGGATGCTCCAAATCAATAACAAAACGCCTATATTCACTCCAGAAAAGGGCAGTGCGTTTAATTAATGGTGAAAAGCTTACCGACAATGCTAACCTATATAAACGTCTCCGGTTACTGCCACTCCACAAGCGCCTGCTTTTTAATAAGACCAAACTAATTCACAAAATCCTATTTCAAAATGCTCCAAGCTACCTTTGGCCATTGTTTAAATATAACGCTAGACATAGCGAACGACTAAATATACTTCATGTCCCTAAACCTAGGATAGACTTATATAAAACAAGCTTAGCATACTCTGCCGCTCAGTTGTGGAACAATCTTCCACAAGAAATCAAAGACACCACCAATCATGATACATACATTCGCAACCTGTTTGAACACTACCTTAGTACAGACTACATGCCCCCATAACAAATAACACAAAAAAGACAATAATGGTAACTTATCTCAAACGACAACTAGCCAAAAAACATTCCCTTATGTATGGCACGTTACACCCTCCTTAGGTATGTATAATGCCCATGTTAAACACTGCCTCAGTGAGTCATTTGTTATTGATTATTTTTCATGCGTTTTAATGTTCTTTTGTTGTCAAAAGTTGCTTCATAAGTGATGTTGAATGAAAGAATGTATGAGAGGAAATAGAGAAGAAGGGCAGAATGTCAGACGGGCCTGCGTGCCCAATTCTTAACCCTTTGAAAATAAAGACTTATTATTATTATTATATTATTATTATGATGTGGACAACCATCACGAGTCAAAATTTTTTTTTTTTTTTTGACAATTCAAAACTGTTATTGTTATTCACTATATCTGACCCTACTGCAGTTATTAATGTGGGGTCTTCTGTGCTGTCTCCGAGGTCAGCGTCATATGTTTAAAACATGTAGCTATTGAGCTGACGATAATTATATCCGTTTGACTATTACTTTCTAGAGATGTGGACATATTTCTCTTTGCCAGCATTTTCCAACCTTTCATGACATTTATTTTATAAAAAGTGTAAGTGATGGTTGTAAATTCTGAATCGGCGTTGATTCTTTCCCTTTACTTGGGATCAACAGAAATAACAGATTCTGCTGAAGCAAAAAAAAGACTAGACATTGAACATCAAAACCAAGATGGATACACGGCCATTATGAAAGCTGTTATTTTTTAATTTTTTTTTTTTTTTTTTTTTTACGTTTATTTTATACAAAGCAATGTATATTTACAAGGTGCAATGCGTGTTTCTTTGTTTGTGTATATTACAGAGCGTTGCCGTTTGTTAGTGTTATGTCATATGCGTTAATGAAACAAAAACATACATATACAGTTATGATAATGACGTACGCTTTCAGTCATACCCATTCTAACGTGATTGATGGTAATAGTGATGATAATGGTGATGATAATGATGATGATAGTGGTGATGGTAATGGTGGTGATAATGGTGATGATAATGACGGAGACAACAACGACTATGGTGTGGTGATGATTCCTTCCGCTCGTTCATTCTAAACCCATCTTTCTCACACGCTTATAAAACCTTCCACACACAGCACGCGTTCTCTTCCACACCGAAGATATATACATTAAAGGAAATGTTGGTGTCAAGGTCGAAACGGCAAAAGCCGCCCCACGTTTTACACTGCAGGCAGTCTCATGCAAGCTTACTTCCTGTAAGTGGATTCAATATTATTGCTGAATGACAGCCCTCGACTTAATCGCAAGTGCCCAGGATTTGCTTGTGGTGGGGTGGGTTGATACCAGGAACGCGGTCAACACGGAGGGAGGGAGAGAGAGGGAGTTGGGGAGGGGGAGAGGAGGGGGAGGGATAAAGAGAGAGCGCGCGTAAACAGATTGGAATTTGTTAAGTTGTCCATTGCGAATTCAGCGTATACATAAATATCCCATTCATTATGTACAAAAATAGGCTTATACATTGCGAATACAGCGTATAGTCATTCATGTTTGGGGTGGGGGGGGGGAGAAAGAGAGAGAGCGATATAGAGGGAGAGAGAGAGAGAGAGAGATCGAGAGAGAGAGAGAGAGAGAGAGAAGACGAGGAGAGAGAGAGAGAGAAAGAGAAGCTGTTTCAGACCGAGGTCAAACTTCGGTCGACAAGACCACTGACTCACAAAGGCCACCGTCCCATTGTTCTGTCTAGATTGGGCTACAGGACTCAGTAACAAAGAAAAGACATTTATTCAGTTATTTGGCGCTTTGTTCCTCAATGATTGGGCTTAGTGGTACAAATGCGGCGTATAGATTATGAAAGCTGTTAGAAAGAGCGGATTGACGTTGTGAAGAGAAACCAGAGTAACATTGTCGGGGCGTCCTTTGGCAGACCATCGTTAACATCGTGCAAGGATCTTGCGGTGTTGTAACATTGTATATATTGCATTAACAAGTACATTTTTATTAATTTTAGCAGTCAATGTATTTCAAACTTTAGGATGTCAAATTATTGTGTTAACTGTGGTTAACTGTGGTGGTGTCAGTATTTTAAAAATGTAACAATTAACATAACTAATTGCTTCTTTAGAAAAACGTTGGCGAGTTATATCCCTTAAAAACAATAAAATGAATATTATGTTCCCGTGAAAAAGAGATATTTGTTTCCCCTTAAATTTCGCTTTCTGGAAAGTAAAGACGAAGTGTGCGCTATTTACCACATCACCCATTGAGTGCCAATTGTTTTACAAAAATGTGTTGTTTTCTTTCACCATATACTCAGTAACTCAGTACCTAAAGAAATGGAAAAGCAGGGTACTTCAATTTTTACCTTTACAACTGCTACTACTACTACTACAGTTACCATTATTGCTACTACAGCAACTACTGTCTGCAAATATTTAAAATTGTGTGTTTGTGTATGCCCAACACAATTTTGACAAAAATCAAAATCACTTTGAGAAAAGAAAGCCTTGACAAGCCATGTAACGATTGTCAGATGTCAAGCTCTGTGCTTGTTCTAACACAGTTTACTTGCATGTGTTTGCTGGTGTTGTGCTATAGGCTCTTATTATTGTTGATCCCTGTATGGCTATGGCCAGTTTATGTCTGACTTCTTGTGAACAGTCCCCATGGTTGTTGATTGTGGAGCCAAGATGTTCACAGTTTGTGATGTTTTCAATTTCTCCGTGGGTGGTTGTGATTTTTGGTTGGCGTGTAGTTTTGTGTGTGGGTATTTTTTTATATTCAGAAAAATATTGTTATCTTAATTATGGCTTTTGACAAACAGGATTAAATTTACATAACATATACAATTAAATTATGAGCAAATTAATTCCGCATTTGTTATAAATTTGCAATAGCTCATAAACTTATATATGTTATTGATGAATTTTTAATAAATTCAGCCATTCTGTATACAAGACAAGAATTAGTAGCTTAACAGCTAAAGTAATTGAACATATTAACAAATTTATTACTTATGTGTATACATACATATGGTACTGATCAGTTAGTAATAAAGTTTTTATTTGTGTAAGAAAGAAATCAAGTAATAATAAATTCAGTAGCAGTGAATATTATAAATTAATTATTAATCTTTTGTACATGATAACATGAAAACTTAGTGACAGCTGGCAAACTTGATGTAATCTAAGCCTCTGGTGATCATGTGAGTTTGCGAACCATCATTGTCTGTCAGCATGGCACATGTTTCAAAGCATGGCACACGATGATGTTGGCAGAAGAGCTTCAATACATAATGTCATGCTTGAATGATAAAATAATTATTTACAAATACAGGTTGCCCCAGGTTTGACACAGAATTCTACATGGTCGACAGGATAAAAGTGATCGCTCTTACACTTCTAGTGCGCTGATGGCGAGGCAGGGCATTCAATCCCTACACTAGCATTTAAGTTGGTCTGAAATGTTGACTTCTCGTTCAGAATGCAGTGGCAAACTACAGAATGTAAAATTGCTTATAAAATCAACCTGAGGTTGAATGCAGCATCCTGCAATGGACATGCAACATTTATTGTTATGGGTTTGACACTAAAGGAAATATTTACTAACGCAAACTTACAATGAAGACGACTGTGACACAGAAACCCCATTATTAAAGAGTTCCCTTGTAAAATACGCTCTGTGATGAAGGGGTTACAGACACAATTCGTAATCCTTCATATTGGGTTCGAAATACATCTGCAGGCGATTTGGCAGCAGATCGTCTCACGTTGATATTTTCATACACTGATATGAGTGCTGGTCATTCAGAAAGCAGTGGCAAACTACTGAATGTAAACTTGCCAAGAAATCACAAACAGCCAAAAAATGCTGGGGTTGGCTGCGACATCCTGTAAAGGGTATGCAACTAACTTTTGTTGTAAATTCAAAGTGAAAACATGTCCCGGAGCAGGAACCGGCTATGGGTCTGTGATGTGATAGAACCATCACATGATGTAGGTCTGTGATGTGATAGAACCATCACATGATGTAGGTCTGTGATGTGATAGAACCATCACATGATGTAGGTCTGTGATGTGATAGAACCATCACATGATGTAGGTCTGTGATGTGATAGAACCATCACATGATGTAGGTCTGTGATGTGATAGAACCATCACATGATGTAGGTCTGTGATGTGATAGAACCATCACATGATGTAGGTCTGTGATGTGATAGAACCATCACATGATGTAGGTCTGTGATGTGATAGAACCATCACATGATGTAGGTCTGTGATGTGATAGAACCATCACATGATGTAGGTCTGTGATGTGATAGAACCATCACATGATGTAGGTCTGTGATGTGATAGAACCATCACATGATGTAGGTCTGTGATGTGATAGAACCATCACATGATGTAGGTCTGTGATGTGATAGAACCATCACATGATGTAGGTCTGTGATGTGATAGAACCATCACATGATGTAGGTCTGTGATGTGATAGAACCATCACATGATGTAGGTCTGTGATGTGATAGAACCATCACATGATGTAGGTCTGTGATGTGATAGAACCATCACATGATGTAGGTCTGTGATGTGATAGAACCATCACATGATGTAGGTTTGTAATGTGATAGAACCATCACATGATGTAGGTCTGTGATGTGATAGAACCATCACATGATGTAGGTCTGTGATGTGATAGAACCATCACATGATGTAGGTCTGAATCCATTAATCTTATTATGATAATCCTTATTGTCTGTATGCTTTGATACGAACACGAGCCCAGCATTTCGTTGCAAGCCATTATGCGTATTACCAGCATGGGCCATGACCAAAAGCTGTCCTATACTACTGGGCACATATCGCTTTATCTGTCCATCCACTGATTGCCATTCCTTATCACTTGTGTAGTGCGCATTGATCCACATTTCATCCAAACACACTATGCCATAATTTTCTTTGCGTATTTCCGTTATTTCACATAGGTATCTGCTTCTCATGGCTCCTAAATGCGGTTGCTCGCAAAGATTATTTCTATCGCCCTTGTACTTTCAAATAGTGAAGATAATGTCCTTATAATTTTCCACAAAGTTGTTTTGGATAGCTCTATGTTATTGTTCTTTCTGAACCAAACCCTAAGTTTTCTTACAGTCACTGTTTCTTTGGCATCCAGCATTTTTATAATGCTGGATAATCCTGGATATAAAATCCAAATTTTTTGTAATTTTAGGAGTCTCCGTGGTGAAGTGGTCAAGCCTTTTGACTCGGGCTCCAAACGTCGTGGGTTCGATTCCAGTTCACGAGTTAAATTTTTCGGTGACTTCTGTGGGTCGTCGCTAGAGCTGCGGAGTTTGTGCTTTGTGCGATGCTTTCCACGCTGCGGAAAGAGACCGAGCCATATGGGATAGAACCCGGTGCAATGAAGTCGACCCTGTCATATATCAAGCGACTTGTTAAAGCATTTTTATAATAGCTCGCCTTATGACATCTTTGTCAAAACTGTCTACAATAATCTTTCTACCTACCGTTTGGTTATTGCGTGGTGGTTTAATTCCAGATTCTTGCACCCTTTGACAAAATGCCCGTTTACTCAAGCCCAATGCATACATTGTTCTTTTTTTTCGGAATTTGTAATAGTATAAAACAGTTTCTTGCGATCAGCTTCTTGACAAAAATATGTGTACAACTTCATAGCGATTCTTTGAAGTACAACTTCATAGCGATTCTTTGAAGTGTACAATTTCGCATTAAATCCCATTGAAAAATATTCACACATTTCAATGTTAGCGATAAGTGGTAAGATTTAAAAAACAACAACAAAAAAACATATTAATCAGGTTTCAGGAAATAACCCACATTTTGAGACACCTCTGAAAAGTCTTAGTTTGAACAACGCGGTGGGGGGGGGGGGGGGGGGGGGGGTTGGCAAAAGGCCAATCCCGTGAAAACACGTACAATATTCAAATTGAGCCCTGATTGTCTGGCTACGCTGTAATACATTTAAAATTATGAATTTCATGTCAGACCCGTAAATTATATATCGCATATAAAAAAAAAACTTTGAAATCTGCTGTAAAATCTCCAGAACAAAAATTGTTTTGTTGGGTGGACATAATGATAAGGTTATATACTAAATTTCTAATTTTCCCTCAGTTGGTTACTGAGATATTGATGTTTATATTGCGGCAAACAATTGTGGACATACTATAGAATCGCCTTTTAAGTAAAATGCAGGAAGTCGACGTGGCCGAAGTGTTTAAGGAGCTGGCGCTACTTTCTCTGTTGATCGAGGCGTTGAGTTCGTCCTACACGCCACTCAGTTGGACGTAAATGATGACTTCTTGTCCTTGACTTGCGGACGTAAATTACATGTACATCAGAAGTCGGAGTGGGTTCGTCTGATGACGAGGGACACTGGCGATAGTGAGAACTAGCCCACACTCAAAAATCAGTCAGTGCACAGTAGTAACAGCTACTAGTAATAGTAGTACATGTGTGGACTACAGTCAAGTTCAAATCCAGTGAACCAGAAAAAAAGTAACATTAAGATTACATGTATATACAGAAGAATATGTCATATTTCATGGAAACAAAAACAATAAAATACAGAGGTTCCAGAAAAACTTGGAATGAAAAGAGAGTTGAAAAAAAGTAAAGGCAAGTGACATATTTCGGCCACGTTAAAAGACATAACACTCTTATTAAAAACATACTGGAGTGTAAGGTTGAAGGCAAGAAAGCAAGAGATAGACAACAATGCAAGTGGGAAGACAATATCAAAAGATGAACGAACAGTAGTCGGATAGAATATATAAGGGGCGTTCATTTGAAATCCGTTCGTGCCGCACCGCGCGTAATTGCGTACGTTGAACATAATCATGTCATAGTCATGTGATAAGTACTGACCAGTGAATAAAAGAACACGTGCTTATCGTCCCATGATGCATAGATTCTATTTCTTACCGTTGAGAAAATGGCCGGGTTGATCCAAAATCCGCCCACAGAAGCTCAAAGAGCGGTGATTTCAGTTTTTCTTTCATTTGAAGGATGTCGACCAGTGGACATTCATCGAAGAATGCAGGCAGCATACGGTAACATATGTGTGTAGAAGACAACAGTGACAGACTGGGCACGAATGTTTCGGAAAGGACGTCAGTTCACAACAGATCTCCGACGGCTGGGTCAAGCGCATATTGCAAAAAATTGATGCAGCAGTACAGACGAACCGTTGTCGAAGCAAACGCTCGCTAACGAAAGAATTTGATGTGTCAATTGAGACAATTCAGAAGGTCGTTCGTAAGAAACTGCACTATCGGAAGGTGTGTTCACAGTGGGTACCACGGATATTGACCGACCACCAAAAAGAGGAACGCATGAGATGGTGTTTTAACCACTTGCTGCGTTACAGAGTGGAGGGTGATGCATTTCTCTTCCGCATAGTGGCAGACGATAAATCATGGTGTCACCACTTTGAGCCGAGCAGCAAAAGAGAGAGCATGCTGGATCACCAAAAGCCAAAAAAGTCAAGTTACAGGTTTCCGCTGGTAAGATTATGATGAGCGCATTGTTTGACCATGAAGTGCTATTGTTGGCCGACTTTAAAGAACCTGGTGTCAACATCAACTCTACCTACTACTTGCAAACACAGACAAGCTGCAAAAAGCCATCAAGAATAAACGACCCGGTATATACGCTTTCTCGCGGTGTAATTTGTTGCACGATAATGCTCGTCCGCGTCCGCATGTAGCAAAGATTGTGCAGGAAGCATTAGCAAGGAAGAAGTGGGAAATTTTGCAACATCCAGCCTATAGTCCTGATTTGTCACCATGTGAGTTTCATTTGTTCGGACCTCTAAAAAAGCTCTCAAGGAGCAACGATTTCACACAGATGCAGACGTAATGAACGCGGTAAACACTTGGTTCAGTGAGCAACCACAATCCTTTTTTTTTTTTTTGCGGACGGCATTCGCCGCCTACCTAAGCAATGGGATACTTGCCTGAATGCCTACGGCGACTTCTTCTGACCAACCCATGGTGCATAATCCATTCAAAATGAATGCTTTGTTTAATTCTACCACACCTGTTAATGTTTCTTGCATGCTTTTTTTAAAAAATAAAGCCATTGGAACGGCTTTCAAATGAACGTCCCTAATACAATCAAAGTGAGAGACAGACGGTGCTGTAGATTCGATTTCGATTATACCATTACCACTACCCCTTTCAACCTCAAAGAGAAGTTATATTAGGGTCCTTCCCTGGCTCAGATTAATAATCCTTCGGCTGAGTCATCCACAGATAGCGGCTGACCACATAAATTTGAAGTTGATTGTTGTCCAAAGAGGGTAATGGCTGCAATATATGTAGTTGGAGGTCCATTACAGCCAACCTTCGTTGTGGAGACGACTCGTGATGAATTAATTGCAAAATTGGGCACGCAGGCCGTATAGCAATCTAAACAGTGAAGTACTTCACGCCTACATCCCATAGTAGAACAGGAAGTACTAAGTAAACGAAAATAATGAATCAAAACGGTGACACCTGCAACAGATCTTCATGATTGTTAACTAAGAGCTTATCTCCCGTTACTTCGTTCGACATCATAGTTTATCTCCCTTATTTCAACCACTTACAACTTATCTCTCCTTATTTCGTCCTCCTGCTTATTTCCCCTTATCGGTAACGGAAACGACATAAATTATGAAAATGAACATATGTTTAGTATAAAATGATGACACACGGCGAAACGTTAGTCTCGTTAAGGAGCGTTTATCTTGCATAGGCCGCGCCAGATACACGGGTCATTTTTCCTTGCCTGGTTTTCGGGTATGATGAATGGGATGCAACGCGTTCCCCACTGTTTGAGTTGGTCGGTTGTACAAATTTCTTACGCTGTTCAAAAGAAGTAATCAGCTCTGAATTTTTCGTCACGTTAGGTGGCGCGAAATTTGTTATTACTCTTTTTTTAACGAGACCTAGAAGAAAAAAAGTAGTAGTAGCTAGCAGCTAGTAGTAGTAGTAGTAGTAGTAGTAGTAGTAGTAGTAGTAGTAGTAGTAGTAGTAGTAATAGAAATAGTAGTAATTGTCTCTAGATAGTGAGATCTGACGCCCGTTTGTATTGTGGGGCACGTAAAAAAATCCCGTGGCAGTTGGAAATCGAAAAAGAGTAGCTTAACGGCGCGTGCCTGGGCAAAATTTAGAGTTCAAAATTTACCCAAAGTATTTCAGGATCATCACTGGTAATACGGATTTCGTGCACTGAGCTGAGATTCTCCAGACTCAGGCTTGCGTTAGGAGTGGAGCACGTATGGGTTACACCCGTGTGCCGTGATGTTCATCCGTCGACTAATCTAAAACTAAAACAGTGGTACTTGTTGTTATAGGTGGTGGTGGTAGAGTTAGTAGTAGTAGTAGTAGTAGTAGTAGTAGTGGTAGTAGTAGTAGTAGTAGTAGTAGTAGTAGTAGTAGTAGTAGTAGTAGTAGTAGTAGTAGTAGTAGTAGTAGTAGTAGTAGTAGTAGTAGTAGTAGTAGTAGACGAAGAAGAAGACGAGGAGGAAGAAGAAAAGATTAAGAAACAATGAACACAACATTAATAGCAGTCTTCAGAACTGACGCCGAAAGGCATGCGAAGGGTGGCTTAAATAAATAAATAAATAAATAAAGTTAGCACGAGGGAATACAACAACCTTCACTGCAAACGAACTTAGAGAAATATTACCACGAAATTACTGAGTACCATGTGTACATATACTTAAAATTGTTGAACATCGCCTGTTTTGATCGATCAGCTCTTAACTTCAGACATTTTCTTTACATTTATGAATACTTTCGATCAAAACAGGCGATGTTCAACAATTTTAAGTATATGTACACATGGTACTCAGTAATTTCGTGGTAATATTTCTCTAAGTTCGTTTGCAGTGAAGGTTGTTGTATTCCCTCCGTGCTAAGTTTATTTATTTATTTATTATTTCAGCCACCCTTCGCATGCCTTTCGGCGTCAGTTCTGAAGACTGCTATTAATGTTGTGTTCATTGTTTCTTATTCTTTTCTTCTTCCTCCTCGTCTTCTTCTTCGTCTACTACTACTATATATATATATATATATATATATTATATATATATATATATATATATATATATATATATATATATATATATATATATATATATATATATATATATATAAATGTTGATTGATTAATTTACTGTTATGGCTTCATAGCTTCTTAGACTCACGCCACAAGTTTGCTTTGTCTCTATCTACTGATGCGAGAGATATAGCCAGTTGTACCCGCAGCACACTGATTATGGATTCCACTATGTTGTCCCTGCCTACTACGTCTGCTACTGGTACAACTGTTGGCAAGTTCTAGTTGAGTTGAGCTAAGAACCGACATCACTGCACTCAGAACAATCTCATATGCGCTCCGTCCCCTCGTTCAACAGCCAGCGAAGAGTCACACTACCAATCGTTCCCACCGCTATCTGATTGAAAGTTCTCCTGCTCTTCACTCTCAGTTATGAGATTCTATCAGAACCTCTGCCGATCCCCCGCAATCTCATTCTTTCCACATACGGGTTCTCAGTCTGTTCCCAGATCTACTCCACCTGGGCCCACAGGCGCACGACCACCTCTCCCTTGTCCATAGGCAATCTACCATCAAGAGGGGCATTCCCAGCCAGCCTAACAGCCTGTTCATTCCCACACACTCCCACATGGCCATGGCAAAAAATCCATACAATTCTCATAATATGTGACCTCAGAAGCCATTACACACGAATCTGTTGCCCACCTTCTTCACCTCGCAAATTTCAAAAGCCAAAGGCATACTGATGTCCAATAATGAAGACATAAACAGTAGGCTTCACCGTTTATTACATGGCATATTTCGCTGCGTCGGCACATTATCCTAGGAGTAGCGGACACAATTTAACAATCTGGATATACCGGAGTCAGCAAAAAACAGTTTGGGAGCAAATCGGTTTGCGTTGATTTTTTCAATGGTATGAGCGTCGGCCATTCAGAAAGCATGACAAACTAATGAACGAAAAATTTTCTAGAAAATCACAAACAGCCAATAAATGCTTGGATGAGTGCGACGTCCCCTAATTGACATGCATCTAATTTAACTTATATTTCGCTGCAAATCGTCAGACTGCAGAAGTCACTCGGCATAGAAGAAAGCAAATCACTGAATCATACCTGCTAAAATATACAATACACATATATTTAAAGTAATTTAAACTGTGTACTTCGGTAGTTTTAAACTGACTATCATGTCTTTTTGTTTACACAATAATGGATTGGCCATACGGGTCGCAACAGCATCAGTATATCTTATCATTCGTCCATTTTTTGTTTTAACAACACGCGAAACACATTGCCTCAATCAGCTAGATTCATTCCTTCATTCATTCATTCAGTAGCATGTCCTTTGTAGAACCTCGCTCCTATAACAACCTTCCGGAAAACTTTCGATCATAAGCAAGATGTCCCGCGTCCGATACACTCATCCGCCACATCCTGAACCAATCGTCTCTTTGGCCTTCCTCTTCCTCTCTTCCCAGGCATACACCCCTCCATTATTGTTCTCTCCAAACTTTCGTGACCAAACTATTTAAATTTTCTTTGTTTTATCGTCTTTAGTAGGCAACTTTCTTCAATATTCAGATCTTGCTTTATGGATTCATTTGTTCTTTTCTGTATCCAAAATATTTTTAGAACCTGTCTATAACATTTATATTCAAAGGCATTTTTGCGCTGTTCAGCTTGTTTTTTAAGTGTCCAGGTCTCACAGGCGTATGTTGCAATGGAAAAGCTGCATGCTCTTAAAAATCTAATTTTTATAGATCTATCTGTCCCACTCCACAATTTATTCAGTTGTTTTAGTCTTAGAGCAATAAATATTCGTCTTTTAATTTCTTTCATTCTGTCACCATTGTTGGTAATCAATGATCCACCTCCAATTTTTCCTCATTAACATATATTTCTTTCTCCATAGTAGTTTTATCTGTATGCATTATCTTTGTTTTTGCTTAGTTAAGATATAAGTTGTGATTTTCACTATTCAATTGAGTTGAGGTTATTATTAGTACTGTACCATTTTGTGTTGTGGATAGCAATACTGTATCATCAGCATACGGAATCTCTGGTATGTCATGACCACCGATATTTAGGGCATCATATAGCAGCTCCCTGTTTATATAATCTTTGACATTTTTCATTATATTTTCGGCGTACAGGTTAAATAAATAGGGGAACAGCACATAGCCCTGACGGATTCTGTGCTTGATATCAAACCAATCTGATGTCAGCGAGATATGCAGCAAAATATTCCATGCAGAAAATTCAGCTGCTGTACGCATTTGTGTCAGGTTCGCTTCCTCTAGACAGATTCCATCCAAGATCACGAGCTTCAGCGACCAGTTGGTAAGCGTTTTTTTGTTTGGCTGGGACAGCGGCCGTAACGGCCTACTCTTTGCGATTTCAGACTGCAGTTTAGTTTTTAACCTGCATAACTTGCACATGGACCTCCAATTATGCGCCCTTATCCGAGAAGGCTAGGTATCCGATCTACCCAAGGAATCAGTGGTGCGTGTGATATTAGACATCATAGTGGTTCTGGGAACAATTCCCAGCCCTATGCTGGGATCAAACCATGTCCTGTACCTTCTGACGCCGAGGCGGTCGCCGTAATCACCGAGCCACGACTCTCAGTCAAGCATGAGGCCACGGAACTTTGACCATATTCACAGTGGCTTGGAGAGATCAGTGATGAAGGCATGAATCTCAGAGGTAGAGGCTAGGGTCGACCAACTGTCACTTGTTTTCCCGGGAGAGAGTTGGAATCAACAAGCACATCTTCAAACTTATTATCTGTTGGGATTATTGACTGACTTTTGTCTACACCCCTCCCTTCTGTCTTCCCTTCCATATATCTACTTCTGTCACTCTCTCTATTATTCTATCAACACATACTCCGACAACATTTCCTTTCAACATATAATAAAAGATTTATTAATAAAGAAAACTATGTCCGGTGTGTGTATGGATATTGTCTGTGTAGTTGCTATTGTATTCTATGGTTGTGGACAGAATGAACTCAGAATGTCTATCAGCTGTATCTTCTCGCCAGTCATTCTTCACGATTACAGGACATCACATCAAACAGGACAGAGCTCACCCGGGATGATCCGTAGGCTTGAATCTGATGGTAAATCCGTTAGTGAAATGAAAACAAACTGTTCATCACTGATTCACCGTATTGCTATAAAAGTCCCGTAAGTTTATGACTGTGCCCAAATCGGTTTCATGATATTAATTATCCATCATCAAAAACAGAAAACACCACATTGTCAATGTTCTTCCTATTGTCTATTATGATTATCACTATTGTCTTTGTCTATTCCTTCTACCCTATGTAGGCAAGTCGTATGTAGGTTGAAGTCTCTGCTTGCCCCACCTTAACATCTTTTTCTGTTTAGGAGCCCCGTGGTATATGCGTGTTAGCATACAGTCTTCTGTATTTTTCTTGATGTTAGTATTTGTTCATCTGAACGAACTATTTAGGTTCTTTCTGGATCTAAGTATGTACTTTATTGGTTCACGTAGAGTAGGTTTTTCTTTCTTCTCTAATGTCCCTAGAAACTGGGAACCTGTGGATGAATATAACAAGTCGAGTGGTAAGCGTCCGCCCCTTACTCCTAACTTATGCAAGTGTCCTTCTCCAGCCATAATGACAAGGCTTTCGAAGTCACCATCCGCATAAGACATAAGAATTCACCTCAGTCTAAAACACCCACTAATAATATGTAATGATAAAGGTAATACACGCTCATCTATATTCCTATTCTAAAACGATATTTTAATATACCTTATACACATCGATGTTCCTATATAGAATTAATGTAGATCCACGAATCGAAATTAATCCTCAGCCAAGCACTTTATCCCATTATAAAGGAGGATATTTCTTTTCATTACAGGACACATAATTCTATCTTTCCGTCCAGTTGGGGAACACACACTAAACTGACACAAAGACGTGGCCACTCTCTTTAGATCATCTTTGTCCCATCGTCCTTGACATTGCTGGACAAAGCAAATTCAGACTTCATTATCCCTGGTCAGTGGAAAATTCCAGATCTGGGCTTTTCCGTATATCCCTACCTCCAGAACGCAATAGACTGATCCATGATACTGTCTGTCTTTGTAGCAAACTAATTTTTCCACTCTCCCGGTCACCTGTATTGTAGTCGACTCTCCCGCCTTGACCTATATACATATGCGCTGGTCAATCCGTTGTGTTTTATCCTTCTGTTTCATTAACCCTTCTACTCCCTGGGTATTCGCTGCATACAGTCGTCGATCTGGGATTCACTAACATGCAGCATTTCATGACATAGGCCCCCTCTTAAGAGATTAGACCGCGTCGAATCTTTCTCGCTGTAGGTTTGATTCCCATGATCCACAACCCTAATCTTCTTCCTCCGGAGCTGGATGTCTGGATAAAAATCTGCTCCTACATTCTCCTTACCAAGGATGTATTCCACTTGTGAAGTCCAGTTGCAGCAACAACGTCCATCACATCCATCGTGCGTTGAGCTTCTGCGAAGTAGCTATTAACATCACGTGTTGATGATATGATTGGATCCTCACATGCTCACTTCATTATCTAGTAGGCGCTCTAATTGACACCCTACTCTACTACTAACGACTGAAACTAGTGTTGGCTCCTCGCTCCTGTACGTTCAGTCGACCTACTTTCGACTTGCGTCAGCGACGGCTCACAATACAAACGGATTGTCCCATCCTGATTGTAACACTGCTTCCATGTCCTCTTGGTTTTCCCCCGGCTTTTCCTCTGGGGATGTTCCGCCTCGTCCTCGTCGGGCCGAGTCGTCTTTCCCAAACCTCCTGGGCTTTTGCTTCCAGGACCATCTTGGGCGATGTTGTATCTGGTCAGCCAATCTTTGGTTGGAGTCCTGGGTAATTCTTGCCTTTCCCGACGTTACCCACCCCTTCTGAACTTGGTTACCGGTGAAACTTTCACTCTTGTCCTTTCCCTGACTTGTGATTTCCCTCCTCCTGTCGTTGGGTAAATCTGACCTATCACGTACTGTCCCATAGGCCCTCCTATGTTGTACTGGCGATCTCTGGTCTTCGTCTGGACTGGTAACCGTTGTCCTAATGGCTGCCATCACCATAAAGTGTGAAGCTTTGCTCCCGGATCTCTCCTCATATTTCCTAATGAGATGTCTAGGGAGATTTTTCTTCTCTTCCCCGATCCGTATTTTGTAGATGTTCTTGGACACCACCTTTTCCACAGGATAAGGTCCTTTCCATCCTACTTGGAGTATATTGGTCTCTGCTGGACTCCACACTTCCACTTTGTCTTCCACTTTAAGAGCTAGTTTCCTCTTAATTCGCTTGTTGGGTGGTGCTCTCTGGCACTCCGAACAAGACTTCACCCACCGGCGTACATCTCCGGTCATTCCTGGCCAGCAATAATGGCCGGATATTTGCTGCAAGGTCTCTCTGACACCCATATGTCGATTCTCGCCTATGATGTGTCCACTCTGAAGAATGTGAGGACGGTGGGTCTCTGGAACCACCCACTGCTCATGCAGGTTATCTCCCCTCCCAGCTCTCCGATAGAGTAGTTGATTCTTCAGAAAGTACTGTCCCCGTTCTGGTGGCTCAGCACTTCTTTGCAGCTTCCTGTAGCAAGGATGCAACGTAGTATCCTTCCTCTGGGCAGTATGCAATTCTCCTATCTCCGAGTTGTCGCATAGTGTCTCTGCCTCTTTTTCCTCCCCTTGAGATACACTGACTACTGTTCCCTTGTGGGCTTGCTGTTTGGGCATCCCCAAAAAGACATATTTCGTGCCAATGATCATAGGAAATAAGGAGTCAGATAATACAGCAGCTGGAATAATGCCCGTGACGTACCTGGATTTAATCTCCACCTTGGCGATTGGCAGCGTCATGGTAACAGCACTCCTCATTGCCGGCTGTATTTCTATGGTCTCCCCTGTAAGTTGGTCTGGGCTTACTAAGCTGGCGTCCACCACCGCTTCCCCATCCAAACCTGTATCATAGAGACAAGCAACCTGCTGGCCATTGACTTCAATAAGTTCAACCACAGGTGGTCTCTCTTGGTCCTGAGTGTCTTTCATCTCCTTGACCGTTTCCTTGCCTTCCTCTTTTGATTCCTCGAGGTTGGTTATGCAATTGGCGTGTTTGGCCTTGCATCTGCAGTCCACAATATTATGTGTTGTCGACTGGCAGTGTGTGCACTCTGTTCCCTTCCTAGGTTTCCGTGTGTCCTTTTTGTTCCTTTCTCCTTCGCCGACCTCAGCCTTGTCTGTGATCACCGATGTAGGAATCACCTTGCATGCTGCGAAGTAAGAACTTTTAGGTTTCGATCTGCAGTCCTTTCGTGTTGTGGGAGGCCGCCCTACAAAATGAACACCACTTTCTCCGACCACTTGTCGTTTCGCTTGAGAATTCGAGGTGTTCTGGTTTCCTACCTTCACCTTCTCTGAACTCTCCTCTGTGTGCTTTATATAAGGTTCCCCTTTTTCTCCTTCCCAGTTTTTAGGTTTCTTTTTCTCTGTTTTCTCCTGACTTTTGGATTGTGTACTTAGTTCCTCCGTTTCACCATGTACTTCCACGAATCGTTCCGCCAGCTTATTCACCACATCAATCCGTTCCGCCCCTTGTTCTCCTAAGAAGGTTCTGAGAGGTTTCGACATTTGCTTTCGCATTTGGTCTACCACCATCATCTCTTCGAGACTCTCATAATCCCTCTGGAATTCTGCCAAGTCCATCCATTTCTGTAGATAGGATTTCAGCCTCAGACTGTAGGCGGCGAATAGTTCTCCCGGCTCTCGTCTAGACGATCTAAACTTTTTCCGATATGTTTGTGCGGTGACTTCATAATGTTTCATCAAAGCTGCTTTCAATTCCTCGTACTGATTTTCCTGTCCTGGTGGTAGGCGTGTGTAGACCTCGTAGCCCGAACCACGTAAAGACTGGGATACTTTAAGAGCCCATCTGGTTCTATCTAGTCCCATAGCGATTGCCATAGCCTCGAACCGATCCAAAAACTGGAATATCTTTTCTTTACTTTCATCGTAGACCGCTAAGGGAAACTTCATGGCCTGGTAACCCTGTCCACTCATGTAGGTTGCTCCAGGTGAAGATGAACTTCCTTCTGCTGCATCTATTTCACCCTTAGTTTGTGTCTTGAGTTCTAACTCTTTCAAGCGGTATTCATGTTCCATTTCCAGTTTCTTGGTCTCCTGGTCCATTTTCTTGGCCTCTTGTTCCATTTCTAGTCGCTTGGTCTCCTGGTCCATTTTCTTGGCCTCTTGTTCCATTTCTAGTCTCTTGGTCTCCTGTTCTAGTTTCTTGGCCTCTTGTTCCATTTCTAGTCGCTTGGTCTCCTGTTCTAGTTTCTTGGCCTCTTGTTCCATTTCTAGTCGCTTGGTCTCCACCTCTATTCTTCTCACTTCCAACTCAGTCTTTCGATCTTCTCGTTCCGCCTGACGAATCTCTCGCTCTCTTTCTTGGATGTAATCAGTTAAGTCTGAACCAGCCAACCCAATTTCCTCCCCGTTGGCTCTCAGTTCTGCTGTAGTTACTTTAGGAGTTGCCATAGTTACAGCAGATAAGTCAGCAAGTTGAGTAAAGATCCCTCAAGGCAGAAAAGAAGTACTCACTATACAATTATATTCCACCTAGAACCTATACCATTTATCTATGTCTATCTAATATTATAAATCTACCCCACCACACAGTACATCACAACCACTCTCTCATCCACAAGAGGAGATATAGGATAAAGACTTATGTAGACGTGTGACCGTGTGACTAGGTATGTAATGTCTTACCACCTATCCACATTCACTCTGTCTGGAACTTTCTCACTGCAAAGTCACCAGCATTAATGAAATGTTTCTACCATATATGTAATGGCACCATATATCCAATGGACGTCCTTCCATTAAAAGTCATCAATATATACTTATATTCCTTCCAATCAGTATGTCCCAACATGTAGGTACTCCGCTATGCCTGTGCCAATATGCAAGTACCTCTCTCTATGCATATGCCTCTTTATGCTTTTAGGTCATATGAGTATTATGTATGTACGTATCCCGCTGCTCCCACCATTTTATGTCACTTGTTTTCCCGGGAGAGAGTTGGAATCAACAAGCACATCTTCAAACTTATTATCTGTTGGGATTATTGACTGACTTTTGTCTACACCCCTCCCTTCTGTCTTCCCTTCCATATATCTACTTCTGTCACTCTCTCTATTATTCTATCAACACATACTCCGACAACATTTCCTTTCAACATATAATAAAAGATTTATTAATAAAGAAAACTATGTCCGGTGTGTGTATGGATATTGTCTGTGTAGTTGCTATTGTATTCTATGGTTGTGGACAGAATGAACTCAGAATGTCTATCAGCTGTATCTTCTCGCCAGTCATTCTTCACGATTACAGGACATCACATCAAACAGGACAGAGCTCACCCGGGATGATCCGTAGGCTTGAATCTGATGGTAAATCCGTTAGTGAAATGAAAACAAACTGTTCATCACTGATTCACCGTATTGCTATAAAAGTCCCGTAAGTTTATGACTGTGCCCAAATCGGTTTCATGATATTAATTATCCATCATCAAAAACAGAAAACACCACATTGTCAATGTTCTTCCTATTGTCTATTATGATTATCACTATTGTCTTTGTCTATTCCTTCTACCCTATGTAGGCAAGTCGTATGTAGGTTGAAGTCTCTGCTTGCCCCACCTTAACATCTTTTTCTGTTTAGGAGCCCCGTGGTATATGCGTGTTAGCATACAGTCTTCTGTATTTTTCTTGATGTTAGTATTTGTTCATCTGAACGAACTATTTAGGTTCTTTCTGGATCTAAGTATGTACTTTATTGGTTCACGTAGAGTAGGTTTTTCTTTCTTCTCTAATGTCCCTAGAAACTGGGAACCTGTGGATGAATATAACAAGTCGAGTGGTAAGCGTCCGCCCCTTACTCCTAACTTATGCAAGTGTCCTTCTCCAGCCATAATGACAAGGCTTTCGAAGTCACCATCCGCATAAGACATAAGAATTC
>JACEFZ010011203.1:112500-152500 GCA_014155875.1 Cepaea nemoralis
AATATCTTGGGTAGGAAAGGCAGTCGGCGGGATATTAACCACATCACCCCTCTAGTGCCGATTGTTCTATAACAATATGGGATTAGCACTATAAGCCTGCGAATGCGATTTGACAGCAGACAGCCTTGCGTTGGTTTTTTTTTGGTGTGAAATGGTATGGGTGCCGTTCGTTCAGAAAGCAATGGCAAACTACTGAATGTAAACTTGTCATCAAACTACTGAATGTAAACTTGCCAAGAAATGACGAAAAGCCAAAAATGCTAGGAATTGACTGCGACGTCCTGTAAAGGATATGCAAGTACTTTTTAAACTGTAAGCCACATACGCCACAAAATGTGTAGAACGGGTCCGTAACTTTTGTTTTAAAAAAACCAAACATACTCACCATGTAGATGTCGACGTGGTCGAAAGGATAAGAGAGCTCGATCTTAAATTTCAGGTGCTCTGATGACGAGGTAGGCGGTTCAACCCGTACACCGACATAACGTTGGACTTAAACACCGACTTCTCGTTCAGAAAGCAATGGCAAAATACTGAACGTGCAATTGCCTAGAAAATTACCCTGGGGTTGATGGCAACGTCCGGCAAAGGACATGCAACACATGACATGACTTCCTGTACTCTCAGTCCGCCTCAAGCTTGGGTTAGGGTTTTGTACCTTTACTTCTTATCTAACCGAACAAATGCCACGTTTGTTTAGCACACGCCTCTGAATCTTGGATCATGTGTAGTCACAAGTAAGTTGCACATCCTTTACAGGACGCTGCAATCAACGCCATCATTTATTAGCTGTTTGTGATTGACTAGGACACGTCAGTTAGTAGTTTGGTATTGCTTTCTGAACGGCCGACGTCTCATAACATTGATATGAACATAAAGCGGTCGGTTTCCACATTGCTTCCACAATGTTCTTGTACCCGCTGTATGAAATTACTTGAAGCCGGGGCGATGTGGTCTAGAATATATCCCACACGGAGAGCCGTTGAATGTAGGCTAGAGCACTTGCTACTGCACCACCATGGCTCCGTAGAGAGAAATACCAACACCATCTTCGGGTTAGTCCGAGGGCTGGTGTTGAAGTCGACTTATCAAGTCTGTAATCCGGGTATCATCAGTTCTCTGAGCCCAGCGTAGGCCTGCACCGCAGTGCCCGTACAATGTTGTTGTTTCTTGTATGTCTGCGATTTAGCTGTTTCTTGTGTGTCTGCGCGATTTAGTCGTTTCTAGCATGTCTGTACGAAGTTGTTGTTTCTTGCATGTCTGTGCGATGTTGTTGTTACTTGGACGTCTTGTTTCACTTTGCCCTTGCATTTAAGATAAACATTGAGCTACCACTTCAGAAAAGAATCGGATTTTGTGCACATTCTACAAGATCTAAACATGTAATAAAACCCGCTGGCTAACAGTCTTGGAAACTGAATACTTTAGCCATAGTAAACGCCACGGTGGTTTGATTAGAGCGGTAATGGAAAGCATGGTTTCTGGGAGAAGAAGAGAGGCAGTGGTCCACCAGCACCAACATGGACTCAGGACGTCGCAGACGCATTGGACATGGACATCATGAGGTAGGGGAACCGGCACAGGATGGAGAGTCTTTTAGGCGGGCTGTGATAGCGCGTCGTTCGTCGGGGATCGAATACACGACGAACGACGATCATAGAACTGTGGACATGCACGTACGCACACACACACACACACACACACAGACACACCGAGCCAACTACACACACACACACACCACACCACACCACACACACACACACACACCACACCACATCACACACACACATTCACACACACACACACACTTGGAGAACACCCCACCCACTCCCTACATGCATGTACACGAGAGGTACCCCTACCCCACTAAAAATGATATACCAAAAGACATACAAAGAACTTGAAGAGATAGCACATGATTGGATTGTTTAATGTGGCGGCAAATGTTGTTGGAAGCCAAAAGAAAAAGACGGAAAACCGAATAAAATCACTCTTACACCAAAAAATCAGTGTTTTCTGTAGGATTAGCCTGGCACTTTTAAATATATCTTTGACTGGACGCGCTGCTGAAGTCTGATGCGACCCATTACCTATGTTTGTTTCTTTAATGTGGGTGTAAGTATTACAGAATTTACAGAGCTCAGGATAAGCGCAATTCCCAAACAGACAAAAAATGTTATCGCAACTGCCGCTCTAATCTAAGATTTTATCATCAAATAACTCCACATCTTCTACAGTTGGGATGAGATTAGCGCAACCTGCAAAGTATGTTCATTTCGTCAAGAATTCTCCGCTCATCACATACTGCCGAATGTGTTATCGTCTCATCGGCGTAATTAGTGTCATCACATGTTGTGAAGTATGTTAACGTCCCACGGGCTTACTTAATCTGATCGAATACTGTAAAGTGTGTTATCGTCTGGTGGACTGCTTTAATGTCATCGAATATTGTAAAGTGTATTATCGTATTAATGCCATCAAATATTGTAAACTATAGTATCTTATCAGCGGCTAATAATATCATGAAATATTGTAATGTATATTATCATCTCATTGGTCAAATTAATTTAATCAAAAATAAAAAGGGGGCTGAGTGGTCTCGAGGTATGGTGTCCGCCTCGAGTGTTGGAGGTCCCGGGTTCAGGCCCCGGTGAGGATGCATTTAAAAAATCCACCCGGACTTCCAGTAATAAAATTTCTCCTGGTCTCTGGGTAGTGAGATCGGACGCCCGTGTGTATTGTTGAGCACGTAAAAAATCCCTTGGCAGTTGGAAATCGAAATCGATCCTAACGGCGCTGTCCGGGCAAAATTTCGAGTTAAAAATCTACCCAAAGTATTTCAGGATCCTCGCCGATGCAACGTAGTTCGTGCATTGAGCTGGGTTTCTCCAGACTCAGGTTTGAGTTAGGAGGAAAACGGAGCACTTATAGGTTAAACTGTGTGCCGTGATGTTGATCCAACGACTAAACGACTAATCGACTAATCTAATCAAATATTGTAAAGTATATTGTCTGTTCATCGGCTAAATATATGTCATCAGATATTGTAAAGTATATCACCTTCTCATCGGCTAATAATCTCATCAAATACCGTAAAGTATATTAACGTCTCATCGACTAAATTAAGATAATTGCATATTGTAAAGAATATTAATGTAATCGACTAAATTCTTCATGACTTGTGAAGTTGTTGATCATCTTTCCCACAGCCACTTGTCTCTTGTGCCGCGAATCATGTCTAATAACGACGCTCCTTTTAAGTCATGATGTCTGAATGTCCAGCATCTTCTGTCTTGGTCTCCTCTATCTCTCTTCCCCTCCAGCCTTCCCGCTGAGAGACATACTCCAGCTTTCCTCCTCTCATAACACCCCCAAAGAATATGGACTGCCTGCTTCTGATGTGAGTAACCAATTCTCTTTGTGAACGCACTTCTTTCAGGATATCTTCACTGCTCTTTCTTTCTGCCCGCGGTGTTCTCACCTCTCTTCCATAAACCCACATCTCCGCAGCTTCCACATAATTCTCGCTTGCTGAATTGTCCATTATTCACTTCCGTACATCAAGATTGGCTCAATATAACTCTTAAAAACTCTTTTCCTGACCGCAAATGATGTAGATACATTGCGGAGAATTTTCTTCATCTTGTAAAATTCTACCCTTGCCTGGGCTATTCTACATTTAACCCCTTTACTGGATCTTCCATCTGCTGTTATTAAAGTACTCAAATACTTTCATACATTGACTTGTTTCAGAATTGTTCCATTCACTTTGATTTTGCATTTTGGGTATACCGTTTTTCTTTGTAGTAACCATTAGTACTTCTGTGTTTCTGTTATTCAAAGTCCCGTGTTTTGACTTTCCGTTGCAATGTTATCTATCATTTCTTGTAACTGCGTTTCATATTCAGCGACCAAAACCATCTCATCAGCATAACGCAGGTTGTTTACATTATTTTGCCACCAACTGATATTCCTAACAGTCTTGTATGGATCTCACTATTATTTCGCTGTACAAATTGAAGAGATCAGGTGATAGTTCACAACTCTGTCCAACATCCTGTTTAATGTGTTGAAAAGTTCCCACTTGGTTGTCAGTTCTTATGGCTGCTCTTTGTTGCCAATACATATCCTTTATTATTCTTAGATCTTTGGCATCAGTGGATCGTTACCATCAATGTTTAACATTCCCAACGTTGTAATCCTTTCTTCATGTTTCACCTTGTTTGCAAGCCTTAGTGTAGTAAAAAGCACAAATGTAAATATGGCTGCTGAATTATTGTCAGCAAATATTGTAAAGTCCAAGGGACAGTCATTAAGTAACAGGGCTTTTAATACAAAGTGCACGGAAGTGTTTGGACAACGGAAAACCTTATTTCAGGACACAAACTGGCTGTTAAGCAATACCACATGTAGTGGTGGTATGGATCGAGCAGTTTGCGCATGTGCTATAGTGCTTGCAAAATGATTGCCGCACTATCAACTTTGCACCGTGGAAGAACAGCGAGGCGTTATTGTTTGTTGTTGTTGTTGGTCAGAGGGCGTTTAACCTTGTGAAATCTATAGAAGAATAATGGTTCAACATGGAGACGTGTTTGAGTCAGGGGAGAGTGTATGAATGGGTAGACATATTTCAAAGTAAACACCCGTTGTCTCCGGTTAAGAAAAGACGCATGGATCCGCTGGGAGAGTCATGGTGACCATCTTTTGGGATATCAAGGGCCCTATATTGGTGCATTTCCAGAAAAGAGGTAAACCTGTGACTCGATACAGTGACTTGCTAGTTAACAAATTGAAGCCCACGATGCGGTCGGTAACATCTGTCACAAGGAATATTGTTGCTGCACGACACATCCACCCTCATACGGCTGCGCATACAGTGGATACAGTACGCGTACTGAAATTTGAGGTCTATAAACATACAACATACAGTCCAGACTTGACGCCATCGGACTTTCACTTGTTTGGATCCTTGAAAGAACATTTGAGGGGTCAGAGGTATGCAGATGACAAAGAGGTACCCGGGGCAGTGCAAAATTAGTGTAAGGCCACACCCAAAACTTTTCCCCTAGAAGGCATCAACAAGCTAGTGGACATGTGGACCAAGTGTGTTGCCATATATGGGGGAACTATGTTGAAAAATTACACAATCAAAATTTCTGGTTCGCACACTATTGTAAAAAAGAAAAGTTATTCGTCAAAATACTGTTACTTAATGACTTCACCTCGTGTTAACGTCATCGGCTAAATTAATTTCATCAAATTTTTGTTAAGTTTAGCATCTTCTAATCGGCTATATTGATTTAATCAAATTTTTGTTATGTATAGTATCTTCTAATCGGCTAAATTAATTTCATCAGATATTGTTAAGCATCGTGAGCGCACGAGAACTGGAAGCGGTTCGAGTCGCGCCAGTGACTTATGAGAGTATGGAGCCTGTCGCTCAGAAAGTCGTGGCATGCTGATGAGCGTAATCTAGCCTAGGAATCAACATACAGCTGAAGGATGCTGATGTTGACCGCAATATCCTGAAACAGGATGGAAACTTCTTCTTCAGCGTTCCGAGGCATTGAGGTTCTTTGCTGCAGATACAATCCGTCTCCATTCGTCTCTATGGTTGACGTTCTCTTGCCAGTCGTTGATTCCAAGTGCTTGTAGGTCTGTATATATGGGGGGGGGGGGGGAATTGTTAAGCATAGTATCTTCTTATCGGCTAAATTAATTTCAACAAATATTGTAAAGTATATTGTCATTACTAAGACACACATAATTGAGAACCATGTAAAAATAACCGTCTGCAAAAGATCATTAGTGAGGGAAAGGTACCGGGGATGGAGAGAAGAGGAAGACCAACAAGCTGATGGATTCAGGATGTGACAGATAATTCACACATGACAACAATAGGACATCTGGCTTGTGATAGAGAGAAACTGTGAATGACTGTTATGGGAGAACTGTTCTACAAGAACAAGCCACTAGAAGATGATGATGATGATTATAATTATGATGATGTTGAGAAAAATGACAATTCGCTTGTTGATTAGATGTGCTGATAGACAAGATCATATAATCGTGTATTCCAAGTGTATTAGATATTATGTCTGAACTGTTCTGTTCTTTTCATGTTAGTATTTCATCAGATCTAATAGCATCACACCATCTAGTATTTTATCTCACCTAGCAGTATCACATCATCAAGTATTTAATTTCATCTGTCAGTATCATATCATCACGTACTTCATCTCATCTAGCAGTATCATATCGTCAAGTATTTCATCTCATCTAGTAGTGTCATATCGTCAAGTATTTCATCTCATCTAATAGTATCGTATTATCAAGTATTTCATCACAACTGCCAGGTGCCATCCCATCAAGTATTTTCATCTCGTATAGTCATATATTCATAACGCACCGACACACCAATTGGTAAAATATCTAGCCTTTCTCATTTGAGGAAAGAACATCTAGCGAGTAAAAGAGCCGGGCACCGCAACCATTCAAACCTAACCTACTATATGCCCAGTCATTACCGCTTCATACCGAATGCCCAGTGTTTTCAAACGGATTAGGCTTTGCCTTTTAAATATATCACAGGCTGTGAAAACACCCATCGCCCTGTTTGTTTCTTTAATATTACCACAGTGGAAATTGAATTTCCAGAATTTAAGAGGCCAAAATAAGCAGTTGTAATATTTTGTTTGAACAAACTGGCAATATTATGGATTCACTTAGTGTGCGGATTAAGCGTTGAATCAGCGGCGTAAAAACGTCGGCTGTGGCTGCCTCTCCGGACATCTGTTCGTACATTTCATTTCAGATGTTAGACGTTTCTAGAAGTCGCGCGTTTGTGAAACGAGTGTGCAAGTGTTATCTTAACGGCGAATATGAAATGCTTAAAAACAAATTTGCGTATAATTTATGGCTGAAATTACCCATCTGGGTATCGCATTAAAAGTGTTTTATTTTGCTGGCTTCGCACGGGGATAGTCGGTGCTGCGGTGGAACCGCGTTCTCGGGTGTTGGTGTTTTACAGTGGTAGTCCGTCCGTCCGCCCATCCATCCATCCATCCATCCATCCATCCATCCATCCATCCATCCATCCATCCATCCATCCATCCATCCATCATAGTCATCCATCCATCCATCCATCCATCCATCCATTAATTAATTGATTAATTCACACACTTTTCCATTTATACATCCAGTCATTCATCCAAACCATCCATTCTTCATTCATCCAACCATCATTCACGCATAAATCCATCCATACATCTACCCGTTCTCCATCCATCCATCCATCGAAATCCACCCTTTCATTCATTCATTCATTCATTATTCATTCACACAACAGTTCATTTATACATCTAGTCATTCATCCAATCCATCCATTCTTCATTTACACAACCATCGTTCACGAATACATCCACACACCAATCCATCTATTTTACCGTAAATTCGTGCGCCTGTTCGCCCGAACAGAATATATCTCCTGTCTGTCAACTTGTTTGTCTATCCATCTTTCCACCCGTCCTTTCCTTGATTGTCTGTCTGCCTGTCTTTCTTCAGATTGTTGTCTGTCTGTCCGTCCGTCTGTCCGCTCATCTCAGTGTCTTATCATTCTGTCTGCTCAATTGCCTTTCAATTCATCTATCTACTGACTTGTTTGTCTGTCAGTCTATCTGGTCATCTGTCTGTCTATCCATATATTTACCCATCTGTCTGTTTATCCGTCTACCTGCTAATCTATCTGCATCTGTCAATCTGCTCAGCCATCTGTCTGTCCATCTATCTGCTCATCTATCTGTCTATCTGTTCATCTATCTGGCTATCCATCTATCTGCTCATCTGTTCGCCTATCCATCTGTCTGCTCATCTATCTGTCCATTTACACATCTGTCTGTATATCCGTCCATCCGCTAATCTACCTGTATCTATCAATCTGCTCATACGTCTGTTTATCTATGTATCTGCTCATCTATCTGTCCATCTGTTCGTCTGCCTGGCTATCCATCTATCTGCTCATCTGTTTGTCTATCCATCTATCTGCTCATCTGTGTGTCTATCCATCTATCTGCTCATCAGTGTGTCTATATATCTCTCTGCTCAACTATGTCTATTTGCTCATCTGTCTGTCTATCCATCTATCTCATCACATGTCTGTCTATCGATCTGTCTGCTAATCTATCTGTCTATCTGTCCATCTACTAATCTGTCTGTCTGACCATCCGCTCATCCGTCTGTCCATCTGCACATTGGTATATCCATCTATCTACTCATCCATCTGTCCATTTGTTCATTTGTCATTCTATCCATCTATCTGCTCATCTGTTTACACAAATGAACAAAATAACAACAAACAAACCTCGGACATCGGTTAAGGCTGCTTGTTGATAGTTGTGCTTGAAGGCAGCATGGAGGGCAAACAGGCAAGCGGTACACAGCATGAGTAAACAGGTTTAAAGAAGCCTGTATCGCAGGGAGAATTGGGATCCCCTTGCCATTGCTGTATTCGATAATTACATCCTCCAGCCAATTCTCGGATTAATTCCACCATTGTTAAAATGGCTCTTTAGAGTGGCATTGGCAAGGTGGTTAATACGTTTGCCGTTTACAAAAGTGGTCCGTGATTAGCCCTCGGCAGAGCTATTAGTTACGTATGGCTCTTTGGTCGATCCAGCTCCATAAACATTTGTGCCAGACAGTTTTTCGGAATTTTCTGGCTAGGGTCTTATACTGAACGGTGACGAGAGGAAACCGTCTCCCACCTCATATGCCGTGACCTGGACTATGTGAAGACTTTATATTTAGCACCCAAACGCCAGTATCTGCTTTAGGACTGGCTTTGTCTTGTTAGTTCCATTTAGCTAGGAGGTCGGCTGTTTTCGTAGTCACATTCGTCTTCATCCCGGGTCATGTGGGAGTTGAGGGAAAGGAACGAGCTGATAAACTTGCTGGCTTTACACCCCCTGCAGATTGCCAGCCCATGGATCGTGCCGATGTTATTAACGTCCTCACAGAGATGTCGAGAGCAGAGGACTTTTCCAGCATAATGTCATTTAGCCTGCTGCTGCTTCTTCTACCGTTGATCTTCCGAGTTTCAGTTTTCCAAGGCCACTATTATCATTACATAACCAGAGAATGTTGTTTTCCTCCTCCTTATGTTTGTGCTGGTATGAATACAGAACACCATCTTGGCTTTCTGAACGAAGCCCAACACAAGAGCTCATGGCAATAGTCAGGTCTGGCATCAGCTCTTCCACGGAGTTCCTATAACCACAGATCTCACCAACCGTGCCTGCAAACCGCGTTACCTTTCATTGGCAAACCCCATCCTGGTGTTTTCCCATCAAACCAGCCATGTTATTCCTCGAATTTGTGAGCCTCAATCTGCTGTTTTTATTTGGATGAAAGCCGCCGTCAGGACAAGTAATTATTATTCCTCCTATAAACCCCAACTAGTTTAACTAATTTCTGGAATACCCCTACCCCTTCCGTCATTCACCCCTACCTCCTCCCCTGGGTTTTGTTTGTGTTGATGGCGATAGATATCTCCCGGGTTATCGGTGAAATCGGGAAAAGATAACGTCCCGAATTTATGAAGATTGATGCAGCTGTGGAGGTATTTCTCATAACGCGAATCATATTTATCTGTTTGATCCATCTTACGCGCTCTGTCATCATTGCGTGACCTTTTGTTGCTATCTGTCAGGTGTGCTGTTGCCTGCTTCTTTCTCCCCGCATTTAGTATGTAACATTGATTTCATCTGAAATAGATATAATCTTCAAAGTATCCATTCCTTGCATTTCTAGTTTATTACAGTCGTATGTTGGGGCCTGGGTGCCATGTCGTTGTATGCACCAAGTGTCAAGAGTTGTTTGCGCGGCTCTGGTAATTTGTGAACATCAAATCTCCGCTTGGGTTTTAATGATTATTTTGTAGTCTTATGAGCGTGAATTTGATTTTAGTTCAAGACAATTTTTTGTAATGATGTCCTGGCGCTGTAACAGTTATTTGTAATACGCTCATAATGTGTTGTTGTCTTCTCCTTCTTCATCTTTTTCTTCTAGAATAAGGGGAATTGCAGTAAAGCTTAAAAAGGCAATGATAAAAAAAAAAATCACCAAAAAGCGAGAAGTGAGCTTTACCAGAACACGATTACAAGAAACAAAATGGACGTTGCGGCTAAAGCCTTCGTCAGCACAGAACAAACACAAACCGACAAAACATGAAAAACACTACATGAAAATACGAAGGTTTCTTATCTGTATCCTTGTCGTGGTTGAATACGTCTTAAACGATCAACGCATTTGATGAGTGGTGATTCATTCTTTTTCTATTACTACTACTACTACTACTACTACTACTACTACTACTACTACTACTACTACTACTACTACTACTACTACTACTACTACTACTACTACTACTACTACTACTACTGCTGCTACTGCTGCTGCTGCTGCTGCTACTGCTACTACTACTGCTACTACTGCTACTATTACTACTGCTATTACTACTGTTGCTATTACTTACTATTTTTACTACTATTTACAGCTGCTGATAACACTACAGTCACACTCTTAACACTTACAACTAGATAAAATGTATATTGCTCAAATAACAACAACAAACGCAAGTGTCCCAAATGCACTTTGTTTCCTAGCCTACGATTACTTGTCGCTGTTTGCTTCCACATTATTTTGACCAAACCATAAACACTCACATATTACATACATGAATGCGCTAAGAATAAAATCAGCAAACACGCATACATATACACGCGCATGTTCTGTTCTACTTTTTAAAAATCCTATTCCGAGTTACCTATCTCTATACATTGTCTGCCTGCCTGCCTGCCTGCCTGCCTGCCTGCCTGCCTGCCTGCCTGCCTGCCTGCCTGTCTGCCTGCTGTGTTATTTCAGGTCCGTCCGTTCTGTTTCGTTCCAGCTGACCACTCAACCACACCCCCGCTCGGTCCTTCCATTTCTGAGCCTGTTCCTCTGGCTATCTTTCTATGCATTGTGTTCTCGTCTACCTCTCGCAGTTTGCAATTTAATTGCTCTCTCTGCCTCTCTCTATATTTTAAATCTCTCGCTCTCCCCAACCTCTATATCTCCTCGCTATCTCTCCCCCTCTCCGGCTCTCTCCCGCCTGCCTGATTATAAAATATGTAAAATGAAGTTCTAGAGCGTTCTGTCGGTACACAGCTGGCAACCTGGAAACATCATAAATGCCACATGTCAAAACTAAAATGATCGCCAGCCGGTTCCTCTGTTTCCGACCGGTGATCTCCAGATCCCGTTACAAAACACATCCATGGGATTGTATCTCCAGCTCTGCGCTTGTCTCCTCTCGTTTCCCGATTTCTTTGTTCCTCAGCTCTTGTTTTTTATTCTTCTAATCAGTCCGAAACAATCAATCTTTCGGAATTTTGTTTTTTTGGTTTTTAAATTTACGTTGTTTTACTTTTTCTCTTAATTATGTATTCTATCTGCTGTTTTCCTTTTTATAATTTTCACCTCAAACTGAAGCTCGTTGAGGTTTTCAAATGTTTTGTGGACATCTTCCTCCTAGTTCTTCAAATGTTACTTCGTACACCCTCCTCCTCCTCCTTATCCTCCTCCACTTCCTTCTGCTGCTGCTGTTTCTGCAGCGATCTACGTTTGCTATGCATGGTCTTTTTCGGCATAGGTCATAAACAGGACTGTCCACTTGAGGTTTTCCCTCGTCCCCCTCAGTTTGACTCAGTGGCTGGCTCCTGTACGTCAGACTTCCCCTCCATGTCTGGCGAAGACAGGGCAGTCTTGCAGGACTTGCTGTGGTGCCCCACATGTGCCAGCTGCAGTCATTGAGACACATTCAGTGGAGGAGTGTCCATCACTACCCAGTCCATGTTTTGGCACAGTCCTCTGTGGTTCCCTGGCTGGTGCTATTTCACAAGTCCAGTGATGCTTCCTCGGCAGCTGCCAGTAGCCGTACAGTGGTGGTGATGGTTGAGGTCATGATACTGCCTTGACTAGACATGTACAACTACACACAGACGTGCATTTTGAGTGAACATGCTGAAGACGATATGGTCCGGAAACATGCTTAAGCGATGGTTTGAGCCAAGGTAGAGATTTATGATTATGACTAATTAAAACTTTAGTTGCATATCCTTTACCTGGCGTAGTTGTCAACCATACAGTTGTTTTGGCTATTCGTGAATCCTAGACAAGTTTACGCTCAGTAGTCTGCCATTGTTTCCGAATGTCCGGCACCCATACCATTTCATAACAGCCAATGTAAGGCGGTCTGCTGCCAAATCGCCAACAGCTGTATTTTGAACGCGGAATGTGGGATTACTAACTGCATCTGTAAACGCCTTCGCCATGGAGCCGGCTATGACTTGTACTTTCGTTATTATGCCAGGACACGCTGGTGTGAAAGACAATGAACAGGTGGAAGCTTTGGCTAGTTTTGCTACTATTTTGGAGTTTTCATTGCTGGGCCCAGCAGATATCTGAAATGTCAGAAGGTAACTTGGTGTAACAGATGTTGATGACATAGGTGTGAGACACGGCCCTGCTCAGGACGAAAGGCATTGGTGTCAAGCTGGGAGTTGAAGGCCTTATACGGGACAGAAGAACACTGGTCAACCTACACCGAGATGATGTAGTTAGTTGTGATAAACTCTTAGAAATCCAAAGAAAGGGATCTGCGCAACAATGGGCTTACGGCGTACACTGATGATAGAAAGAATGGAATACAACCGTTTATGGATGAATTCCGCCTGTATTTTACTTACAAAGTCGATTATTGTCAAATCTTCGGGAAATTCAGCATTATAATGACCTCATGATTGACACCACTTGTGGAAGCCTGAAACCTCCAGGAAGTTGTGTGGATCTATTGTCAGGGACATGTTTGGAGTTCATTGGTTGGTTATGAATCACGTGAAAGAAATGAGGCCGATGAATGGTCGCATGAGCCCTGGACAGTTGCTTGCGTCTATTCCAGTGTAGATAACTGTCTCCAGCCCCTGTACCGTTGTATCATTTTTAGGGAGTTGGTTTGCTGAGATCTCCCACATTAGAAGCTCAGAAAAGCGAGGTGTGCAACATCAGAACTGAAACTTTCTATCTGTGGATGTGCAAGGTCGGGTGTAGCCAGATCATGATTCAGGACAACACATGGACTAGCTGGGATCAGGCCTGGCTGGTCAGTTTCGTTTATGAGATTTAGGTGTGTCCGCGTCAACAGACTTCAGCTCAGTGTCCATGTCAACAGACTTCAGTTCAGTGTCCATGTCAACAGACTTCAGTTTAGTGTCCATGTCAACAGACTTCAGTTCAGTGCCCATGTCAACAGACTTCAGTTCAGTGCCCATGTCAACAGACTTCAGTTCAGTGTCCATGTCAACAGACTTCAGTTCAGTGTCCATGTCAACAGACTTCAGTTCAGTGTCCATGTCAACAGACTTCAGTTTAGTGTCCATGTCAACAGACTTCAGCTCAGTGTCCATGTCAACAGACTTCAGTTCAGTGCCCATGTCAACAGACTTCAGCTCAGTGCCCATGTCAACAGACTTCAGCTCAGTGTCCGTGTCAACAGACTTCAGTTCAGTGTCCGTGTCAACAGACTTCAGTTCAGTGTCCATGTCAACAGACTTCAGTTCAGTGTCCATGTCAACAGACTTCAGTTTAGTGTCCGTGTCAACAGACTTCAGTTCAGTGTCCATGTCAACAGACTTTAGTTTAGTGTCCATGTCAACAGACTTCAGTTCAGTGTCCATGTCAACAGACTTCAGTTTAGTGTCCATGTCAACAGACTTCAGTTCAGTGTCCATGTCAACAGACTTCAGTTTAGTGTCCATGTCAACAGACTTCAGTTTAGTGTCCATGTCAACAGACTTCAGTTCAGTGTCCATGTCAACAGACTTCAGTTTAGTGTCCATGTCAACAGACTTCAGCTCAGTCAGTGTCCATGTCAACAGACTTCAGTTTAGTGTCCATGTCAACAGACTTCAGTTCAGTGCCCATGTCAACAGACTTCAGTTCAGTGCCCATGTCAACAGACTTCAGTTCAGTGTCCATGTCAACAGACTTCAGTTCAGTGCCCATGTCAACAGACTTCAGTTCAGTGTCCATGTCAACAGACTTCAGTTCAGTGTCCATGTCAACAGACCTCAGTTCAGTGTCCATGTCAACAGACCTCAGTACAGCTAATATGCTATCCCCTAAAGCACCTATCGCTGGGACATGGACAAGTAGTCATGCAGCACAGCTTTAGGTTGGACATACTCTCATACAATGGGATTTCAACGGTTTGCCTGAAACAGTTAAGGTATGTAGGTAAGGTAGTGACCACAGAACACGCGTTTGTTATTGACCATGGCTTGCAGGGGTGCCTGGAAGCCAGGGAACTGATATAAATGCTTGAAGAACATATATCAGGTTGGACTTGGGTAAGGACAGAGGATGTTTGCTGCCTCAAGTACATGGCAGCTTGTTGCATGGTGACACATCTCTTGGTGAATCTTCTTGATTAGTGCTGTTGTAGTGGGGAATCTAGTGTGGAAATGTTGGAATGGGGAATCTAGTGTGGAAATGTTGGAGTGGGGAATCTAGTGTGGAAATGTTGGAGTGGGGAATCTAGTGTGGAAATGTTGGAGTAAGGAATCTGGTGTCGAAATGTTGTAGTCGTGAATCTAGTGTGGAAATGTTAGAATGAGGAATCTAGTGTGGAGATGTTGGAGTAGGGAATCTAGTGTGAAACTGTTGGAGTGGGGAATCTAGTGTGGAGATGTTGGAGTGGGGAATCTAGTGTGGGAATGTTGTAGTGGGGAATCTAGTGTGGAAATGTAGGAATAGAGAATCTAGTGTGGAAATGTTGGAATGGGAAATCTAGTGTGGAAATGTTGTACTGGGGAATCTAGTGTGGAAATGTTTGAGTGAGGAATCTAGTGTGGAAATGTTGGAGTGAGGAATTTAGTGTGGAAATCTTGGAGTGAGGAATCTAATGTGGAAATGTTGGAGTGGAGAATCTTGTATGGAAATGTTGGTGTAGGGAATCTAGTGTGGAAATTTAGGAATGGGGAAATCTAGAGTTTAAATATTGGAGTGGGGAATGCAGTATGGAGCTGGTCTCAACGAACGCAGGGAAGACAGTTCTGACGGGTAGCTCACCGGCTAGCCAAAGGGGCTATAGTTATCTACACTCATTGACTTATGCTGGAAGAGACCTAGCACTTATTGGCTTATCCCTAGTGCAGAGACGTGAATTCTTCATCAGCACCCATAAACTGTCACGAGTTCTGCCTTCCGTCACGGACACATCATAATATTGGCATTGAAACTTGGCTTGTCGTCCTTTGAGAGTTCGCGTATCCGTGGCGGGATCTTCAATAGGCATCCTGCCTTCCTTTCTGACTGTAGCGGCTAGACTAGCGCTGTTGTCAGCTGTCTGCTGGAGGGGCACACACCGCACACGACAAGCCGCCATTTATCATTGTGAGTAATAAATGACGCGATCTGGCTTGCCGCTATCTGAGCATTGACAGTGGGAAAATAGGGGGAGAGAGACTGGAGGTAGACACAGAGATTAGCAGGCGATATAAAGAGATACATAACGATAGAAGTAGCACTAGATATTTTAGCTATATATAATCTTCTTCTTCTTCTTCTTCTTCTTCTTCTTCTTCTTCTTCTTCTTCTTCTTCTTCTTCTTCTTCTTCTTCTTCTTCTTCAGCATTCCGAGCCGCCATTGAGGTTCTTTGCTGCAGATACAAGCCGTCTCCACTCGTCTCTCTGGTTGACCTTCTCTTGCCAGTCGCTGATTCCAAGTGCTTGTGTAGGTCTGTATGTATATTATCTCTCCACCGTCTTCTTGGTCTACCTCGGGGTCTACGGTAATTTATTTCTTGAGTGTAAGCGAGCTTTGTTTCCCTATTATCTTCCATTCTTTCTATATGCCCCAGCCGTTGCAGTCTGTTAGCCTTCATGATACCAGTGATTAGCGGGGACTTAAACAGATCATAAATGTCTTTGTTGCTTCTTCTTTTCCACTCTCCACTTTGTGTATCCCTAATGGGCCCAAAGATGCGTCTTAAGACTTTGTTCTCAAAGGTTTGTAACAAGGCTTCGTCTCCTTTAGTTGTACTCCAGGTTTCAGAGCCATACAGCACAACTGGTCTAATCAGTGTTTTGTATATTGTGATCTTGGTGTTACGAGATAGCGCATTTGATTTTAGCAGATGTTGTAGTGCATAGTATATCTTATTTCCAGAGTTGATTCTAGCTTGTATTTCTTCCCTTATTATGTTGGAGCAGTTGAAGATTGTACCCAGGTATTTGTATGTTTCCGTTCTTTTAATGGTCATATTATCTATTTGTATGTGGCCAGAGTTTTTAGCCATTCCTTCTC
The DNA here is from genome assembly GCA_014155875.1 of Cepaea nemoralis. NCBI lineage: Eukaryota > Metazoa > Mollusca > Gastropoda > Stylommatophora > Helicidae > Cepaea > Cepaea nemoralis. The sequence goes on from JACEFZ010011203.1 coordinate 128,903, forward strand.
TTGAAATTACCATATATTCTGTCTTATATTGGTTGATAACCAGCCCCATTTGTTGAGCTTTTTCCTTTAAATGAGTCAATATTTCCAATGTCTTTTGTTCATTTTCCCCTATAATATCTATATATAATTTTGTTGCGTATCCCTTACGGGACGTTGCAGTCAACACCAGCATTTTCAGCTGCTGTTGATGTACTAGGCAAGTGTTACGTTCAGTAGTTTGCCATTGCTTTCTGAACGAAATATAATATCTATATCATCTACATAACCAAGCAGTTTGGATGTTCCTCCAATAGCACATTCCTCCTTTACCTTCCTTACAACTTTCTCTAGAGCCAGATTGAAAAATAGCGGTTATAGTGCATCACCCTGTTTCAAGCCAGATGTTATTTGGAAAGGGTCTGATTTCCTGCCTTTATATGTTACTATATTATAAGTATCTTCCATGCTTAGTCTGATCATGTTGAATAACTTCCTTGGTATTCCAAATTCCCGCATAGCATTCCATAGACTATTCCTATGGACACTACTATAGGCCTTTTTAAAATCCACAAAAATGTTGGAGATCTCTTTTATATTCCCAATTTTTCTCGGCTATTTGCCGTAAGATAAATATCTGATCTATAGTTGATCTGTTTCGTCTTAAACCCGCCTGACCTAATATGTCTTCCGAATATGGTTTTAGTCTTTTAGTAATACCGCGGATAGTATCTTATAGCTTATGGTCAGGAGTGATATTCCTCTATAATTTTCACATTGGAACTTGTCTCCTTTCTTAAAGATAGGTATCAATAATGACTCTTTCCAGTCATGGGGTAATTCTTCAGTCCTCGATGTTTTTATTATTAGTTTGTATAGCTTTAGATGTAATGCATGGCCGCCTGCCTTTATAAATTCAGCAGCAATTCCATCAGCCCCAGTTGCCTTATTGTTTTTAAGTCGTGTTATTACATATAGGATTTCTTCAAATGCAGGTTCTTCAACTTGCGATTCACACGTTAGAACCGCTTTCTGTGGGAAAGTGTTATTTGGAGTTTCACAATTTAGTAATTCAACAAAGTATTCTTTCCATGTATTACACATTTCCTCACTGGTATTTATCATATTCCCATTTTTGTCTTTTAAACCATATATGTGTTGTGTTGGTGTCCTCGTTTTATTGTCTTCAGTTATTTTAAAAAAAATAACTTTCTGGATTCTTTTTTCTGGTGATTAGTTTCCATGTCTTTGATTATATTGCTCATATATTCTCGCTTCTGCTGCCGAACTATTTGTGTAGCCTCTTTACATTCAGTTCTATATTACTCTTCATTTTGGATGTTGTTGATGTCATTTAATCACAACTGTCTGGCATTCATTTTACTAATGACTGCTTCTTCACATTTTTGATTGAACCATCTTCTTTCTATGCGTGGTTGACACACCGAGACATTCTTCTGCGTTAGTTTGAATTGTATTCTTGATGTTCAACCGAGTTTGGTCAACGCTTTCCTCCAACTGGTTTTGTAGAATTTCAAGTTTTCATTTTATTTCATCTGCAAATTTCTCTTTGACTGTACTTTCTTGTAATTTTTCTGTTATATGTTGGGTATAACCTTTGTAGTTTAGCATAGAATGCTCTCTTAAGTTTTATTTTAAATTTTGCCCCAACGAGGAAGTGGTCGCTGTGGCACTTAGCTCCTCTATAACTTCTAACTTGCTGTATGTTTGATGCATTTCTGTTGTTAATTAGAATGTGATCTATTTGATTATAGGTTCTCTTGTCACATGATTTCCAAGTGTGTTTATGTATATCCTTTCTTTGCAGTCTGGCATTGCTGATCTGCAGTCCTTTGGCTTCTGCCAGGTTGATGACTCTCCATCCATTGTCATTTAAAGTTGTATGTAGGCTTTCCATACCGGCAACTATTTTATAAGTTTGCTCTCTACTTATGTTTGTATTGAAGTCTCCCAGCACAATCAGGATATCCTGTTTGGGGGTTTCTTCTATGACATCTGCCAGATCATTATAAAAGTTTTCTTTAATATCATCTTCTTTCTCTTCAGTAGGTGCATGTACATTAATCATCGTTATATTTTTCCTTTTACCTTTTATTCGTAGTTTAATAATCCTGTCATTAACAGCTTTAAAGTTTAGAACGTTCCCCCATAACTCTTTTTTGATGACAAATACTGTTCCTAATTCTTGTTTATTTTGGGTGTTTTCTCCATATATTACAGTCATTCCATTTTGCTCTAAAGTACCCTCTCCTGGCCACCTTATTTCTTGAATTGCTGTTATATCCATGTTATATTCAACCAGCTCCCGGGTTAGTTCTTCGGCCGCTCCAGCTCGATATAGTGTCCGTATATTCTATGTTCCAAATCTCAAAAGTCCTTTAACGTTCCAAGGTCGTTGTCCAAATAAGTCAGTCCGAATTCGAGGCTTATTTATATGTTTCGTAACAAAATAGTTTTTACAAAGGTGGGGATGTTGACCCCACGCTTCAACCCCCAACCTGGAGGACCAGGGTGTTTCTCTTTGTGTGTTCTCTACCCTTTGACCTGTCCGGCTTGTGAGGCCCTGCTGGTAGCTACACTACCGCCGGCATAGCTCTCAGGGTCATTGAGAAACTCAAGCTCCCCCACCACGCCAAGGTGGAAACACCATCAGGGAATGGAAGATAATAGGGAAACAAAACTCGCTTTCACTCAAGAAATAAATGACCGTAGACCCCGAGGTGGATCAAGAAGACGGTGGAGAGATAATATATATACAGACCTACAAGCACTTGGAATCAGCGAATGGCAAGAGAAGGTCAACCAGAGAGACGAATGGAGACGACTTGTATCTGCAGCAAAGAACCTCAATGGCTCGGAATACTGAAGAAGAAGAAGAAGCAGTCAACTTGAGCTTGTTGACATCTCCATATATCTTGTCCTAAAATGGAGCGGGTGTTGGTCAAAATGATGTTCTCTCTTCCGCATATATTGAACACTCCCGAGCAAATGTTTCACTGTCACCCTATCTTTAGATTATTGAACAAGTGGTATATCATCTGATATATATATATATATATATATATATATATATATATATATATATATATATATATATATATATATATATATATATATATATATATGTATGTGTGTGTGTGTGTGTGTGCGTGTGTGGTTTTTTTTTTTTTAAACCGCTTTCAAAACATACAGATTACAAACTCGATTGTTCAAGATATTTTCAGCATTCTTATGTAAAACCGCATTTGTGTGGCTTCACTAGATATTTTCCCTTGTTTACTAATTATTCAATCGGCGTCTGTAGCTTACGGGATAGTGATACGCGCAGTTTCATGCCTATGGCTTAATGCGCTTCAAGCTTAAACGTCCAATGCGCTTTTCGGAGTAGGGGGTTCTGTCCTTACTCCGGTCAGTTGACTACCCGTTCAGAACGCAAGTTTGTAAAGTACTGAACGCCAAATGGCGTAGAAAATCAGTTATGTTTGCGGTTGAGCGCTACGTCCTGCAGAGAACATGAAGCTTTCACGCGCACGCAGTAGATTAACGTGAAAACAGTGAAATGCTGCAGATGGTGTGGCCATTATGTTGGCATGAATCCAGTCACAGAGACAGAAGGCGGAGATACAGCACACCCATGGCACAATGCCTAGCTGGTTGTTATGTGTGTGAGTAACGACCTCACTGTGTAGTTCTGTGAAGACAAGCGGCGTGACATTTTGGTTATGTAAGGAAAGCGGCGTGACATTTTGGTTATAGAAGGAAAGCGAGGTGACATTTTGGTTATGTAAGGAAAGCGGCGTGACATTTTGGTTATGTAAGGAACACGGCATGATATTTTTGTTATGTAAGGAGGGCGGCGTGACATTTTGGCTATGTAAGGAAAGCATGTTCCGTGGCGAAGAGGTTACGGACGCGGTTCGTGATCCCGCATACCCGAGTTCGAAACACAGCTGCTCGCGATTTGGCAGCAGCCCTCGTTGCGTTGGTTTTTTTACGAAATGGTATGGGTGCCGGTCGTTCAGAAAGCAATGGCAAACTACTGAACCTAAACTTGCCAAGAGATCACAACATAACATATGCTGATGTTGAATGCAACGTACTGTAAAGGACATGTAACTAACTAACTAAGGAAAGCAAGATGACATTTTGGTTTTATGAGGTAAGCGGCGTGGCATTTTGCATATGTAAGAAACGCAGTGTAACATTTTGGTTATGTAGGGAAAACGGCGTGACATTTTGGTTATGTAGGGAAACGGCGTGACATTTTGGTTATGTAAGGAAAGAAAACACACGTTGACATTAACTGAGTAAATAAAATACATTTGTTAAATAAAGACGAAGAAAGTTACTAATCAACTACAAACATTCATTAATTATTGCCTGCACAGGATGGACGCATTACAATGGTATTTTAGAATGAACCATTAGGAGATTGTGAAGAGAACCGGACAGATTCTAGTGAACACAGAGATGAGGAAAAGAGGCTGGCGTTTAATAAGACATACATGGAGAATATATGTGTGTGGTAAACATAGACAGTCCTTCCCATGGAACGCACAGGGCTAAAGAAATAACCAGATGGATGGATACATGGATGGATGCATGGATGGATGAATGCATGGCTGGATGGATGGATGAATGAGTGGATGGATGGATGGATGAATAGATGGATGAATGAATGGATGGATAATGAGTGGATGGATGAATGAGTGGATGGATGGATGGGTGGATGTATGGATTGATGAATGAGTGTATAGATGGATGGATGTAGACAGAGACAGAGAGAGTATAGAGAGAGAAGAGAGAGAGAGAGAGAGAGAGAGAGAGAAAGAGAGAGAGAGAGAGACCTAAAACACGCGGAGAAGAGAGTTAGAGACTAATGAATACTAAGGTGAGAACATGCTAGAAACTCACACTTACACAAAATCAAACCCTGCGAGAAAAGATCCTTGAAAAGAGCTGTCAACTTAACTGCGAGACCGAGTAAGAATGATGTTATAAGCAGACAGTGAGATCAACACCCTGTGCCATATATTGACAGGCAGAAGATCACATGGCTCGGCCATCTCGTTTGAATGCAACACCATCAACTACCAGCACTGGCGCTACCTCAAAAGAGTCCGATGCGAGAGCAAGAGCACGCCCGAGAATAAATTGGATTGACGACATCAAATACTTTACATAAGCACACAGAATGACACTATCCAGTGCCATCCATCGGGCGCTGGACCGTCAACTATTCCTTCCCCCACGACGCTTTACGGCAAAAGTGTAAGATTGATGATGATGACGATGATGATGATGATGATGATGATGGATGATGATGATGATGGAAGGCGCTGCAGGAGACGCCAAAGAATTGAAGGGCTTTACTGTAAGCTGTTTGAGGATCCTTGCAATATTAAGAACTAAAAGGCATAAGGCACAAAGAAAGAAAAGAAAGTATTTGCTTATGTACACATTGGTGAGATGGTGTCTACGTATTCAGCGAAAGTCGAAATCACATTTTTATAAGCACAGTGAAATGAATGATGTTTGCGTTTACAAGAAAATTATAAATACTATCATCATTGTAAGCAAAGACTGATTGGTGTCTATTTGTGTCCCAGAAAAGTCAAAACATCTTTCTTGATACCATATAATGGTGAAATATTGTTTATATAATCATCAGAAACAGTGATAATGATACTTTTCTAAGCTCAGTAAAATATATTTGTGTGTATAAGAAACTATGCAATTCTATCACTGTAAGCAAAGAACAATAATGATTTGTTTACTTGCATCCCAGAAAAGGCGAAACACCATTCTTGTTTGTGACATGAGAGTGCTGACACGATGTTTATGTATGCACAAGAAAAGGTGGTATGATATTTTTGCATGTACAGTGAAAAGATGTTGCTGTTTATAAGAAAGTATCTTCTTCTTCTGCGTTCATCCGTAGTTTTTTTTTCTTTTCCGGACGTGATTGCGTTGTGCCTGTTTACAGCAGAGCTGCGTTCTTGCGCCGTTAGACCGACACATCCGACTTCTGCGGGCGACTTGACCCGGTTAACCTTCCGGATAAGAAAGTATGAAATTCAACCATTCTTAGCAAAGACGGTTTATACGGTATTTACGTGTATTACAGAAAAGGCAAAACACCATACTTATGACAATATAGTGGTGAAATGATGTTTATGCATGTACAAGAAAAGGTGATACGGTATTTTTTTGTAAGCAGTGTCTGCAGATTGCACACATAAAACACCAGCATGATGCATGAAGATCGGCGGTTGATTGCAGGAGCGGAGAACATGTTCCAGTGCGCACTCTGCGACAGTTATAGAAGCTTCTGGAGCAACCGTCTCTCAGTTTATGTCGGCCCGAGTCCTGGCTGGCTGCTGGCAAACAGGTGTCTCTGGTCAGAGATCCCAGACATAAGGCTAGGTTCCTCACTTTGCTGATTAGGTGAAATTTACGACGTGAGGGGAGGCAGCCACGTGCGGGCCTTGGCGTGCCCTGTGGGACAGAGAGGCTGCATGCTGGGTATGTCTGTAGAAATACCAGGTTTTGCATATACTGGGTCGCAACTTCCAGTGCTGAAGAATACAACGACATAATAATAATACCTCAAATACCAGGTGATTATATACAATGTCAATACGTCAGGACCAGATGAGAGCTAGAATAATTGACACATCCTCTTCCTCCTTCCTTTTCTTCTTTCTCCTTCTCTTCCTCCTCCTTTTTCTTCTTCGTACACCTACAGACGTCATTATGAAAAAGTTCAAAAGAAAGCAGTAGCCAACTTAGGCTTGTTGACAACGCCATTTCGTTCGTTCGTTCGTTCGTTCGTTCGCCATAGAGTTTGTCCTCAAATGGAGCGGGTGTGGGCCAGAATAGTTTAATCGCCATCCAGGAATGAAATAATTTAAGTAACAATTAGGTCAGCCGGCTCCCTGGCCGAGGAGTTAGCAGCTTTCTCCGTTAACCCCGAATACTCTCGTGGTTGACGTGAGTGCACGAGAATTAGAAGTGGTTCGAGTCGCGCCAGTGACTTATGAGAGTATGGAGCCGGTCGCCCAGAAAGTCGTGGCGTGCTGATGAGCGTAATCTAGCCTAGGAATCAACGTACAGCTGAAAGATGCTGATGTTGACCGCAATATCCTGAAACAGGATGGAAACGCGGGAAAAAAAAACAATTAGGTCAGTATTGTTGGTTATGAATCCTTTGGAAAGCAATGAGTTTTACTATTTAATCAGATGTTTTGACATTTGTGTCTTTCTGACAAGGATTTAGGAGAGCCGTGGAAACAAAAACTCCTTGACCAAACAGTCGCCATTCCGTATTCCGGCTTTGGGTTTCTTTTATTTTGTTGTTGACCTCCTGTAGGTAAACATCCCACCTTTGTGTTATCGGCATCTGAGAGACATACAAAGAACTGTAGTAGCACTGTAAGCAAGCATACATATTGTAAGAGACGAATAAGGAGCATTGGCTGGGATTGGCTACATCCCATACAAGACTTTAGCTGAGACATCCAAGCAGTCGTGAATAGGTCTACAAAGGGCCTGGCGTGAGTTGGTTGACTGCTTCATTGGGAGCTGAATGGTAGAAGATGAAGGTAACTATCCTGGAAATAACAACCCGGGTGTCCTGATGTTTAAGATGCCTGTTACCACCGAGGGTATATAATTGATTCTAGACGTTTGGTTTAATTTCTTGGGTAGTTACTGCACACGGATACCGCAATACGTGCTTCAGTCTCCTCTCAAAGAGCACACCAGGAGATTCTTCAGACTGTGCACGAAATATGTAGCTCCAGCAAGGATCTAATTGTGTGCATGCTAGAACCATGGTTTATGTGAGTGGATTTTTATATTTTTGAAATTTTACCTGGACAGCGGCCGTTCGATCTACAAAGTTCAATCACAGTGGGATCTTTATTGTGCAGAATATACACACGGGTCATCTCTGGTAGCTCGTTATCAGATTCTCTATTCGTAATTTGTACAAATCCTCAGCTGCACTCTTTCAGTCCCAAGCAAGGCGTGATATGTGACTGGCTGTCCCACTTGAATCCCAGCCATCATATGTTCTTTATTACTGTTAGCATTTGGTCACAACATAGTACAAACATCTGCCTTCCCCTGTGGTAACTTTCACTGTGTTTGTCTTTACCCTCTTTTAAAGAAAGGCAAGGAGCAGCTGTTGTGTGGAGGCTAGCAAGCTTGTCCGCCAGCCCAGTGCTCATGGGTTCAAATTTGCACTCAGACGGATGTTCTAAACTGACTTGGTATCCCAGGTAGACTTAGTCTAAAATGGGTAGCGTGGAATGTTCTGGGACATAAAGGCGGCCGGAGCGGAGTTATATTGACCATATCATCCCTGGGCTGCCGATTGGTCTATAACACATGACGCTAATATTATCATTGGCTGAATAACTTAATAATAATAATATAATAATCATCATCATCATCAGCATCATCATCATCATCATCATCATCATCATCATCATCATCATCATCATCATCAAGTGCCGTGCCGGCTGGCGTAGGCGTTCATGGCTCTCCACAGATCTCGGTCTTTGGTGTTCTGGATCAACTCTGCTGATGATATTCTTCCATGCGACCGTCTCAATCCGTCCAGCATCATTTCTCTTGGTATGCCTCTGCCTCTCTTCCCCTCAATCTTTCCAGTTGTCATGATGTTCTGCAGTGCCTCTCTTCTCATCACATGACCAAAGAAAGCTGTTTGTCTCTTTCTTATTGTTGTATATAGTGTTCTAGTTTCATTAGCCTCTTTCAGGCAGTCGTTGTTAGTTACTCTGGCAGTCCAAGGAATTCGCAACATTCGTCTTAAAAACCACATCTCTGTTGCTTCTAAGTTCTTCCTAATTTGTTCATTTACATTCCAAGATTCGCTGCCATACAGCAAAACTGGTTCTATATAGCATTTTAGCACTCTCTTTCTTACATTCATTGATAGCGACTTATTGCATAAGATACTCTTCATTTTCTGAAATGCGGCTTTTGCTTGCCCTATTCTGCTCTTAATCTCTGTTGTACATCTTCCATCCGATGTTATAAGTGCCCCTAGGTATTTAAAATTATCCACTTGGTTGAGAATTTCCCCTTCTATTTCTATGTCACATTTTGGTGTCCCCATTTTCTTTGATATCACCATTTTTACTGTTTTTTTTTTTTTTTTTGGATATTCAAGGAGAGTCCTTTCTGTGCACTCACTGTTACTACAATGTCCAACAATTGTTGTAGGTCTGTTGCATTATCCACCACCAATACTGTGTCATCTGCATAGCGTATATTGTTTATATTATATCCTCCAACTAGTATTCTTGGCTTCTCTTAATCTAATATAATAATAATAACAAGCTAATATCGGTCAAGAAATTGTGATTTCAAAATCCATATGCAAATTACGCGAAAGGTTCATTACAGTTTTAAACGCCGCCGCCGCCGCCGCCAACAACAACAACAACAACAACAACAACAACAACAACAACAACAACAACAACAACACCAACAACACCAAAAACAACAACTGCATACCCCATCGAGAACAATTTGCTAAAACATATAAACGTGCCCCCCATACCAAATATACAAAGATATCAATAATAATAATAATAATAATAATAATAATAATAATAATAATAATTTGACCTCTCGTTCACAAAGCATTGGCAAACTACAGAACTTAACATTGCCTTAAAACAGCCAGGGGTTGGGGGTTGATCGCACTTCTTGCGAAGGACATGCGATTAAAAATATAATAATAATAATAATAATAATAATAATAATAATAATAATATAATAATAATAATAATAACGAAGGCAAAAACCATAGAATGTACGATTTATTGCCTGGCACATTTCGCTACATCTCGTCAGGTACTTACTGCAGATGTCTCACAACGTAGAGTAAAATAACTAGATACATCTTTCAAGCTGAAATATACACATGTTCGCACGTGTACAAGCTGAAATATACACATGTTTGCACGTGTTCAAGCTGAAATATACACATGTTTGCACGTGTTCAAGCTGAAATATACACATGTTTGCACGTGTTCAAGCTGAAATATACACATGTTTGCACGTGTTCAAGCTGAAATATACACATGTTGGCACGTGTTCAAGCTGAAATATACACATGTTCGCACGTGTACAAGCTGAAATATACACATGTTCGCACGTGTACAAGCTGAAATATACACATGTTCGCACGTGTACAAGCTGAAATATACACATGTTCGCACGTGTACAAGCTGAAATATACACATGTTCGCACGTGTACAAGCTGAAATATACACATGTTGTGTGACATCTGCAGTATGTACCTGACGAGATGCAGCGAAATATGCCAGGCAATAAATGGTACATTCTATGGTTTGCGTCTTCGTTATTCACATTCACTACGGGAAAGCATTGTTTTGATTTTAATAATAATAATAATAATAATAATAATAATAATAATAATAATAGCAATAATATTTTGAAAATGAATTTAAAACAGGCTCGGTCTCTTTCCGCAGCGCGGGCTGCCGAAAGCGTCGCATAAAGCACGTACTCCGTAGCTCCAACGATGACCCCCAGGAGTCTCCGAGAAAAATGCACCCGTAAACCGAAAGATTTAGCCCGGAATCGAACCCACAACCTTCTGGGCGCGGGGAAGACGGCTTAACCACTTCGCCACGGAGGTTGTGAATTAAAAAAAAAATACATGACAAACAGGTATAAGCCCATAATATACTACTGATCAAGGACTATCAAACAAACAAATAAAGAAAAAGAAAACTGCTCATAGAAGAAATAAATCAACCGGTTTACGGCACTGGGAGGATAAAGAAAGACATGCAAATCTTCACTCACGTGACATAAGTGCTTGGCGGCAAAGCGCAGCAAGGGTAAATGTATGAATTTGAAGCGTGAATACCGTTTTCTTCTCCCTCTATCTCTTTAAGGAAATAATAAAAACTAAAATACGCACTGCGACACGTGAAATATAGATAAACATGATAAGAGAGGAAGTGGGCCAGAATTGGCGCCGAGCGATCTAACACCATCTCCTGATTTTATTTTTCATTTTTTAGTTTTGCATGAATGTAATATTAGTGTTGTTTTTTTTTGTGTGTGTGCCCTGTCCTCTTCTTATAGGGTGATATGTATGTGCGTGTGTTTATGTGTGATGTATTTTTGTGTGTGACATAAAAATAAAATATGAGAAATGCCAACGATCAAAACAGATTAGTTATTTGAAATAGGGATGTGATGAAATGTTCCGGGTCATAGATTGTGGGTTACTATGTATGTTACAATCATGGAAGTAATATGTCTCGTATGTTAACTATGTATCTATGTACGGTGTAATTGCTTATGTGCTTATATATATATATATATATATATATATATATATATATATATATATATATATATATATATATATATATATATATATATATATATATATATATATATATATATATATATATATATATATATATAACTCGCTGTCACTTTGCCGTCATGACAGATAGTTTGTAACATTGTGTTTTGAAAATAAAAAAAAAATAAAAAAGCATAATAACTACAACCAATGGCAGTAGCGAAAGTTAGTTATCAAACTCATTCTCATGGTAAATGTACGCCCACAGTGGATGCATGTGAACATCTGACACGCTCAGTGTCTGACCTGTCTGCAATCATTTATTTCATTGTCTTTTTCCACTCCTGATCTGTTCCCAAAATGCACGCGATTAGCGGTTACATGTTCCTGTTGTTCGTCCATGAAGAATGATGATGACCATTCATTTCATCCAGTGGTGTTGAAAGGTATGGAGCCGTGAGTTCTAAGATGGCTGATAAGGCCTATTTTGGCTCGAAATGTTCTTTGACACTGTGTGCAAAGAATGTTCCAGGAGGGGCATCTCCTGTCGTGGTTTTTCTGTCCAGCCTTTTCTTCACAGCTTCTGCAGTCCTGGATGCTTCACAAGTATTGATATAAGCCACGAATTTCAGTCTTTGGCAGCAGTCTCCCAAGTGGCATGATGCATTCCACAACATGCTCCTAAGGTACAATAGCAATGCATGTATCAATCATGTCCCGCAAGTAAACATCCTTTGGTATCTTACCATAGTCCATCCTGAAGACTGACTATGGAAAAAACCGTTACACAGCCAGATCCATCCTATAATTTAGTATATGTGATCTTATCTTGCCAATTACTAAGTATTCTTCGTAGACACTGAATATGAAAGCTGTGTAAACGTTTCTCTTGGTGTGTGTAAGTTGACCAGGTTTGCAGACCTGATAAGGCGAAGTCACATGACACCTAAGAAATAGTTGTTATCCGAAATTTCTCTTATAAGAGTTCAAGCATATAGTAAATCATTTACAATGTACGATATTGTTCTTCACAACAGAAATTCGCCACATCCGAGGTCGTCTTAAGTGGTTTATATTGAAGCAGAAGAAAAAGAATAAGAAGGAGAAGATGATGCTGAAAAAAAAGAAAGAAAGAAAGAAAGAAGAAGAAGATGATGAAAAAGAAAGAAAGGAAAATAAATTTTGAAAAATGAAGAAAGAAGATGCTGATGAAAAAGAAAGAAAGAAAAAAGAAGAAGAGGAAGAAGAAGAAGAAGAAGAAGAAGAAGAAGATGATGATGATGATGATGATGATGATGATGAAAAAGAGAAGAAGAAGATGATGATGATGAAAATAAAGAAGAATAAGATGATGATGAGAAAGAAAGAAAGAAAGAAAGAAAGAAAGAAAGAAGAAGAAGAAGAAGAAGAAGAAGAAGAAGAAGAAGAAGAAACATTAACCATTCTGTAACAAACTACTCAGTGCGGACTGACCATTAACTCTTTCAATGACCAGGTCACTATCGATTTCTTGATTCTTTCAGCCCATATTTGCGTGAGACAGTTATTATTTTATCTGTTTCTTTCTCGTAGTTATTTATTTATTTCTATCTTAGAATTTATTATTTTATCTGTTTCTGTCTCAGACGTATATTATTTTATCTGTTCCTTTCTCGTAGTTATGTATTTATTTCTGTCTTAGACATTGATTATTTTATCTCTTTATGTTTCAAGCAAAAAGAAAGAGTATATAGAGCTTATAGTACATCATTTACAACGTACAATATTGTTCTTCACAGCAGAAATTCGCCACATCTGAGATCACCATATTAGGCTGTTTGTCGAGACTCCTCTCTTTTCCACTTTTCACATGGGGCAGTCAGGAACATTTTATGTGATATTCACTGGCACGGGAACGGAGCATAATGGGGACGACCCTTTGCTGTGATGTTGGAACCGCGACTAATGTCTAATGTTTCAGGCAGTTATTGTTTTATTTATTTCTGTTTCAAGCAGGTATTATTTTATCTCTTTCTGTCTCAAGCGGTTATTTTATTATCTCTTTCTGTCGCAAGCGGTTATTTTATTATCTCTTTCTGTCGCAAGCGGTTATTTTATTATCTCTTTCTGTCGCAAGCGGTTATTTTATTATCTCTTTCTGTCGCAAGCAGGTATTATTTTACCTGTTTCTGTCCCAAGCAGTGATTATTTTGTCTGTTTCTGTCTCAAGCAGTTATGTGATCTCTTTCTGTCCCAAGCGGTTATTATTCTATCTCTTTCTGTATCAAGCAGGTATTATTTTATCTCTTTCTGTCTCAAGCGGTTATTTTATTATCTCTTTCTGTCGCAAGCGGTTAATTTATTATCTCTTTCTGTCGCAAGCAGGTATTATTTTATCTGTTTCTGTCCCAAGCAGTTATTATTCTATCTCTTTCTGTATCAAGCAGTTATTATTTTGTCTCGTTCTGTCTCAAGCAGGTATTTGCTCTTTTTTTGTCTCAAGCAGTTATTATTTTATCTCTTTCTGCCCCAGACAGTTATTATTTGAACTCATTCTGAGAGTAAAAAGTAAACAACCCGTTATAACCCTTAATTCTAATCGGATATATGGTGCTAGGCCATATAGTTTTATAGATTAATATGCACTGCGGGGGTGTGGTCAATATCACGCCAGCTTCCACCCCTTTCCTATAACATTTCTTAACTCTGTCTCTGGCAGTTATTATTTTAACTCATTCTGCACAAGAAGACAGCTGTTACTTAACCATTTTATGTCTCAGACACTTATAATTATAACTCTTACTGACTCGGACACAGGTTAGTTTAACTTTTACTGACACTTATAATTATTATTGTCTCAGACACTTTATTTATTATGTTTTTCTTTGCCCTAAAAATCGCTGCGACTTTACGGCATACTCTTTGCGATTTTCAACACCTGTGAGATCTGTACCATGTCCAATTGCGCACCGGACCTTTTTTTTTTTTGCCCTTATCCGAGAAGGCCATGTATCCGTTTCACTGTCAAAGAGATCAGACGGACGTTTGATATTAGATACCAATGGTTCTTGGGGGAAAAATCCCAGCTCAGTCTTGGGAACGAATCCGCTAGCTTCAGAGCCTGAATAGGACACCTCTCAGCCACGGCGTTCCCCTTACGGCCGTCAATTAAGAAGAATGAGCACCAGAATGTTTGCCCGCTGCACAGTGAATCACTTCTCTAGAAGATACAAAAAAATGATGCAGCGAGTAAAATGAGGAGGAAATTATAAATGGTGTCAAGCATGAAATCGTAGCCAGGAATGTGGGGATGGATATCGCTCGAGAGATCTGTATCTGTGATGAATTGTCAGCAGAATCTGCGCGCAGCGTCATACGCACGTCGTCTGACGGTGTCGGGGACGTCAAATTTGAGTTGGCGCCACTGAATCATTATGCAAGGTGAATTTCAGTTCATAAGAACTATCTTTTGGCCGATAAGCTACCGGTGTCAAACAGTGACGCTTGCTGCAACTAACGAGAGCAACATTATAACGACGGAGATGGGATGCCTTAGAAGAGCTGCCGGGTTAACAGCGTTAGGAACGAGGGGACGCAGAGGTGTTTCCAAGGCACCAGGGCCGGGTTATATACTGGCCAAGACCTATTGACGCGTCCTCGTCGAGCGTCCTGGGCAACAGGTCCCTTCGGGGTCCTGGCTAAAGTCAGTAGGATCGCCGATTCCTCCGAAGTCGGAGAGTGTCTGCCTGTATGGCGAGGAACCACCAGTCTGCACACCAATAAGCCAGACATGGGACAACGGATACTCACGCAAACCTCAGGTCCTGTATGACATCACACTGATGCTGGACAACAGGATGCCTTCATCCGACATACAGGACTTCGCGTTGGAGCTCAAGCCAACGAACACAAGGAAGCAAGCAAGCAACAGAGTTAGGAACGAGGAAATTAGAATAAGACCAGGTCTGAAGTCATTCATGCACTTCATTAAAGAACAACAGATTAAAAAAGAATGCCTTGGTACCATCTGCCGC
Source organism: Cepaea nemoralis (assembly GCA_014155875.1). NCBI lineage: Eukaryota > Metazoa > Mollusca > Gastropoda > Stylommatophora > Helicidae > Cepaea > Cepaea nemoralis. Next base: position 144,299 of record JACEFZ010011203.1, read on the forward strand.
AAAGAGCCACATTGAAGAAACACGATCGATGCAGAGCAAGGGGAAGACCTCGTGAAAGATGGAGTGGTGATATCAAGAACAAACAACCTTAGAGAAATGAAGACCAAGCTACAAAAGCGCATGGGAAAGAGCGCACGTAAGATCCATACATTTTCCCCACAACACTTCACTGAGTAATTGGAGGAATAGAAGAAGAAAACTGAAATGATAGGCTTTGATTAGCACTTATAGAAGACTAGAGGGACGTGGTGTTATGTTATCTCCACTGGCGCACCGGCACAGTGATTTGGGATTCAGGCTTTCCTAGGGGCTGGGTTTTCACCAGCATGGATCTCATAGAATAGCCGATGTTGTGGCGAACGAGTTACGAATGCAATTCGTAATCCCGAATACAGCATTCAAAACACAGGTACAGGCGATTTGGAAGCAGACCGCCGCCACCTTGCGTTGGTTTCCATACAATGGTATGAGTGCTGGCCGTTCATAAATCAATGGCATTCTTTTTGTTTTCTCATATCCCTTTTTTGCAGGACATTGCAGCCAACACCAGCATTTTCCAGCTGCTGTTGTTATGGCAGGAATCAACATTGGGGGACGATATATCAATAATATTAGATATGCAGAGAATACCGCCTTGACTGCAGACAATGAACAGGGCCTGCAAAATTTAGTAGATGGGGGTTGTTGCACACAGTGAACAACTAGGGTTAGAACTGAATATTAAGAAGACACAGATTATGGTCGTCACTGGGAAGAAGGAAATACCACAATGTGATATACGAGTAAATGGGCATATTAAGCAAGTGAATCGATACAGTTATCTCGGCACAGTCATAACATCTGATGGGAGATGCCTTGAAGAGATTAGAACAAGCGAGAGTAACCTTTAGCAAGATGAAAAACATACTGACCAATAAAAAGATGTCAATTGAAACGAGAAAAAGAGTGTTGAGATGCTACATAGAACCTGTACTTTTATATGGATGTGAAGCTTGGACAATGAGCAGTCAGGCTGAAAAACATCTGATGGCTGTAGAAATGTGGTTTCTGGGGAAAATGCAAAGAATACCATGGACAGCCAGAAAGACCAATGAACAAGTCCTTCAAGAAACAAATGAAGATCGTAAACTGATTAGAGATATTAGACGTAGACAGTAAAAAAATTTTGGGCATGTTATGAGAAGAAATAAATTGGAGAACTTGGTGACGACTGGCAATATCGAAGGGAAGAGACCAAGGGGAAGACCGAGAAGTAAATACCTGGATGGCTTGGCCACGTGGCATGGTCGAGACAGGAACACAGAGCTGATCCACGACTCTGGTGATCGAGTGAGATGGCAGAACATGACCGCCCACGCTTATCGGCATGGCACATGATGGATGGATGTATGGTTGATGTCTTGGCAAGTTTCGCATTCAGTAGGTTGCCATTGCTTTCTGAACGACCAGCTCACATACCCTCCATAAATAACCAACGCGACGCTATCCACTGCCGAATCTCGCGCAGCTGTGTTTCGCACGAGAGTATATGGGATTACGAACAACGTCCTTAAATCTTGGAACTCATCTAAAACATTTATATTCAAAGGCATTTATGCGCTGTTCAGCTTGTTTAGTAAGTGCCCAGGTCTCACAGCCATATGTTGCAATGGGAAAGATGCATGCTCTTAAAAATCTAATTTTTGAAGTTCTCTATGTCCCACTGCACAATTTATCCAGTATTTATGGGCAACTGGGCTTTGAGTGTGTGATGCGACCAGTATTGTGATCTTTATAGGCAACTGGGTTTCGAGTGGGTGATGTGACCAGTATTGTGCCGGGCGCCTTTACTGTACAAGATATTACCTGGTACCAGTTTTAAGATTCAAATACGAAAGCAACTGAATGGATTATGGAGTGGGACATAGAAAACTTCAAAAATTAGAGTTTTAAGAGCATGCATCTTTCCCATTGCAAGATACGGCTGTGAGACCTGGCAGCGTAACAGGGCATAAATGCCTTTGAATATAAATGTTATAGACGAGTTCTAAGAATATCTTGGATAAAGAAAAGAACAAATGCATCCATACTTCAAGAGCTGAATATTGAAGACTGTTGGCTATGAAAGACGATAAAACTAAAACAATTGATAAATTCTGGTCACTTGAAATGTCACGAAAGTGTCGAGAGAACAATGATGGAGGGGTATATGCCCGGGAAGAGAGGAAGAGGAAGGCCAAAGAGAAGATGGCTGCAGGATGTGGCGGATGATCTCCAGATGAGTGTATCGGACGCGGAACATCTTGCTTGTGATCGAGAAGTTTTCCGGAAGGTTGTTATGGGAGCGACGTTCTGCAAAGGACATGCTACTGAATGAATGAGTTTTAAGATGGGAGCCCAGGGTAGTTTTTCTTAAAACTTGTCTCGATGGGGGTTCAAACAGATGGCAACCAGGTTGGGAGGCAAGCATGCTAGTCGCCCCAAGCCATGGCTTCCATTGAGTGTATGGTGCTCACCATCAGCATGTAATAGGTCTTGTACCGTCTCGTCATGACCTGTCGACAAGTGTCTCGATCTCTGGCAAAGTCTCCGGCCTGACGCGTCCTGACGTCCAAGGTTTCTGCATTGTTTTGTGTCCTACTTCGTGCTGGCTGACCCCTGCCTCTTCTACCAGAATCATTGCCTTCCATCACTCTTCTCTCCAAGACACTGTTGCCTGTAATATGGCCAAAGTGTTTGTTTCCCGGACATGAAACTGTTTATAATCAGATTTCTTCGATGTTAAGATCTTGTAGAATGTCTGGATCTTTCGTATTCTATGAACTTTTACGTGCCAGTTAAGCTCAAATACTCCCATTTTCTCCTTTCCATCCATCCATCATGTGCCATGCCGATAAGCGTGGGCGGTCATGTTCTGCCATCTCACTCGATCAACAGAGTCGTGGATCAGCTCATTGTTCCTGTCTCGACAATGCCACATTGTCAAGTCATCCAGGTATTTACTTCTCTGCCTTCCTCTTGCTCTTTCTCCCTCAATCCTGCCAGTTGTCACCAAGTTCTTCAATTTATTTCTTCTTATAACGTGACCAAAAAATTCGATGAGATTGCAATACATGATATTCTTGGCATCTATAAAGAATGTAGTTTGCCTTGCTTTCCTTCCTAGCAGTGACCATACTAATAAATGACCGTAGCCATTGTCTCCCCCCCCCCCCCCCCAAAAAAAAAAAGAGATCCTCTGCCTACCGTCATGAAGTTGAAGACAATAACCTACAATTATCTGTTGGCTGCTCTTCAACTTCATCCACCACCTGCACACATGGCTTCACGTAACCCTGATCGGGGGCCTAAACGGGTACTCCACCTTACCCAAGGGTGTCCCGTATGCTAGCGGAGGGAAGAAGGCATCTTACCTCTCCTTAGGTAGTGGATACCACTACCCCGCCACCGCGGGTCTCACTTACGTTATAAAACAAGTTTCAGAAGAGCAAGAAGTACAGAACTGTAAAGCATGGAGTAAAAATCAATATCAAGTAATCGGTTCTTGTATTAACGCGATCTTGAATCTTGAAATAATCTTAATTCCCCCTCCTCTCCCCACCCATTGGAAACCCTAAAATCCTCACCCCCACCCCCCACCGGTTGAGAACCACTGGTTTAACCCATCTCACAACACTGCTTCCCACTGTCTGTCTGTCTGTCTGTCTGCCTGCCTGCCTGCCTGCCTGCCTGTCTGCCTGCCTGTCTGTCTGTCTGTCTGTCTGTCTGTCTGTCGGTCTGTCTGTCTGTCTGTCTGTCTGTCTGTCTGTCTGTCTGTCTGTCACACATCCACTAAACTGATGTAGCCCTCTCAGTCAGTTGTTTACTCCCTGACTAACTGAGTCACGTATTCTCTTGCTCACGCCTCAAGTTAACTCATTCTCTGACTGACTCCCTGACCATCACACGAACCTACCGACTCGTTAACTCAACGATTCCCACCCGCTGACTCACGGATGGACTGACTGACCTCCACACACCCACACACGTACAAGGCACTAGTTGTGTAAGAGAAGCGAAACCAAACAAGTACACACACTGACGCAGGCTTTGATGTTTGCTGCTGGCGTCAGCGAGCAACAAGTCAGCTTTTGTTGAAGATTAACATCCAGATTTGAGAATTAACATGCCAGTTTGGCAGCAGATCCTGTGCCGCGCGGAATTTTCAGCATCTCACAGCCAAATATAATCCTTTGTGAACATGACAACGTCTTTTAAAAGGCGAGGTAGCAGATCTGTTAATTTGTTTGCCTGCTTTGTGTGGCCGCAGTCAGATATAAGGCTTGTGGCAGCTGGCCTGTTTACGTTGCACCGGTTGTCTAATGTGTGGTGTAACCAGTACTGCACTGCAGCTTCCTCTGTGTTGTGGGGTGTGTGTGTGTGAGTATGTGTGTGGAAGGAAGAAGGAAATGTTACTGCGTACAGTTATTTTGTTAAAAGACACTTGCTAAGCTCTTTTTTCTACTTGTCATTATCATTAAGTGCATGCCAACTGGCGTGAGCGATCATGCGTTTCTGTACTTCCGCAGAATGTATCATTTCGTGCACGGATATTTGCCCCTGCTGTGTTGAAAGGTCGACATCTGTGGCTTAGTGGGGTTGAATCGAGTACCGACATCTCAGCACTTGGGACAAACCCATACATGCTCCGTCCTCATCTTCACCAGCCAGCGAAGAGTTCCAGTACTGATGATATCAGTAGCAGTGTGATTATGTATCCGTGTGGCCTGTCCTCGGAGTTAACGGGTGGGTAGTGGGCTCAATTTCAGAGTTCCGACAAACCGGGGATCGAGCTCAGTTGCAGGCCATTGGGAAGCAGATCTGCCAACTGCCATCTACTGCCTATAGTACCTTGTCACGGGGGTGTGGGGGGGGGGGGGGGGTTGAGCCTGAGGAATTAAGGACGCCTGGCCAGTGCATCGCCTCGAACTGTGCAGGTTATGGGTGTTCTCTTTGCCCCTGACAGGAAAAATACCCACACCTTTCTGAGGATTCGAGCCCGAGTTTCTTGAAGGAGAACCGACATTCTTAGCCACTTGGCTAGCCGCTCCTCTCATCGCTCTGTGTTAATCTTTACAATGATATGAGCATTGGCAGTTCAGAAAGCAATGGCAAACTTCTGTAAAAGACATGCCGATAACTTGCATTTGTTGAAGAGATGATATCAGGAGTCTGTTCTTGATGCCACCCTTAATCTTTTTCCATGAATTTTACCAGTTGCTTCATGTTGTGTCTTGTCTTTCTCTTCTCATATGAGGCGCCACGACGCCTATCTGTTACCGAGGCCGTTAACGGAAGTAAAGAACAGTAATGCTGTAACCAAACAATGCATGGCGTAAGAAGCGACCAAGGAGTTTTGGCGTCGGGCTGAATACTCCATCCCATATGAAACTGTAGTTGTAAGATGCCAACCAGCCGTGAACAGTTGTTAGGACAGAATAGTGGTCTCGCCAGCCTTGATGAAAGGTTTCACTCCTTGAAGACGAATAGCACCATGCAGAGAAAGCCGTAAGAATCCTGGATGGCCGGCTGACCTTCTGGCACCCAGGACAGTCGCCTTGAAAGTTAGAGATGTTTGGATTGAAAAAGTTGATACAAGTGGGGGGAAATGAAATTTAAGATTGGCACTTTGGATTATGCGAAACAAGATATAAATAAAAGCACACGGAGAAGAGATTTAGAGACTGAGATGATTAATATTGGGAGGACATAGCGGTTTCGGAAAGGAGTTTAAAGGCGATTAGATCGACTTCATTGCGTCGGGTTTTATCCCATATGGCAAGTTCTCTTTCCACAGTGCGGCCTGCCGAAAGCCGCATAGTGCACGAATTCCGTAGCTCTTGCGACTATCTCTCAGGTCTCTACGAAAAACTACACTTGTGAACGGAATAAGTTGGAAAGCTAATCCACGACCTTAGTAGCATCAGGCAGGCGGCTAGACCACTCCGCCATGGAGCTTCCCCATCCTCTACTCTGATTGGTGCAAGCCCTTTCAGAGCCTGTATAATGTCGCATGTCCTTGCAACACGTTGCGATCAACCCCGGGCTGATTTTCTAGACAGTTTTACGTTTAGTATTCGGAATGAAAAGTCAGCGTATTAGTTCAACTAACCGGTGTGTAACATGTGGTACAGATTTACAGGAAATGATAGCAATCTCTATCAATAAAATAACAGTAATAGAGTTTAGAGGAAACAATAGACATTAGAGATATTGAAACCTATATGCACACGTTGACTTGAAAGTGCTGCCTCAAAATAACGACATTGCCTCGCTAAAAGTACAAATGTACTTCGAAGTAAATAAACATGATCTAACTGACAGATCAACTTAATATAGATGAAATGTCGGGAGCCTCCGGTTGTGGGTTCGATTTCGGGCTACGTCTTTCGGTTCACGAGTGCATTTGTCTCGGAGACTCCTGGGGATTGTCGCTGGAACTACGGAGTTCGTGCTTTGTGCGAGGCTTTCAGCAGACCGCCCTGCGGAAAGAGACCGAAACATATGGAAATGAAACTCGGTGCAATGAAGTCGATCCTCTCGACTTTTCAGACTTTCCAGACTTTCAGACTGACAGATATTATTAGTACGTCGTCATGTGGAGGTGGCAGGTTTTTATCCCGGGGTGTGCCTACAGCTTTCAGTTTGTATATTGTTTAGTGTGTCCTCAGATCTTTACTTCATTCCTTTCCTTACTGTAAATTCCCATTAGTACCCGCGAATTAATTTCTCATACTAAAATTACGAAAACGTGAAAACAGTTACACCTCCCTTGCGACATTTTACAGCAATGGGCTATCGGTCTGAGCTGAAATGCAGACAATCCCATCTATCGATACCCGTTAACTGCCGACAGTAATCGGCCGTTTGATGGCTCTACTCCACGGCTGGTGAGGGTGCTGGATGGGGGGATTTGCGTGGCGAAGAGGACAAACCTCCTATCTCCAGCTACAAAGATCGTGGGTTTGTTTTCCGATTGCCTTTTACCGTTCACAAGTAGAGCTTTGTTTTCTTTCGGAGACCACTTGTAATTGTCGCTGGAGCTACTGAGTTGGTGCTCTGTGAGAGTTTCGATAGCCCGCTTTCCGTACAGTATCTGCATCTCTCTATCACCCCATGCCCTCTATCTACATCTCTCTCTCTCTCTCTCCTTTCCTCTTTCTTCCTGTCCTCTCTCTCTCTCTCTCTCTCTCTCTCTCTCTCTCTCCCCCTTCGCACCTTTTGTTCTCTCTCTCTCTCTCTCTCTCTCTCTCTCTCTCTCTCTCTCTCTCTCTCTCTCTTTCTCTCTGTCTCCCTCTGTCTCTGCATCTCTTTCATCCCCCATCCCCCTATACAGTATAAAAGCTGGTGAAATTAAGTTTAACGTCTAAACTGCTAAAGAATGTAAGACCGATGTTTGTGTTAGGTAGCTCTGATTCACCCGAGTGTTACCGAGCCCGTAACGAGAGCAGGGTGACAATGTAACCTAGCATGCTTGTCGTAAAAGACCACTTGCGAGAGTTGAGCTGGAAGCTGACTTCCCCATTCTGTAGAAAACTGTAGATGCCCAGTTCAGTCAACAGTGAACAAGCCTAGGATGACTGCTTGGCGTGGGTTGCTTGAGGGTATTCTCCTCAGTGGGAGACAAATGGTTCACACAAAATAAGGGGAGAAGAGCTAGCTTAATATGTAAACACCCCTACGGCATCATCTACATTTTGATTGCGTATACTCTGTCATTCCTCTTCTACTATACCATTGGCATGCTGTGCTTGCAGGGTGACACGCTGTTTCATGGTACCATAGTCGGGCAATATATGGTATACGTAGTATAACTGAGCGGTTTGTCGAGACTCCTGTCTGTTCCACTTTTCACGTGGGGCAGTGACGAGCATTTTGTGTTATATTCACTGCCACAGGAACGGAGCATAATGGGGCGACGCTTTGCTGTGAAATTTGAACTGCGACTACTAACCGACTAAACGACTAATCATGGTACCATAAGTAAAGCGAGTAAGAAAATGGCCGTCACCATGCCTTTATGTGTATTGGAAATGTTATGCTAGACCCATATTAGTATTAACTAATCGTTACCCAAGTGGGTGGTGTGGTGACCTTTTACGTCCATCACATTTACGTCCCATTTTTCTTAATAGCGTAAGTCACATAATCAAGCAGTATTAAGTATAGCGTAAGTCACATAAT
>JACEFZ010011203.1:157500-192500 GCA_014155875.1 Cepaea nemoralis
AAATCCCAATTATCCCTCATTACTCAATTCTCAACTAGTAAAGCTTATCAACACTTCACTAATCTATTCTAGCTAACAGAGCCAAGTATGACTTCCCTACTCTAGCTAGTTTCCACTAACAGTGCTAATCATCACACTATAGTTTAACAAGGCTACTGCCTAAAGTAATTACAACGAATATATTATAATAGGTTATACCTTAAATGGCACAACTGCAGTCCTATAAATCATATCTACATCTGCCATATAGGCACGTGTAAAATTAAGTCACTAATTAACACACGGTAGATATTATTTCCTCACTCCGACTAGAGCATTATTCAAGTCCACCCTAGTTGATCTCAACTCGAGTTTATATGGCAAACTACCAAAGTTGTCCACGTGACGTTATCCTTTTCGCCCCCACACAGGTGTTATTTGGACATATCAGCCATTTGCAAGAATCTATTTTCCTGGCTTTAGTCCTGTCAAAGTTGTCAGTAATTGTTAAGATTTTCAAAACAAGCCAGCAAGTTTATGTCTACTTCCAACAAAGAGTTGCAAATAACCCCGTCAACTTCTCGATGTGCCGGAAACCAAGAATTGACAGATGCACTGTTTTCCTGTCTCTCGCTGCCAATTCCGGTTTGTCTCTGACTGTTGACAAACTGTCAATCTTCTGTTCAGTGGTGACAATCCCAGCAGCCATTTCCGTCTGATGTCCGGCAGTATAAGTGACAGACAGGGCTGTTCCATCTACTGCGCCGGGCAAGGCTATGTAATTCTAAATGTTTACAAACTGCCAACGCGGTGTATCCATTCCTTTTCACTCACCACCAAATGTGTATATGGGCTGACCTGATGTAACCTGTGCAGCTGTGTTTACTCTGTTAGTACGACTGTTGTGGGCCCAGAAAATATACGCCCAGCAAACGTCGGTAAATTTATCTGTTTAACTCATGGCAATCTCGCGACATAGGCCCCCTCTTAAGAGAGTAGTCCATCTCACTCTCCTCCACCATGAGTTAAATCCAGATAATTCATTCCTCTTCTTCAGGAGCTGGGTGTCTTGACAAGAAATCCGCTCCAACATTCTCCTTCCCAGGAATGTACTCTACTGTGAAATTATACGGTTGAAGTAACAACGACCACCGCATCAAACGTGCGTTGAGCTTCTGAGAAGTCGCCAGGAACATCAGGGGCTGATGATCCGACTGAACCCGAAACTTAACTCCATACAAATATGGCTGAAATTTTTGCACTGCCCATACGAGGGACAAGCATTCTCTCTCGACGGTTGAATAATTCCTCTCCGCCTGTAGAAGTTTCTTACTTGCGTATGCCACAGGTTTCAAAACCGAAGCATCGTCTTTTCCTTCCTGTAACAAAGCGGCTCCAATTCCAATCCCACTCGCATCCGTTCTCAACACAAATGGTTTGGAAAGGTCAGGGAGCTGTAATACAGGTTTGCTGACCAAGGCCTCCTTTAACTGACTATAGGCATTCTCACATTCTGGTGTCCAAATGATTTGATCCGGGAATCCCTTTTTCAAGGTTTCGGTCAACGGAGCTCCCAGGTCAGTGAAATGTGGGATAAATTTGTGGTAGAACCCACACAACGAGAGAAAAGATCGCACATCCTTCTTCGTTTTTGGCCTTGGTGCATTTCTGATTTTCTCCAGGTTCTTCTCTTCTGGAACAATGTGTCCTGGAGTGATGGTGTGGCCTAGAAATTCCAGAGTCTGGTAACCAATCATGCACTTGGTTGGACGAGCAGTAAGCCCTGCTTCCTTGAGTCTATTAAACACTCTCTCCAAGGATTGTAAGTGGTCATCCAAGCTGTCACTGGAAATCAGAATATCATCCATGAATGAGATGATGGACGGATCCTGTAACGGATCTAGTAAAGTCCTCATCATGCGTGTAAACACACTAGGTGCATTGCTGAGTCCAAAGGGCATGACCTTGAATTCGTAGTGTCCACTGGGTGTACTGAAAGCTAACAGTGGTCGAATCTCCGGTTTGACTGGTATCTGATAGTACCCCCGACTCAGATCCACCTTTGAAAAGTACCGAGCCTTATGGAGCCTAGCGAATAACTGAGTTGGATTCGGCAAAGGTTCCACCTGAAACTGTGTATGACTGTTCAGAAGTCGGTAATCTATACACAACCTGTGTTCTCCACTTGGTTTGCGTAACAAAACTACCCCCGCATTGTATGGGGATGTGGATGGTGCAATCACGTCATCCTCCAGCAGTTTTTTTATTTCCTCCTCCAGGGCCTTTTCTTTAGAGAATGGCACTGGGTAAACCTTCTGAGCGAACCGGCTCCTGTGTGGTCAAAGTCATCTCGAACTCCACCAACCTCGTTCGTCCTGGTTTATCAGTCAGTATCTCCTTATGAGACTTGAGAACCTGGGTTATCCTTTCCCTCTCCTGTGAGGTCAGATCAGGGTTCACTTGTACATCCCTATAGGTTTCCTGGTGTACCTAAGGGATATTCCCTGCCCTCGCTGGTTCCCACTTCTGTCTCCACTGCAACTGCCATTGCCATGAGGTGAGCTGCCTTGTCTCCGGGTCTCTCTTCGTATTTCCGCAAGAGATTGATATGGAAAATCTTCGACTTTCCCCGGATCCGGATTTGATAGTTGGTTCTGGATATCACCCTTTCCACGGGAAATGGTCCTTGCCAACCTATCTCCAGTTTGTTGTTTCCCGTTGGGAGTAACAACAAGACTTTATCTCCTACCTCTAGAGATCTTTCTTTAGACCTACGGTTGTAGTAAGCCGCATGTCTTTTCCTGGCCTTTTTCAAGTTTTGATTTGCCAGAGTCCATCCCTTGTGGAGTTTTTCTTTCAGTTCCTCCACGTATTGATAGGATGAGATCACTTCTTCTGACGTCCCCTCTTCAGTCCAACTCCTCAACATGGCTTCCAACGGTCCTTTGATTGGACGACCAAACAGCAACGTAGCGGGTGGTAGTCCTGTTGAGCCATGAGGAACTTCCCGATAGGCAAAGAGTGCTGCTGGGATATATTCATCCCACCTATCAGGTTTTTCCTGCGCTAGTTTCCTGAGCATTGTCATCAACGTGCCGTTGAAACGCTCTACTTGTCCATTGGCTTGAGGGTGGTAAGGGCTGGTATGTATGTGGTTAGAGTGAAACACCCTAAATACCTCCTCCATGAGTTTTCCACAAAACTGAGATCCATTGTCCGTCAGAATTTGATCCGGAAAGCCTAATCTGGTAAAGGCCTCCATCAGTGCGTCCGCCACTCTTTTCGAGTCAATCGTGGTCAACGGTATAGCCTCACCCCACATTGTACAGCAATCCACCATTGTGAGTATATACATGTTCCTCTTCCTAGTCCTGGGAAGTGGACCCACGATATCGATGGCTACCCTCTCGAAAGGAGAGTTCATGATGGGCATCTCACCCAACATCACCGGTGCTGTCCAGTGTTTCGGTGCCACCCTCTGGCACTCAGGGCATGACTTCACATACCGACGCACATCATCTGTCATTCCCGGCCAATAGTAGTGGCAGGAAATCCGCTGCATGGTGGCGGCAATACCCATGTGTCCACTAAAGGAGATGGTATGCCCCATATGAAGAATCTGGGACCGATGAGCTTTCGGGACGACCAACTGACCGTATAGGTTGTCTCCCCTTCCTGCTCTCCTGTAGAGTATCCTATTCTTCATGTAGTACTGCCCCCGTCCTGGTGGATCAGCACTTTTCTGCAGCTTTTTGTAGCAAGGACGTAAAGTATCATCCTCACTCTGGGCAGTTCGTAGCTCCCCCGGCATTGGGTTAGTCACAATTGCGTCTGCCTCTTCCGTTTTCGTCTGAGAGCGAGTCTGCATTGCTCCCATATGGATTGGCTCCCTGGGCATTCCCAGAAAGACATACCGGCAACCTAGGATGACTGGAAAAATGGGATCGGTCAATACAGCGGCCTTGATGGTGCCGGTGACGTACCTTGACCGAATCTCCACATTAGCAATGGGCAACTTCATGGTTACAGCACTCTTCTGTGCAGGCTGTATATCCAAGGTTTCACCTGTGAATTGTTCTGGATGTACCAGATCCGCAGAAATCACGGCCTCCCCGTCCAGTCCTGTGTCGTATAAACACTCCACTTGACGACCGTTAACCTCTACCAATTCCACTACAGGTGGTTTTTCCTGGTCTGGAGTCTCTTCCTCGGCCTCGACCTGTTCGGTGGGCTCCACCTTAGGTTTCCCTGAGCACACGACGAATTGAGTGTCTCCTGACTTTTCCCTGCAGTCAATAGCATTGTGCGTATTCGACTGACATGGGTTGCACCATTTCCCTGTCCTAGATTTTCTATTGTCGGACTTGAATGAGCTCTCCTGGTGGCGAGCTTCCTTGTTGACCTTGGCATTTTCCGTGACAACCTCCTTGGAAGTCACTTGACATGCTGCAAAGTGAGGGTTCTTAGCCTTCGATTTGCAGTCCCTCGTATTGTGAGAGGGTGACTTACAAATTGAACACCACTTCTCCGACCACGGTCGTTTAGGTGTAGAGCTTGAAGTGCTCTTGCTTCCCTCCTTCTTCTTCTCTGAACTATCCTCTGATTTTTGCACATAAGGTTCCCACTTTTTGGTTCCTGAGTTTTTGGCTTTCTTCTTGTCATGTTTCTCTTGACTTTTGGTGTTGGTGGAAAGGTTTTCCCCTGCCTCCCCATGTACCTCGACGAACCGTTCTGCTAATTTATTCACGAGGTCAATACGTTCCGCTCCTTGTTCTCCCAGGAACGTCCTGAGAGGTTTAGACATTTGCTTCTTCAGCTGGTCGACCACCATGAGCTCTTCCAGACTCTCATAGTCATGTGCGAACCCAGCCAAATCCATCCACTTATGGAGATAAGATTTAAGACGCAAACTGTAGGCGGCAAACAACTCTCCCGGTTCTCGTTTCGCTGCTCGAAATCTTTTTCCGGTAGGTATGTGACGTAACCTCGAATCGTTTCAGCAGAGCCGTCTTTAACTCATCATAATTGTTCTCATGTCCTGGTGGCAGGCGAGTATAAACCTCGTATCCCGTCCCGCGTAATCCCTGGGATAGCTTAAGATTCCATTTGTTACGCTCCAGACCCATAGCAACTGACATAGCCTCGAAGCGTTGAAGGTATTGGTCAATCTTCTCTTTGTCCTCCTCGTAGACCGCTAAAGGAAACTTCATAGCATGGTACCCATGTCCACCTACTGGTGTTGATCCTGGGATGGAGGAACCTCCAACTGCTCCCTCAGTTTCTCCATTAGATTGACTCTTGAGCTCGAGTTCCCGCATCCGGTACTCATGCTCCCTTTCTGTGCTTCTTGTTCAGCTTCTAATTTCCTAGCTGCTTGTTCAGCTTCAAATTTCCTAGCTGCTTGCTCAGCTTCCAATTTCCTAGCTGCTTGCTCAGCTTCCAATTTCCTAGCTGCTTGCTCAGCTTCCAATTCCATCCTTCTCAATTCCAGCTCGGCCTTTCGATCTTCCCTTTCCGCTTGACGATACTCTCTCTCCACTTCCTGTATGTAATCCGTTAGAGAAGACCCAGCCAATCCCATTTCTTCCCCCTTTGCCTTTAATTCTAACGTGCTAAGTTTAGGGGTGGCCATTATACAGAGAGGTAAGCTAGCAGGTCTAGTACAATATAACTGCAAATTACTATACCGATATATGAACAAGTACTATAAATCTAGATATTACCACACACAGTACATTCACTCAGTGACAAGAGTAGAATCAGGACCACAGACCTATGCAGACGTGTGAAGTGTGAACAGGTAAGATATTAGTCCTAACCCCTATCCACATTCACTCTAGCTGGATTCTCCAAAATGATATCTCCCTTTTATAACTAAGGATCCCGTGTCAAAAGACCCCGTTGTCAGAAGATCCCACTGTCAAACGTTCCTGCTTGCAGGAGATCTCGCTGTCCAAGGATTCCGTTTACGGGAGATCCCGCTGTCCAAGGATCCCGTTTACGAGAGATCTCGTTGTCCAAAGATCACGTTTACGATAGATCCCGCTGTCCAAAGATCACGTTTACGATAGATCCCACTGTCCAAATATCACGTTTACGAGAGATCCCACTGTCCAAATATCCCGGACGAGCTCCCAATAATGTCGTGTCCTCCTTTAAAGTGTCGTCCCTGGAGTGAGGAGATCCGACACCCACATTATAATATTATTTTTCTTTCCCCTCAATATTCTGGAGAATCCATCAGCTTCCGTCCAACACACTCCATCAGCCTATGGACACCTTTTCCTATCACTCTCACACTGTCGTACTATGCCCCCTTCTCATACTTCCCCAACGCAACATACTCAACAACTCTTGCTTCTAGAAATTAATAAAGAGTAATTTATTAAAATAAAAGTGTAACGTGTATGAGACGTGTATGCGAAGAAAATGTGTGACGTGTTCTATAAAGTGTGTAGACTCTGTCTCTCAGACATCAACTCAGTCAGCTGATCACAGCAAAGATAGACCACAGCACGTTACGTCAGAACAAGTACGTCTCACCCGTTGCCGGAAACCATCTTGCCGGATAATGCTTTGCCTCTGTAGACCTCTGGTAATCCAATTTCATGAACATCCGAAATAGACACCGGTGGTATTAAGAGTTAATCAGGGACCGGTTGCACTCTACACAATGTCCGTTCCTAATGTTCCTAAGACAAACTGCACAAGTCCTTCTGCTAGTGTGTACACAGTTACTAATGTTAATTGTTACTGTACTGGATCCTCACTCGTGTCTATCTAGCCTCACTTAGCATGTCTAGTGTTCCTATTACACGAGATTATATAACACTAGGTAACTATTAGACTTGTTCTCCGTTAGTTACTACTGTCCTGATGCTGTATGGTGCATCTGTAATCATCACTATGTGTGGTGAATCAACGTCCTTTTAGCTTTTAGTTGCTTTCTGTATGCAACGTTATTGACTCTTGAACTGGTGTTCTTCAGAATGGGTTTTTTAAGTCTTTCCCAAAACTTGTTGAGTTTCCTTGGATCTGGTAGGGAACCTAGGATAGAAACAACACATCTGGTGATAGTACTAGTCACTGATCCTTTCGGCTGAGTGTAAGCCTATCACCTTGCTTAATGATCTTTAGCTAACTAGACTTAGTCATAGAGCAGATTAGCTACCCACCTAGAGCTGAATCAGGCTATGACAAAGAAAAAATCAGCAAACAGAATGCGGAACCCCGCCCACCAGGGACACCTACGGGAAATCCCAATTATCCCTCATTACTCAATTCTCAACTAGTAAAGCTTATCAACACTTCACTAATCTATTCTAGCTAACAGAGCCAAGTATGACTTCCCTACTCTAGCTAGTTTCCACTAACAGTGCTAATCATCACACTATAGTTTAACAAGGCTACTGCCTAAAGTAATTACAACGAATATATTATAATAGGTTATACCTTAAATGGCACAACTGCAGTCCTATAAATCATATCTACATCTGCCATATAGGCACGTGTAAAATTAAGTCACTAATTAACACACGGTAGATATTATTTCCACTGGCACTGCAGTGCCTGGCACTCCGACTAGAGCATTTATCAAGTCCACCCTAGTTGATCTCAACTCGAGTTTATATGGCAAACTACCAAAGTTGTCCACGTGACGTTATCCTTTTCGCCCCCACACAGGTGTTATTTGGACATATCAGCCATTTGCAAGAATCTATTTTCCTGGCTTTAGTCCTGTCAAAGTTGTCAGTAATTGTTAAGATTTTCAAAACAAGCCAGCAAGTTTATGTCTACTTCCAACAAAGAGTTGCAAATAACCCCGTCAACTTCTCGATGTGCCGGAAACCAAGAATTGACAGATGCACTGTTTTCCTGTCTCTCGCTGCCAATTCCGGTTTGTCTCTGACTGTTGACAAACTGTCAATCTTCTGTTCAGTGGTGACAATCCCAGCAGCCATTTCCGTCTGATGTCCGGCAGTATAAGTGACAGACAGGGCTGTTCCATCTACTGCGCCGGGCAAGGCTATGTAATTCTAAATGTTTACAAACTGCCAACGCGGTGTATCCATTCCTTTTCACTCACCACCAAATGTGTATATGGGCTGACCTGATGTAACCTGTGCAGCTGTGTTTACTCTGTTAGTACGACTGTTGTGGGCCCAGAAATATACGCCCAGCAAACGTCGGTAAATTTATCTGTTTAACTCATGGCAATCTCGCGACACCAAGTTGGACACACCGACCTTTAAGGTGCATAACTAGTTGGCACACTCCCCTCTATAGAGGAGCGAAGAAGAGGAAGAAGAAGAAGAAGAAGAAGAAGAAGAAGAAGAAGAAGAAGAAGAAGAAGAAGAAGAAGAAGAAGAAGATGACAGAAGAAGAAGAAGAAGAAGAAGAAGAAGAAGAAGAAGAAGAAGAAGAAGAAATGTAATCATTTTCCAGATACTACTTATGGAGTCATTAGTCATTAGTCGCGGTTCCTTCTTCACGGCAGCAAGTCATCCCCATTATGCTCCGTTCCTGTCCCAGTGAATATTACACAAATCTCCTCACTGCCCAGTGTGAACAAGGAAATAGACAGGAGTCTTGACAAGCCAACATCCCGCACAAGTACACTGTGCATAATGGAGTGTGATATGTTAGCCCTTCACATATTATATTTGATGTGAGCTGGCTAGTTCTCTTCCTCACCACTTGTCATTCCTAGACAGTTCACAGACCAATCTGACACATTACCTGATAGCCTTGTTATGTTCTGGTGGGAGCAGTATATTTGGCCACGACTGGGGTATTGAACCTTGACTACCGTCTTCTCAAGCAAGCAAGCTAATCAATTATACTACCCCACATCCGGTTGACCACATTTTTAAAGACACTTTTACATACCTTGAGCCGTATTAGGTATATGGTGCTGGTATCAATATGTATATACCAGTTGGCTCTATCTGGGTGAGTGTTCAATACCCCGCCGGCCGGCTGTATTTCCCAGAGCATTTTCTGACACCTAGTTTAGGCTGGATCGCTTTGGGAGTCCAGGTTAGTTCTGCTTCGATGGGCATTCAAACACAGAACCACCCGACCGACAGGTAAGCTTACTAACCACTGCGCTACCGGACTCACCAGTTAGGTTCCCCCCAACACTTCCGACAGGTTTCACATTTCGTTATTTCCTACAGCCAACAAAGCCGTTACCCAGAAACTTCTCCTCAAATCACGAATAATACTAGACCCCCAAGCCCCGGATCGATCCAGACGGACCAAGATACACTACACGTCCCCCTTGGATGACCTCTCTGTTGGGGAGCGAGTGCGATAATCATGAATCAGGTTTCTGTCTGTACTACACAAGCACTTCTCACTGAGCCTGGGTATTGATCTAGAAAGATTCCATGACACCCCTGATTAGCCACATCAGAATTGCTTGCTGGGACAAAAGATCTGTCCAAGCCCTTGTTTACTATCCATTGATCGAATGCTCCCATGAAATTCTCTACTATTCTTCTTCAGCGTTTCCCCGTCGTCGCGTTCTTTTATTCTTTATTCAAGTTTTTTTTTTCTTTACTTCCAAGTTATAGTTTTGTCTTTTTTTTTTTTTAACGGAAGTGTCCGCGGTGTTTGGGTTGGTAGACAAGCCTGGTGGCGTTAGAAAATGGGGTTCGGCTCTTTGTGTAGTGAGACAGACATTAGTGGGTTTATGCATGAAGAATATGCATTGTCGTCATCATCATCATCATTCCCATCATCCCAGTTACCATCTTCCTCATAGTAAATTAAGGGCATTGCCAAGAGATGTGAATTTCATTATCATAAATATCATCTAGCGTCATACCTACTGACATGTATAAACAAGACTATAAATTACGACTTCACGCTCTCGACCAGAAGAAGAAGAATATTATGGATGGGTGCACTGATTCATGTATGTCTCTCTCAGCACTGATTCCTTCTTTTGTACTTTCAGATCGTAATCTACTGTTTAGTCGCTTATATCGGTAATGTCATTGTCTTGACAAAGTATGTCAGTTTGTGTTTGTGTATGTATTTAACACCCCTCCACCACACACACACACACACACACACACACACACACACACACACACACACACACACACACACACACACACACACACACACACACACACACACACACACACACAGCCACCCACCCACCCACCCACCCACACACACACACACACACACACACATACATCTCCATGTGCCCTGCCATCTGGCGTGGGCGTTCATGTTCATGTCTCTCTACAGTTCTCGTTATGTGGTGTTCTGAATCAATTTTGCTGAATATATCCATGTGTCACCATTCAGTCCAACTGATCAGTCCAGTCGATGCGATGCTTCCCACTGCCTCTCTTCTCATTATATGAGCAAAGAATGCAATTTGTCGCTTTCTCATGTTTGTATATAATGTTCTAATTTCTTTAGCCTCATCATGGCAGTCGTTGTTGGTTACTATGGCATTCTGAGGCATTCGTAGCAGTCGTCTCAGAAACAACATCTCCATTGTCCCCAAGCTGTTCCTGTATTTGTTCATTTCCATTACATGAACACACACACACAGACGCTCGCGCGCACGCACGCACGCACGCGCGTGTGTATGTTTGTTGCGTGTGCACAGCAATAAAACGCGATAGTAAAGTATTTTGCACCAGTTGGTAGAACAAGGAAATATCAACGAATTTTCTGCATACGAGATGCAGCTAAATGCACCAGGCTATAAATCGTGCAACATATTACAAGAGGCTTCTGTGTTTAATTTCACGACGGGAATACGTTGTTTTGAAAGAATTTTCTGTTGTTGAGTGTGTTTGTGAATTGTCATTGATTCTGTTCATCAGGGGACTATACAAATGACCGGTCAGTGTCATTGATTCATGCTTTCAGATATTCCGCTGAGTGCCTCAATCACGTATGTCCAACGCCAGTCCAGTCATTTACGCCTTTTCATAGATTCTTTGTTGGTTCATGCTTATTTTCTTCGTTGATTCCCGCCCAGACCCTGTTTAACTACTTGAATGATTGATTGATTGATTGATTCAAGAACGAACATCATAACATTCCAGGAACATCCAAAGATGCCTCGTCACCCGCAGTAAATGTCGCAAGGTGTAGATGCTACTCGTTCCTCTGACACGCTGGTTTGAAACACGTCCAGGTCGTCCTCCCATATTTCTTTTCCCACCAGACCTACACCGAACTCCTGATTCGAGCATCTGTGAATATGTTGTGTGTCATCCGACACTGCGTCTTTAACTGTAAGTCGTTCATGGATGGTCTTCAAAATGTCAGACTTAGCAATGGCGCATTTGAAGCCAACCTCTATCATAGCATAGTCATTAAGTCCATGTTTGGCTATTTAACCTTTGTCATACATGCTTGCTGAATGACATTCCTCGTGATTATCCTGAGCTGTCCTCATGGTTGGCCTGGGCTGTCATCATGGTTGCCATGGGTTGTCCTCATGGTTGCCATGGGTTGTCCTTATGGTTGCCCTGGTCTGTCCTCATGGTCACCCTGAGATGTCCTCATTCTTCATGGTTGCAATGGGCTGTCCTCATGGTTGCCATAGGTTGTCCTCATGGTTGCCATGGGTTGTCCTTATGGTTGCAATGTGCTGTCCTCATGGAAGCCCTGAACTCTCGTGACGATTGCTCAGAACTCCCGTCATGTTTGTCGTAGACCCTGCTCGTGCTGCCCCGTATACTCATTATGGTTTCTCTGGACTCTCTTCGTGGTTTCGCTGGTCGCCCCATATTGTTTTCCCTAGACTCTTTTCGTTGTTGCCAAGGACTTACCGTAAGTTTGCTCTGAACTCTCTTCATGAGTGACGTGGTCTCTGCTCATGTTTGTCCTGGTCTCCCATTATAATTGTCCTGGACTTGCGTCATGGATGCTCTGGGCTGTCCTCATACGTGTCCAGAACTCGCATGGTTTCTCTGAGCTTTTCTCGTAGTTGTCATGGACTATCCTCATTGTTGCGTTGAACTCTTCTCGGGTTGTGCTGACTCGCATGGTTACCCTGAATTCTCCATGTGCTTGCCCTGTACGCTCCCCGGCATTTTCCTGATTCTCATTGTTGCTCTTGGAGATCCTCTTAGTTGCCTGAAACTTTCCTCATGGTTGTCCAGGACCTTCTCATCGTTATTGTAGACTCTACGCAGCTTTAATTTTGACTGTCTTCATTGCTATCTTGGACTCTCATTAGAGTTGACATAATAAACAAAAAAAAAAAAAAAACAAATACCCACAAAATGGGAGGCGCGCTAGTTGGAGTAAGGATAATCTAGTGGTTTCTAAGGACAATACCCCAAAGAAAGAGGGGCGGTGTGTGTTAACGCAAGAGAATCGACTTCATTGCACCGGGTCTTATCCCATATGACTCGGTCTCTTTCCGCAAGGTGACCCACCGAAAGCGCCACACTAAGCACGAACTCCGTAGCTCCAGCGACGACCCCACAGGAGTCTCCGAGAAAGTTGTACTCCTGAACCGAACGACGTCGCAAGAATCGAACCCACAACCTCTGAGGAGCGTGGTAGGCGGAGTAACCAATTCGCAACGGAGACTCCCTGAAAACTACGCAAAGAATTTCATGAACGGACAGTTATGCCAACGAGACTGTCCTTTGAGAAACGGAACAAATGCCGCAAATTGATTTGAGAATCCATGAAGAGTTGTCGGGTATGTTATATGAGAAGACATAAACTTGAACAATTAAAGTCAACTAGCAGACTTTATGGGAAAGTGCATGGTAAAACTCCCCCTCTCATAAATAAATTGTGAAGCTAGATAGCCTGGCCTTTGACTTAATCGAGACAAGAAAACAGACATGATTTGAGGGCTGGTGATCATGTCAGATCGTGAACCATCCTCTCCACACCTATCGGCATGGCACATGATGCTGATGAGCCCAGCCTCTCAGGTATATGTATGGATAACAAGCAACACAGAAAATATACTCTCTTTATGTGTTCTGGTACTGGCAATGCAGATCACATTTGCAAGGCGATTTTACATTTCCTTGCTGATATCTTACGCTGAACTATCAATACGTTTTAGTTTAGGTAATATCTTCTTTGTGGTTTTAAGTTTGTAGATTACAGGACCACACTTGTTACTCGGTTGAGGGTCTGAACATTTGTTGTGGGAGCGTCCGATATATGCAGGGCAGAGGCAACTATTCTGGCCCGCATTCACTCCATTTGAGGACAAACTCTATGATGTCATTAAGATTAATCTGCCTACTTCTTGCTTAGCATTTGTGCATATAGACATCTGAATGTGAACAAAGAAGTAGATGAAGGTTGAAGGTTGCGATGATGATGTTGATGTTTGGGAAGTTGATGTTGATGTTTGGGAAGTTGATGATGTACGATGTACGATGTTTATGATATTGATGATGCTGTTGGTGTTGACACTAATGACATTTTTCATGTAAACAGCGGTGATCTAAAAGCACACGGAGATGAGAATTATAGACATAGATGAATTATCTAAAAGTACACGAAGATGAGAATTATTGACATAAATGAGTTATCTAAAAGTACACGGAGATGAGAATGAAAAACAGATGAATGATCTAAAAGTACACGGAGATAAGAATTATAGACAGAGATGAATGATCTAAAAGTACACGGAGATGAGAATTATAGACAGAGATGAATGATCTAAAAGTACACGGAGATGAGAATTATAGACAGAGATGGATGATCTAAAAGTATACGGGGATGAGAATTATAGACATAGATGAGTTATCTAAAAGTACACGAAGATGGGAATTATAGACATAGATGAGTTATCTAAAAGTACATGGAGATAAGAATTATAGACATAGATGAGTTATCTAAAAGTACATGGAGATAAGAATTATAGACATAGATGAGTTATCTAAAAGTACATGGAGATAAGAATTATAGACATAGATGAGTTATCTAAAAGTACACGGAGATGGGAATTATAGACATAGATGAGTTATCTAAAAGCACACGGAGGTGAGAATTATAGACATAGATGAGTTATCTAAAAGTACATGGAGATAAGAATTATAGACATAGATGAGTTATCTAAGAGTACATGGAGATGAGGATTATAGACTTGAATGATCTAAAAGTACACGGGGATGAGAATTATAGACAGAGATGAGTTATCTAAAAGTACACGGAGATGAGAATTATAGACAGAGATGAGTGTTATTGGGAGGGCATAGCGGAGATTGCATGAGATAGCAAAGACGAGCGAGGCTTGGAGTAAGTCAGTTAATGGTTTAAAGAGGCTTATAGGCAACAGGATCACCTTGATTGCGCCGAGATTAATCTGATATGGCTCGGTCTCTTTCCGCACAGCGGCCTGTCTAGAGTGTTGCACAGAGCACGAACTCCGTAGTTCCAGAAACGACCCCCATCCTTTGATTGTTTCGTGTTTAAACATGTATTCTTTGTGTGATGTGTGATTACTTCTGCTCAGAGTCTTGTTGACATTTGTGTAAATTTAGGGGTGGGGGGAGGAGGTGGCGACGGCTTGTCAATCAATCAATCAATCAATCAATCAATCAATAAATCAATCAATTAATCCAATCAATCAATCAACCTAGTGCCGTCGTCATAATAAAGGTTGCTGAATGGATCCAGAACACTTTCCCATGGCTCTCCGGGAAAATAACACTCGTGAACCGAACGACGGAGTCAGAAAAGGAACTACGACCTTCGAAGCGCGTGGCAAGCTGCTTTATCACTTGGCCACGGAGACCACTGGGGTGAGTTGCTTGGGGGAGGGGTTGTTTTGTGGCTGCAGTGAGGGTAAGGGGCGCAAGAAGGAGAAAAACTGTTGTGTTTA
Organism: Cepaea nemoralis; assembly: GCA_014155875.1. Taxonomy (NCBI): domain Eukaryota; kingdom Metazoa; phylum Mollusca; class Gastropoda; order Stylommatophora; family Helicidae; genus Cepaea; species Cepaea nemoralis. Next base: position 172,328 of record JACEFZ010011203.1, read on the forward strand.
GGTTAATGGCTGGCGTTGATGATAATTGTATTTCATGTGTTCTGTGATCAACGACATCCAGTGATGTTTGAGTCTTAGAGAGAGAGAGAGAGAGAGAGAGAGAGAGAGAGAGAGAGAGAGAGAGAGAGAGAGAGAGAGAGAGAGAGAGAGAGAGAGAGAGATGAAGGGAGGGTGAAAAAAAGAGAGATAAATAGTGAGAGAGGGTATGGGGGTGAGTTGAGTTGAGTTGAGTTAAGAACCGACATCACTGCACTCAGGACATTCCCAAACGTGCTCAGTCCCCTCGTTCAACACCCAGCGAAAAGTGAATGGTCATGATGATGATGATGTTTATGAGGGTGACGACGACCAGGATGTGGCTGGTAATGATGTTTTCTATGGTGCTTTGATTTTGATGTTTGCTAAGACGAATTCGATGGTGTTGATTCGGATATTGATGTTTATGGTGGTGGTGTTTCTGATGTGGAATCATTTGGTGATATTTATGATGTTGAAGTTTATGATGACGATGCTGTTGTGATGTTTATGATGGTGATGCTTATGATGACGATGCTGTTGGCGATGCTAATGACGACAAACCTAATCGCGATGCTTATGATAGCGAATTTGGTGGTAACGTTTCCGATGATAACATTTGTAATGGTGCTGTTGCTGGCAATGTTGTCATAATAATAACCACCTATTGATTCTATAGACCAACATCGGAGACTCAGATCCACCCACTCAATCTCCCCGATTCCCCCAGATTTAACCCAAGAACTCCTCAAAACCTGTACATTAGACAAGGGTGGTCGTTTTCTATAATGAACGAAACCAAATATTGAATGAGTCTCACACAGAGTCAATAGAAGATCCCAGCTCAAAATATGAAAATGGACAGTTCTGGGAAAAAATCATAAAAAGAACGGAATGAATATTGACAAATGGATTTACAATAACGCATCAAGAAGTATGACTCAATCATCTCCCTTTTGTCGTCTGGGGGAGAGACAGCGAGTGTTCCTGTGTTGTGGCCGGTAACCGAAATTATTTCCCCTTGTCTTGGAGAAAAGGAGCTTTATTGGATGGGATTATTATATTGGTTAAAGAAATTCCCTGTGTGCCTTTGGTTATTTTTTTGAACGCTAGATAAATGATATCACTGATCCGTTGATTGTTTCGTGTGTAAACATGTATTCTTTGTTTGTGTGATTGCTTCTGCTCAGAGTCTTGTTGACATTTGTGTAAATTTAGGGGTGGGAGAAGGATGTGGAAAGGGGGGTGGGACGCTTGCCATTTAATCAATCAATCAATCAATCAATCAATCAATCAATCAATCAATCAATCAAGAATGCAACAAAGTGCTGTCTTCATAATAAAGGTTGCTGAATGGATACAGAACACTTTCAATAATTTTATCTCTTGCTACACTCTCCCGTGAATGTGAGTCATAGACCATTTCGCTTTCACGAAAGAAGAACATCATGACTTTTGAAGTCAAATGTTACAGACAAATTCTTACAATATCATGGACCAAGAAGAAAAATAACAACAGTAACATTCTGCAAGATGTGGACATCAAAGAAAACTAGCATGTAGACAGTATCATGTCTCGAAAACTAAACTACTTTGGCCATATTAAACTTCCCAGTGCCTTGGCAAGAACAGTGGCTTGCTTTCTGTGTTGAAAGGCGATTTCATTCCACCGGGTTCTATCCCGTATGGCTCGGTTTCTTTCCGCATAGCCACCTGCCGAAAGCGCCACACAGAACACGAACTCGATAGCTTCAGCGACGCCACCCATGTCTTCGAGAAAACAACACTCGTGAACCGAATGACGAGTCCAGACACGAACCCACTGGGCTCTGGAAGACGAGGCAGACGGCTTAACCACTTCTCCATGGCATTTTCTTCGTTGTACACACCTTACAGAATTTCTCTTCTTCTCGGACCACGTCTCTAAGAACGGGTCTTTAATATTTAAGTTTACCAGCCTCGATTTTCTTCTTAAGAATTTGATAAACCGTCCACTGGCTACTCATTACTAATGGTCAGGAGGTTGATATCTAACATTTCCAACCGGTAAGTCAAAACATCAAATGTCAGTATAAGTTATTCCATTATGGACGCTGCAACTATTGGCCTGAAATACGGACATCTTTGATTTGAAGAGTTAACAATAGTTATTTAACACATGAAATAATACAAAATATACGGATTTTAATAACATCCGCTTGCACCAATTTCAGGGACAATATATCAAGTAGTCGATTTAACTCCCTTGTATTTATCAAAAATTTCATGTTATCTCCCTTCCTGTAACAAAAGGGAAATAAATCGCAATTGTTATTTCGCATGCATTCGAATTACAGTGTACTGTAATAAATATATAGTGACGTCCGTTTGCACGTGATTGTGGTAGAAAGTCGATTTGGTGGTCGTCATCATCATGTGCGATGCTGGTATGCGTGAAGGTGGTATTGTCTTGATTGCACTCTTGTCTGGCAGGAACAGGTCGTTATTCTTTGAATCAGCATCGGGCACACCTGTCACCGCCTCACCTTTATAGATATTAATTAAAGGGCTGCAACTCCCGCCCAAGGGATAGAAGTGAGTCACTCGAGGCCCGAGTAATCTAGAGCCTTCTCGAAGGACTGGTCATTGAGTCCAGGGTCCCGTGGACACTGATGTGGCCCGCCTATTGCGGATTCCACGAGGAACTCGGACAGAGTTACCACCCGTGTCGGATTGGGACACGTGTGGACCGGCAGAGGACAGACGGACTTTCAGAGAGACAACAGGGCCTGCCTTAGAGGACTCAATAGATATCAATAGATATATAGACATAGGCTAGATAGTTTGCTAGACTGTTGTATGATAACTATGTGTGATGATGTTAACTATCTGTGATATGTAATACAGCGCGGGATTGTTAATCCACTGCGCCAACGCACTGTATATTGAAATACAATAAATGTTCGATATCATATTGAACGGAGTTATTGTTGCCTGTGTGAACCCGAGCTCAGATACCTAGACATGAGCAAGACGATGAAAAACTGAATACATACATTCGTAGACTTCACGTCTCTCTCACCACAAGCATAAGCTGTTACCTCCTATAGGCACTATTCTGGCAAGGGTATTTCCCAGAATGCTTTTCCATACAGTAGAACTGTTCGCAATTGGCTGAAGCTGCCAGCTAAAGATGTTGAGGAACAGACGTACACATTTACCACACACAAAAAACAAACAAACAAAAGGCCTGACAACTTCACAGATTGGTGTCATTCTGAGAGATTCACATGGTGGCACTCAAGTCCGCTTTGTCACTGGCAACACAATTCTGCCCATCTTGAAGAAGAAAGGACTTGCAACAGATCTGCCAAAAGATCTGTACAGTCTGATCAAGAAGGCTGTCAGCATTCGCAAACATTTAGAGGGAAGAAGAAAGTACAAAGATGCCAAGTACCGCCTGATCTTGGTGGAATCCAGAATCCGCCATATGTCAGCTACTACAAGACAAAGAAAATGTTGGCTGCCACATGGAAGTACGAGTCCTCGACGGCTTCTGCTTTGGTTGCTTAATTTAATCACTTGGTGACATTGACATGGGAATTATGAAAAAAATAAACATTTTGAAATGACTAACACCCCCCCCCCCCCCCCCCTCTTAAAAAAACAAAAACAAAAAAAAGATCATTTCAGATTAATATCCGAAATGTCTGATTCTGTCACGGGATTAGTACTATGAGGCTGGGATGGGCCAAAATGATAACTTCTCGTTTGAGGTTGAACGGGGTAGGGGTTATGGAAAAACGACCACGACCTCTGCTCCACCATTATGCATGTGTGGACTAAGCAAACAAATGGTTGAACGTGTTGTCCAGGGCGGTCCTTTGTAGAGCCAACTCCTGCTTCTTCTGTTGCCCTCTATCTCCCATAGGGACACAAACCCTCAACCGACTCGTGTGTTGTACAGAATATGAACACTGCAATCTACCACGCATGTCGTAGGGAGCCACCAAGGAGGGTAGTGTCCGTGTGCTATCGGGATCATTAAGGTAAGCAAAAAATGCTACCACACTGTAACCTTCCATACAAGTCGTAATAGGCGGCGAAGGAGGGTTGGGCTTAGGTTGGCTTCCCCATCCCGTAGAAAAACTGTAGCCAGAAGGTCCAGCCAGCCATGGACAAATCCAATGATAACGAGAAAAGAATAACCAAGAGGAAAGGAGGCTGCAATAGAAGACGTAGAGCGGACTAGGAAAGATATATTTATCCGCTCATTCAAAACACAACGCCAAACTGTGTGGAAATAGAGAGGACCTCCAAGATACGATCGAGTTCATCATGAGGAAACCCCTAATGGTGTAATAATCAAAGACAGTAATCACGATCATCATGATCAGGAGAAGAAGAAGGAAGGAAGGAAGGAAGGAAGGAAGGAAGGAAGGAGGGAAGGAAGGAATGAAGACAGACAGACAGATAGACAGACGGAACAGAACATGAAAGAACGGAAAAGAACAGGAACGAACAAGAAGGACCAAGAAAGAACAAGAAAGAAAGAGAACGAAAGAAAGAACGAAAGAAGGAAGGAAGGAAAGAAAGAAAGAAGGAAGGAAGGAAGGAGGGAAGGAAGGAAGAAGAGAAGAAAACTTTCCGATTGTGATATTTGGTCAGTCTATCAAGGTATTTAACTTTGTCGTTCCCGACCCTTTTCCCCCATCAAGTGTGCCATTTGTAATTAAGTTCACCGGTGTATTTCCCCCTCATACAATGCCTGTCTACACGGTATCTGCTTCTTTGACCCTCTGTCGATGGGAGTGCCACACACCTAGTCATGCATCGCACAATGTTATGCTTTCCGACTTCGGCATTCATTTGTGATAGGTTTGCTCTTTTTAGACAACAGAGTCCACCCAATGTTAACTAACCCTATCAGTCTGTGGGTATGTGTTTTTTGGCCCATTAATTATGCCAGTGCAATCACTATTTGGTATACTCTTTGCGACTTCTCACTGCTGTTGGATTTTTAACATGCAAAATTTGCATCATACCCATAACTTCGTGACCAACCCGGGACTGGAGAGACATGTAACGCTGACCCCCCCCCCCCCCCCCACACACACACAAACACACATAACATTTTCTTGGACCAAACGCCATACAGTCCAGTCACCAAAGAAGGGGGGGGGGGAGAGATTTAATCCACATATCACACTGCTTGCAGGTAAGCGCGCTAACCACAGAGCCAACGTAGCTATAGTATTGATGTAAAAATAAGCACATCCTTTACAGGACGACGCAGTCAACCCCAGTATGTTTTAGCCGTTTGTGATTTACTATGCAGTATTACGTTTAGTAGTTTGCCATTGACAGACGCCTCGTGTCACCGTAATCAACGCAAAGCGACCTGCTTCCAAAGCGCCCACAGCTGATTGTGAACCCTCGACTCGGTGTACCGGGAAATTTGGAAACGCTTACACGGGCCCTAATCCAAAGCTTAGCCACAATAGAAAGGGGTGTGCCTGTAAAAAGATAGTCCCTGTAACGTGGCCAGTGGTGACAGTTTGAGGCCGTGTGCATGGGTTAAGCGCATCTGCTGTTACGTGATTTTTTAAAAATGCATAATCCGGAGATATCATTAACGGAGTGACAGCCATAGAATGGTTCTCGCAGTGATTCTCAAACGTGCGCCTCTAACGTCCTATTGCCTTCTGAGTTCATGTGCCTCCACACACCTACACACATATGCACACACACACTCCCTCTACTCCTTTTGTAAGTCCCATTCGTATGCGCCTACACAAAGACACATATTCACTCACGTGCGCGCGTGCACACACACACACACACACACACACACACACACACACACATATCTGTCTTGACATTAAGGCTACCGCACATTCAACACTTCACCTCCTCCTGCAGCAGTCTGATTTTGATTTGTCCATCGCCCCTTTGGATCTGACCACCGCCCACTTGGGTTTTTCCACTGTCCTTGTGGACCTGTCCACCGCCATCTTTAACCTATCCACCTCACCCGTGATTGTGTCAACTTCTTGTTTTTGAACCAGTGCTTTAGAACGGAGTGCGTGTTGTGTTTGGAGAAAGAGAGATAAAGAGAGAGAGAGAAAGGTTGGAGAGGGGGAGAGAAAGACCAGAAGAGAGAGAGAGTGAGAGAGAGAGAGAGAGAGAGAGAGAGAGAGAGAGAGAGAGAGAGAGAGAGAGAGAGAGAGAGAGAGAGAGGGAAAGATTGAGAGATAAATAGATAGAGAATGAGAGAAATGTAGAGTGATAGTGGCAAAAGAACGATTGACATAATACAGCGAAAAATGAGAAAGAATGATTACGTTGAAATACGTTATATGGAGAGACGAAACGAAAATCTTTATTTTCAAAAAGTTAAGAATTGGGCACACAGGCCCGTCTGACATTCTGCCCTTCTTCTCTATTTCCTTTCATACATTCTTTGATTCTACATCTCTTGTGAAGCAATTCTTTAACAACAAAAGAACAATAAGCATTAATACGCATGAAAAATAATCAATAATGCATGACTCGTTGAGGCAATGTTTAACATGGGCATCATAAATACCCAAGTGTGGGTGTAAAGTGCCACACATATGAGAATGTTTTTTTCTTTTTTTCTAGCTAGTTGTCGTTCGAGATAATTTACCATTATTATTGTCTTTGTTGCACGTTGTTTTTTTTTTTTTAAAGGGGGCATGTAGTCTGTCCTGAGGTAGTGTTCAAGCAGGTTGCGACTGTATGTATAATGATTGGTGGTGTCTTTGATTTCTTGTGGAAGATGATTCCACAACTGAAAGGCAGAGTATGCTAAGCTTGTTTTATATAGTCTATTACCTAGGTTTAGGGACATGAAAGTATATTAGTCGTTCGCCATATGTCTTGCGTTATATTTAAAACAATGGCTAAAGGTAGCTTGGGGCATTTTGAAATAGGATTTTGTGAGTTAGTTTAGCCTTATTAAAAAGTAGGCATTTGAAAAAGAGGGTCGTGAGAAAAAGAATTGAGCACGTCATAGAAAGGCAAGATAAAAATGGACAGAAAGAGAAATTTGAACATTACCTAGTTTTTGTTGTTGTTGTAAGGAGACATATTTTGACAGACAGTCACATGGCTAGAGAGAAGACATAGAGACTTGTAGGCAGATGTGTGGGTATGCAGACAGGTATATTAGCAGATGAATTGACAGATAGGCGGGCAGACTGGTGGATATGTACGAGTAAGTCACAAATGGCTGTAGAAAAATAACTAACTATGATAACAACCTGAAACCAGTTTATTTTAAAAATTATTTCTCAACATAATTTCCACCAACATTGATGCACTTATCACATCGTTTTATCAGTCCTCGCAAACCGGTTGCGTGGCCTGTTTTCATTTAACTGCCATCCCACAGAACTGTGTGACTTACTTATTGACTGGCCCTCGTAACGTAGGCTACCCAACTATGCACCGCTTTACGGGAAATCGCTAGGGGTTAGGTCCACTGAAAACCCACCTTGGCGGGAGACATTTCGCTAGTGACGCTGAAGTTGAATGTGAAGTGAAAACGTGGTTTAGAAAACAGGGCACGCATTTCTATGCAGCCGGTTTGGGAGGACTGATAAAACGATGGGACAAGTGCATCAATGTTAGTGGAAATTATGTTGAAAAATAAAGGGACAATGTAATGTATAAAAATAAACTGGTTTCAAGTTGTTATCATATTTAGTTATTTTTCTACAGCCATTTGTCACTTACTTATTAACTTACCCTCGTAAATATATAGGCATGCAAATGTATATCAGACAGCAAGACAATGTGGAAATTAAACAAATATGTTTGCGTGTAGGCAGATAGGTATGTACATAGATTGGTAAGTTGAGAGATGGATGATGGTTATCTTATATATAAATTAGGATGTGTGTGGATATGTATGTCTGTATGCCTGTATGTCCTTTATACGTTTGCGAACGGCCCATCCGATTGAGATGAAATTTTCTACACGCCTTCCTTTCATTCCAGCGCTGCCAACTGTCGTATTTTTTTTTCTTCTTCCTCCTCCTCCCTCCTCCCCCTCCCAAAATACGTGCGTAAATATATGATGATGATGATGAAAGAATCCCCGAACCAAAACGCTAGGGAAAGGGAAGAAAATGACGTGACTACACAGAATCGTCACACGGCAATCATCATCAAGTGCCGTGCCGGCTGGCGTAGGCGTTCATGGCTCTCCGTAGATCTCGGTCTTTGGTTTTCTGGATCAACTCTGCTGCTGATATTCCTCCATGCCACGGCAATATCAATAACAATTCATCTTTTTATGTGTAAGGAAGTTATCTACAGTCGTGTAGAAGGGAAGAACAATCAATGGAAGGACCGAAATCACAGAACCTAGACGAGTATGAATTTGGAATGGCGAACAGCTTTTTTTGAGCTCTTACCTCAGCTCTCGCTTCTCCTAAGCGCCACCTCGACCTCCATCACAGCTGTTCCCGTCAGGGTGCCATATCAAAATAACCTCCACGCTTTTATTAGCTCACAGATCACTCTATCCTCTCCCCTACTATCATCAGTACCTGTCCTTTTTCTCACTCTCTTTCCCACCCGCCCCCCACACCACTAGACCTCCTTTTTCCCCCCCCATTCCCTTAGGAACCTCCTCCATCCGTCTTAACTTCCTTACCCCCACATCATCCCCCCTCCCTCGTTTCCTCTCCTCCTGTCAACTTTTCCTAATAGTATATATTCTACGACCACCACATCTTCTAATGCCTTATACCTGATTTTCTACCATCTTCCTCTCCCCACTCTTCCGTCGACGCTATTTCCTGCTCCCTCCTTCCTCCTCCATCCTCCTCCCTCATAACTCCCGTCGCCTCCAACCCTTCAAGATACGCCCTTCCCCGACCCATCCTTCGACATAGCCCTCCTGATGACCTCCCCCACCTCCCCCTCCCCTCTAACTCATCAACTCCCTCCTCATCCATCATCACTGCCTCACGTCTCCTCCACTCTGCATCCTTCTCCTCCTTACAGCATCCTCCCCTCCCTCACCCATCCTCACTTCCTGCACCATTCTTCTCCCTGGCGCCCTAGCCACCATTCTGCCCCCCCCCACTCTCACCTCCTCCTGCCGCTCCCTCCACACATCTTGCATCCCTTTAACTCCTCATTCATCCTTTTTTATTTCTTGACCACATTCTTCCTCACCTACCCTGCTTCCATAAGCACTCTCCTTCTCTCTCCCCTGCTTCCTCCCTCATCCCTTTAACTGTTTTCCTCCCTCCCCTCGACCTCCTACCCCCCCCCTTCCCCCACCCACTATCGGGCCACCTATAGCCTCACACCCTCCTCGCATCCTCCCTAGCTCCTTCAAACTGCTTCCCCCTTTCCCTTCCTCCCACGTCCTCATTACTCTTCCCCTAGCCTCCCTCTGCCCCCTCCTCCACTAGTACACCCGTTCAGCCATACACTGTTTTTGTCGCCCCCGCTCCACTACCTCCTATCCTACTACCGTTCCTCCTCATCCTTCTCCTCATTCTTACCACAGTTTTTATCCATAGATCCCTTTACGCTTCTTTTTCATCCCTACTCCCCTCTCATCTCCCCCTCGTTGCTTGTTTTTTCTCTTGTATTTTCCTCCGCCTGTTCTTATTCCCCCCCAACCTTTCCTTCTTTTATTTCCCGCTCGTTTTTTCACCCACCAACTCCTTTACCTACTCCAAGACCTCCCTCCCTTCAACTCCTCCTCGCACAACCCTATCGCTGCATCTGGCCCGCCTTCTTATCATTCTTTTCTCACCTTCTTTCTTCTCCCTCCTCTCACCCTACCCCCTGTCTTTTCCTTACCTCACTCCTACCCTCTTCCTCTATTACACCTCATCTACCTCCTTTTCATCCCCCCGTTTTTTGTCAATAATACCTTCTACTCTTCCTCACTGACCTTTGTTCTATCTTGATGTTTCTCTTCTTATCCTCACCTCTCCCCATCCCGTAAATTCATCCCCCTTATTCGCTCCTACATCCCGCCTCCCTCCCTTAACTCTTCCCCTCTAGTCCTATTGCCTCCCTCTCGACCTCCTCCCCCCCAACCCACCCTTACCCACCCCCGGCCCCCCCCATCCATCCCCCCACTCCCGCACTTCTTCCCTCCACCTCCTACACCCTCTTTTCTATCCATCTTGTCTTTTTATATTCCTTTACCTAGTACCATCCTCCCTTTTGGGCGCTTCTATCCCCTCAATATATTGGATCACCTAATTCGAAGTACTACCAACCTCACACCCCAGCTACACTCCATGGACTTCGCATACCATTCGCCTATATACAACTATGGAATTCCCTCCACAGAAATGTTTAACCTCCTAAATACTTACAAAAAAAACGAAACACCTTTGTGTCTGGCTTCGTGGTGACTCCTCCCGGAGCACCACTCGAATATTGTCACCACCATCACCTACTTTTCTTCCACCTAACCCTCCATACACCTACCTATATACCGCATACTCTCAACTTTCATCCTGATACCAATTCGGTACTTATTCACAACCTCCTCCATCAGACACAGTCTATCTCCCCGCATAAACCTAAAAAAAGTTCATACCAGAATCCAATACCCTAAACTGCCAAGTAATTCCTCAATCAGGTCCTAAAAAACATCAGGTAATCTTCAATTGTAATTCTATCCTAATTGAATACATTAATCCAATATCGAAAGTTGTGCTAACCGTCCGCTCCCTCCCATTCCGCCTCCTTGCTCTCAACGACACTGCATATGTCCATTAAGACTACCTAAGTACAACATTCTGATCCCAACCTCTACCTCTCTCCCACTCCCTAATAATATTTTAGTAACACTAGTATAAATAATCCATCTACCTCCTCCCGCCCTCTTATAAACCGTCCTTCAAACATCCATCATTACTCCATCACTCAATGACGTTCTGACCTTCAATTCATATTCTCCCTGAAAAGCTCACTCCTCTACTTCTATACGAATAATGGAACATCTTCTACCAACTAACCATGACCATCAAGTTCATCCAATCCTCATACCGCGCACCTACATCCACTAAGAAGATAACATAAGTACGAATGAGTTGCCATAAGCCGACCCCTCCTCCTCCTCCTTCTTCTCCCTTCTCCCCTCCTCTTCCTCCTCCCCCCCTCCTCCCTCTCCCTCCTCCTCCCCTCCTCCCTCTTCCTCCTTCCTCCTCCTCCTCCTCCTTCACCCTCCTCCTCCCTCCTCCTCCTCCTCCCTCCTCCTCCCTCCTCTTCCCTGTTCCTCCTCCTCCTCCCTCCTCCTCCCTCCTCCTCCTCCCTCCTCCTCCTTCTCCTCTTTCCCCCCTCCTCCTCTTAATCCCACGCAAGACCCTGGTGGGGAGCATCTCATTTAATTCATATAAGTAGTCATATAAGTTCTCGTTCCCGTTACCGACAATCTGTCTGTCTGTCTGTCTATCTGTCTGCCTGTCTGTCTTTGATAGGTCCAAAAACAACTTAAATCATTGAAAGTGGGATTAAGAGGAGATAAGAATGAGAAGGAATGTCGCCGCTTTCAATGATTTAAGTTGTTTTTGGACCTATCAAAGACAGACAGACAGATAGACAGACAGACAGACAGATTGTTGGTAACGGGAACGAGAACTTATATGACTACTTATATGAATTAAATGAGATGCTCCCCACCGGGTTCTGGGCGAAGCCGGGCCGGGACAGACAGACAGACAGACAGACAGACAGACAGACAGACAGACAGACAGACAGACAGATAGTCGGTAACGGGAACGAGAACTTATATGACTACTTATATGAATTAAATGAGATGCTCCCCATCAGGGTCTGGGCGAAGCCGGGCCAGGTCAGACAGACAGACAGACAGACAGATAGATAGACAGACAGACAGACAGACAGATAGTCGGTAACGGGAACGAGAACTTATATGACTACTTATATGAATTAAATGAGATGCTCCCCATCAGGGTCTGGGCGAAGCCGGGCCGGGTCAGACAGACAGACAGACAGATAGACAGACAGACAGACAGATAGACAGACAGACAGACAGATAGTCGGTAACGGGAACGAGAACTTATATGACTACTTATATGAATTAAATGAGATGCTCCCCACCAGGGTATGGGCGAAGCCGGGCCGGGTCAGCTAGTTTAAACATATAACAAAGTAGACATATATATAGGCAGACAGGATATTTGGTAGTCGCTAGATGGATTGGTTGGTTAGTTAGTTGGTGAACTGTGAATCCCAAGGATAGCTGAGTTTGAACTCCTTAACAGATTCGTTGCTAAAAAAAAAAAAGTTGGTGTGGACCACACATGGTATACAATCAAATTAATACTGAGCATCGAAATTGCGTAAGATAGCACTAAACAAATCAAATAACCCGATGACCCTAGTATGGAGATATATCGTTCTTCTGTGAAAATGATAGGTCACATGTGACGATATAATATCCTTCGTCACTGGATCCGTTAAGTCCAGTGCATTGTCGCCCAGGTCGTCTGAGCCCTGGAAGGGGCTTGCGAATGTAATTATTTAGGTCATGGATGAATACATTAGGGAGGGAGAGAGGGGAGGGAGGAAGTGAGAGAGAAGGAGAGAGTGAGAGGGAGGGAGAGAAGGAGGGGGCAGAGAAGAAGGGGGAGAGAGAGAAAAATAGAGCGAGGGAAGGAGTGAGAAGGAGAGAGAGAGAAGGAGAGAGAAAGAGAGCGAGGGAGGGAGGGAGAGAGAAAAGAAGACAGAGAGAGGGAGGGAGCTAGAGAAGGATATAGGCGGAAGAGAGAGAAGGAGAGAGGAGTGCGCAAGAGATGGAGGGAAAGAGCGAGAGAGCGAGAGAGAGAGCACCCCATTTAAGAGGGTTGCTTTGATTACCAGCAAGCAGACAGGCCCTCCGCTGTGGTCGGTTAAAGCGTCCACTTGCCTCACAAAGCCGATATTCTAGAAAAGCTGATAAAATGGCCTCGGCCTGTGGTGTCCAGATAAGGCAGGGCGTGGTAGTTAAACACTCATCATTTGTGTTTAGACGTGACCGGACGCTCGGTTTGGCCAGCATTTGCAAATAGCCTTCCATGTCTGCTGGGAGGGAGAAGAGAACCCCCCAGTTGTGTTTTCTTTCAACTAACAGCGCTTTGTAACGGGATGTAGTATTGAGGTTGTGGCGGTGGTAGTGTAAGCCAACTGTGGCGGGTTGAGTTAATAAATAGATACAAATGTATTGTTTGACACTCATAGAAGTAGAGGGAAGAACGAACGAACTTTATTTTTAAAGGGTTGCAAATTGGGCACGCAAGCTCGTCTTATATTCGGCCCTTCCAATCACTCATCTTTCGTACATCAATTATCTTTTGTGCATGTTGCATTGACATATTAAAAAAAAACATTGTCAAATGGAAGTTAAGAAGAGACAAGAGGACGTACATGACAAAATACACACTGACAGCTATAGTTAACGACCGGGATTTGAACCTGTCACTTCCAAATTACGACAGCGCATCGACGCATGACTATCTTGATACCTCTGAGTTGAGTTGAGTTGAGTTGAGTCAAGAATCGGCATCACAGCACCCAGCACATTTACAAACTCGCACTGTCCTTATCTTCAACAACCAGCGAAGAGTCCCAATATTAAGGGTGCCCGTTGCAGTCTGATTATGTGTCGCAGCGGTGGATTATGTGAAAGATGTGTCGTCTATGGCAGACTGCTGTATCAAGAACAATGCAGGAGTTGCACACAGTTAAGTCACGCAGTCCACTACGTCTTTTAAATACGCTTTGTCCACCTTACCAGTATAAAAACATCTTTTAAACATAGTTTCCTCATTATCAAGTCTGAGGCCTCTCCACACGCACCCATCAGTCCACTGCACCAGAAGTAGCAGCACTTGCATGGACAACGCTTGACTTCAAAGCCAGCCTACTCTGAGCCTGTGAATTCTTTGCTAGGACGGTTCTCAAAATGTTCTGTTCATGGCTACACTATAAGTAGAATTGAACAATAGGTCTTCCCTCGGGGTTGGAGTCTCTTGAAGATGAAATACGACCTGACCGACAGCATAAGAGCGCTGTAGCTTTTACACTTCTGGTGCGATGCCGGCTAGATAGCCTGATCAACCCATATACCGGCCAGTTGGACTCCAACATTGACTTGTCATTCAGAAAGCAATGGCAAACTGCTGAACGTGCAATTACCTAGAAGATCAATTTGGGGTTGGGGTGTGTCAGAACGTTCTACAAAGGACATGACACGTTGTTTTAAATACCAGATGAAGATAATATCCCTCCCTCCCCTCACACACAAACCTGCCTCCTCTTCCCCCTTTCCCTTCCCAACAGAGTTATCTGTCTGCCTACAAATGAAAGGTTATATAACTATACTATGGGCAGCGTTTGAAACTTTTATAATTCCATCTGGACAGAATACTCAATGCCCAATCACTACGGACTCTGCTTCTGATGCAGATAACCAGTTATCTTTTTGTGTTAACTTCTTTCAAGATATCTTCATCGCTGACAGACAAATAGATTGATAGGTAGGTAGGGTTGGATGGACTGCCATAAAGACGCGTGTATTCAGACAGCCAGATAAAGACAGACAGACAAGTAGATAAATGGGTAAGTAGGGATGAGCTGGCATGAAGACTCATGCAGACAGATAAAGACAGACAATCAGACATGTATATAGGTGGGTAGATAGGTAATGGGTGGGCTGTCGTGAAGACTATGCAGACAATTAAAAACAACGACAGTCAGACAAGTAGATAGGTGGGTAGATATGGATGGACTGACATGAAGGCGCATGCAGACAATCAAATAAAGACAGACAGAACGAACGAACGAACAAACGAACTTTATTTTCAAAGGGTTAAGAATTGGGCACGCAGGCCCGTCTGACATTCTGCCCTTCTTCTCTATTTCCTCTCATACATTATTTCATTCAACATCACTTATGAAGCTAATCTTAGACAAGAAAAGAACAATCAACATTAAAACGCATGAAAAGTAATCAATAGTACATGACTCACTGAGGCAATGTTTAACAATGGCATTGACAGACAAGTATATAGGTGGGTAAGTAGGGATAAACTGATGTGAAGGTGCATGCAGACAAAGACAGTCAGACAGACAAGTAGATAGGTGGGTAGATAGGTAATGGATGGGCTGGCGTGAAGACGCATGTAGACAGATAAAGACAGCCAGATAAGTAGATAGGTTGGTAAGTAGGGATGGACCGACGTGAAGGCGCATGCAGACATATTAAGACAGACAGACAAGTAGATAGGTGGGTAGCAGACAGATAAAGACAACCAGACAGACAAGTAGATAGGTGAGTAAGTATGAATGGGTGTCTGGCGTGAAGACACATGCAGACAGTCCGATAAGGACAGAACAGACAGATTATGCTGACATATGCAATAGTCGAAAGATCTTTAACATCGCAGTGTGCATGCGGGACCTCCATTTATTTCGACCGTAATCACCCTGGTTAGATGGCCTCTAGTACTTCCAGACGATCTGCTGTATATAGCCAGGCAGTTTCCGGCTCCCGGTTACCGGATACCGGTTGTTGCTGGTGAGCATGCCACGGCCGGAGTGCTGTGATCCTGAAGACACGTGTAAACACAAGGGTTGGTGGCTTGGCGCGGACCAGTGGGCAGCGGCCCGCCCGCCCTGACATGACCACGGGGCACTGGAGCGGGAAGATAATACTCTTTGTGTCTGTTTGGAAGGGATTGGGTTTCTGCACATCTTGTTTCTATTAAGTTCTCTCGCTCTCTGTCCGTCCGTCCGTCCGTCCGTCCGTCGGTTGGTCGGTCCGCCCGTCCGCCCGTCCGTCCGTCCGTCCGTCCGTCTGTCTGTCTGTCTGTCTGTCTGTCTGTCTGTCTGTCTCTCTCTCTCTCTCTCTCTCTCTCTCTCTCTGACTCTGTCTCGCACGCCCAGAATGTCCCTGTTATAATAGATGGATAGGTGGATGGATGGGCGGGCTGGCAGGACGGGTTGGGTGGATAGGTAGGTACTTAGGTATGGATGGATGGGTGGGTGGATGGATGGACTGTTGCTTACGCGCATACAGATAGACAGACACGTAGATAGCAGGGGATGAAGGCAGGAATGGATGGCTAGATTTGTGAACCGACTGACCGATCGACAGACAGACAGATAGACAGACAGACACAATGGATGGACATACAAATGGATGTTGTTATGGCAATGTGAATTGTTGTATGAATAGGCATATGATAGCTGGCTGTGTACATGATCGTAAATATTGAAAGGTTGATGAATAGAGTGATTCATCCATTAGTCCATTCATCCATTAGTCGATTCATTCATTAGTCGATTCATCCATCAGTCCATTCATAGATTCTAGATATATTCACGAACATGTATGATTCTGGCAGGCTGATTGGATTGCAGGAGATAGATATGGGTAAGTCGATTTATGGATAGGCAGGTTGATTGCGAATTTCGAATCTACAACCACTATGGTATTACACAAATTCAGGAAAACTTACACTTATTTTCGAGTTCGATGTAGTTCTTTTTATGTCTACAGAAAATGAGGATGATGATGATAATAATAATAATAATAATAATAATAATAATAATAATAATAATAATAATTTGAGCAAAAATTACACAAATAACAAATTGACCTTTTGTGGTGGTACTCTTCGCTGGCAGTTGCAGATGCGAACGGAGCACGTATAGGAATGTCCCTAGTGCTATGATGTCAGTTCTTGAGTCAAATCAACACAAGAACAAATTGCACAACATTGTGCAACATTGTGGCATATTTCGCTGCATGACGTCAGGTGCTTACTACAGAATGTGTAGATAAGATGAAGCAAACGAATGAGTCCTTTTTATTTCAGTAGTAGTAGTATCAGGTGTCGTTTCAGTAGTGCTGGTAGTGGTAGTAGTAGTGGTGGTAGTGTTAGTGGTGATAATAGTAGTAATCGTGGTAGCGGTAGTAGTGATAATAGTAGTAGTAATAGTGGTGTTAATAATAATAATAGTAGTAGTAGTAGCAGTGGGCGGTGGTAGTAGTAATCGTAGTAGTAGAATAGTAGTAGTAGTAGTAGTAGTAGTAGTAGTAGTAGTAGTGGTGGTGGTGGTGGTGGTGGTTGTGGTGGTGGTAGCAGTGGTGGTGATGGTATAGTAGTAGTAGTAGTAGCAGCAGCAGCAGCAGTAGTAGTAGTAGTAGTAGTAGTAGTAGTAGTAGTAGTGGTGGTGGTGGTGGTGGTGGTGGTGGTGGTTGTGGTGGTGGTAGTAGTGGTGGTGATGGTATAGTAGTAGTAGTAGTAGCAGCAGCAGCAGCAGCAGTAGTAGTAGTAGTAGTAGTAGTAGTAGTAGTAGTAGTAGTAGTAGTAGTAGCAGCAGCAGCAGCAGCAGCAGCAGTAGTAGTAGTAGTAGTAGTAGTAGTAGTAGTAGTAATAGTGGTGGTTGTAGTAGTATCAGTAGTAGTAGTAGTAGTAGTAGTAGTAGTAGTAGTAGTAGTGGAGGTAGTAGTAGTAGTAGTAGTAGTAGTAGTAGTAGTAGTAGTAGTAGTAGTAGTAGTAGTAGTAGTAGTAGTAGTGGAGGTGGTAGTAGTAGTAGTAGTAGTAGTGGTAGTAGTAGTAGTAATAGCTTTAGTAGTAGTAGTAGTAGTAGTAATAGCTTTAGTAGTAGTAGTAGTAGTAGTAGTAGTAGTAGCTTTAGTAGTAGTAGTAGTAGTAATAGCTTTAGTAGTAGTAGTAGTAGTAGTAGTAGTAGTAGTAGTAGTAGTAGTAGTAGTAGTAGTAGTAGTAGTAGTTAGTAGTAGTAGTAGTAGCTTAGTTTAATCATGCTGACTACCGTCGGATGGACAGGAAGATGCCTGTGGCCCTACCTGGTGCTCCGTCCGATGTACTCTTGTCCCCTCACCCCCTGGCTGTTCTCGGGAGGGCGGGCTAGTGCTGTGGCTATCGCTCTGGCCTGCTTGCCCCCCCCCCCCAGTGGTCATGTGTTAGCATCTCCATCGAGGTTGCTTTCTTAAAACTGAGCTGGTCCATTCAGCCTAAAATGGCTGACAGGAAATGTCCAGAGAAGTAAAACCAGCCACTTTGATGATATTAATCAGATTACCCACGAAATCAGTGCCTATTTTATAGTGACGAGAGAAGACTGCAAAATCTTATTAATAATCTGTATTCTACATGCAGCAGATGCATTATGAGTATAAATACCGCCCAAACCGAAGTAACGTAAGCTAGCAGATCTCATAGGTCTCTAAGTATACAAATAAATAGCACATCTCTGAAACAAGTTAAAGAATTCAAATGTCTTGGAAGTTTGATCACAGAAGATGGCAGATTGGACAGAGAAATCGAAATCAGATATCAAAAAGCAAATTCGCTTACATATCAACTATCACCCATACTGAAACATCCAAACATACCCATGTCCGCAAAACGGCAGATAATAGACAGCATATTCACACCAATCCTATGCTACCAATCTCAAACTTGGACATTATCCAAATCCCACTTTCGCAAAATCAACACATGTGAGATGAGATGCCTAAGGAGAGCTGCCAACTTAACAATCCGAGACCGAGTAAGAAATG
Source organism: Cepaea nemoralis (assembly GCA_014155875.1). Lineage (NCBI taxonomy): Eukaryota > Metazoa > Mollusca > Gastropoda > Stylommatophora > Helicidae > Cepaea > Cepaea nemoralis. The sequence continues at coordinate 190,926 of JACEFZ010011203.1, forward strand.
TTGGCATGCATGACTCACAATAGTATATTGTCACAAATCCAAGACTCAATATAGTATATTGTTACAAATCCATGACTCACAGTGGTATTTGCAACAGGTCAATGACTCACATTGATAAATTGTCACAAATCCATGACTCACAGTGATATATTGTCACAGACAGGGGCATGACTCACATTGGTGTATTGTCACAAATCCAAGACTCACATTGGTATATTTTCACAGACAGAGGCATGACTCACATTGGTGTATTGTCACAAATCCAAGACTAACATTGGTATATTTTCACATGACTCACATTGGTGTATTGTCACGAATCCAAGACTCACAGTGGTATTTGCCACAGGTCCATGATTCACATTGGTATATTGTTACAGACAGGTCTATGACTCACATTAAAATATTGTCACGGATTCATGACTCACATTGGTATATTGTCACAGGTCCATGGCTTACAGAGGTATATTATCACAGACAGTTCTGTGACTCACAGTGGTATATTGTCACAGACAGTTCCATGATTCACATTGGTATATTGTCACAGGTCCATGGCTTACAGTTGTATATTGTCACAGGTCCATAGCTGACAGTGGTATATTGTCACACGTCCATGGCTTACAGTGGTATATTGTCACAGGTCCATGGCTTACAGTGGTATATTATCACAGGTCCATGGCTTACAGTGGTATATTGTCACCGTCAGGTCCATGGCTTACAGTGGTATATTGTCACAGGTTCATTACTTACAGTGGTATATTGTCACAGGTCCATGGCGTACAGTGGTATATTGTCACAGGTCCATGGCTTACAGTGGTATATTGTCACAGGTCCATGACTGACAGTGGTATATTGTCACCGTCAGGTCCATGACTCACACTGGTATATTGTCACAGGTCCATGGCTTACAGTGGTATATTGTCACAGGTCCATAGCTGACAGTGGTTTATTGTCACCGTCAGGTCCATGGCTTACAGTGGTATATTGTCACAGGTCCATAGCTGACAGTGGTTTATTGTCACCGTCAGATCCATGGCTTACAGTGGTATATTGTCACATGTCCGTAGCTGACAGTGGTTTATTGTCACCGTCAGATCCATGGCGTACAGTGGTATATTTTCACAGGAAAGAAGCATGTACTCATCCATGTTACTTGGACTTACCTGCTGATGTTGTGCCATAGTCTGCGTTGCTATGACCAGCCCCTGTCTGACTTGTTTTAAAGAGTCTCCATTGTTTTTGATTATCTTCTTCTTTCTCGATCCCTCCTACTGCTTGGGCAGTGAAGTGTCGCAGAGAGAAGGCATGAGTCATGTTTTTGTGTTTCTCCACTACTGTCTAGTTGCTTGTAGTAACGTCACATTTGATTTCTTCAATGTCTCTATTACTCCATCTAGCGCAATAATAGACATGTTCATTGCTTTCAATGTTAAGTGTGATCATTGGTTGGCATTATTTTTGTCTGCGGGTATTATTTGATTGCTTGTTTTTGTTGAGAAACAGGTTTTGATTTTCAATGTCTCTTGACATACTGGGTCAACTTTTCTAATACATAAGCACTATTTGAGATGAGCGCCG
>JACEFZ010011203.1:195000-280000 GCA_014155875.1 Cepaea nemoralis
CTACTTGTTTCCAGTAAATTATTTTGTAGTATTTAGAGATCCTCCATATCCTGCGTAATACCCTACATCATGTTCATCATTTCTACATGTTTCATCTGATCAATTTATTTGTTGAAATCTGCAACACACAACTATAGGTCTTTCTGTGTCTTGATGTCTCTGTTTGTGTTCTTAATGTGTATATGTTGCATTATTTGCTTCATTCACTTCCACAAATTCATACTGATTTTCATTTATTTCCATCCTAATTTTCCTGCTTATATTCTCGTTATAATTCTGAGGAGGCGTTTGGTGACATGGATTATGAGGTGTTTCTTCTACTCTTCCTGCATGTATCTCTGTGAATTGTTGGGTGAGATGTAAAGATCCTTTATGCGCTCTTTCTAATGCTGGTTGTGGTTTGGTAATCATTTCCCTAAGGTTTATTGAGCTGATGAAACCATTTATTCTGTTCTTCTTTAATGAAGTGCATGGCTGGTTTCAGACCCACTCGTCTAATTTATACATTTATACTTCTATCTATCACTGTACTCCCGCAGTTCTTCAAAGGCATCTGTTTATGAAGTTGATTGTAGGAAATGATTCGCATTCAATTGTTCCTGGTCCTTTGGGTAAAGCTATACATACAGATTTCAGCATATCACTAGGTATGTAGGCAGAGGAGCGGCTTGCCGAGTGGCTAGAACGCCGGACTCTCATTCGGGAGACCGGGTTCGATCCCTCGGTAAGGTGTGGGATTTTTTTCTGTCGGGGGGCAAAAAGAAATTCCTAACCTGCACAGTTCGCGGCGACTGCACTAGCCAGGCGGCCTTAATTCCTCAGGCTCAAAGACCCCTCTGCCATACACCGCAAGGTACTATATTGGCAGTGAATGACAAATCTTTTATGACTAGGTATGTATCCACTGTTGCAAATATAATTGAACAGGTTAGTTAATATGGCTATTCAAATTCTCCCAGTACTCCTAATTATTCTGTTTCACCAAGATCAGTCGTTTTGTCTTTTTTCATGTGTGTGATAGCATCAGTGGCTTCTGCTTTTAGTATAGATGAACCTTCAAAGCTACTGCCTTCTGTTTATTCTGCCATTTCTCAATCATATAACTCTCTTATGTATTCATTCCATCTCTTTATTATAGCACTTTCTCCCAATAATACATTATTTTCTTTGATTTCAAACATCCTGTGTTTACTCTTACTTTTCTAACTGTCAATTAACTGATTTGTATGTGCATCTGTATGTACCTATTTAATATAATTTCATTTAATATTACACTGCTTGCTTGCGCAATTTTGTACTACCTGTATGCATTTATCTATTATTTCTTTTTTCATCTATGTATTCTTCTTTGTCATGTCTACTATGTTTTATTTTGCAGCTTTTAGATTTTTTTCTGTTATCCATTTCTTTCAGATTTTTGTCTTCCTTCCTGTATTATCCATTTATTTGTTTGATGGACGTAGTTTTTCAGCATGTCCCATTGTTCATGAATGCTTTATATTATATGTAATGCATTCGTATAGCAATGTACACAAAATAAACAAAGCGGCACGTCTTCTTAACCATTCGCGATTGAAAAAGGAAAGGCAGAAATATTTCTAATCATTTGCCAGATTCATAAACTTATGAGTTCACTTAGATGTTGCTTGGGGAGCTATTTCTCAAACTAACAAATAGGTGCCTGAAAAACAATAAAAACTCCCGAATTGGTTCTCTCTCATCTCTTCAAGATGGCGGCGATTTATTTTTCGATTAATTCCTCCTGTAACAAGTTAACAGCGCTTTCTTTTGTGGTGCTTTCCTGCGCATTTTCCCAGTTATCGTTTACTTTGTCGTGGAAGTGTAAACACTTGATGGATACGCGCCGATCAAAGGGAGATGTACCTGGATACTTATCAAGTTAGTACCTTATCACCCTTTGCGTACAGCACGCAGGTGTTGGGGGAAGTCCTGATGCTGCTGCAAATGAATTTCCTTACACATGTTGATGCTTCCGTGGTCGTTTTCATCTTGTTTTTAAACAGTCGTGGGCAAACAGAAGAAAGAGATAACCACAAGCAGGTTTTGTAGTAGCTTCAAGTTTGTTGAGTGGGGAACATTAGTAATCATTTCTTGAAGATGGAGTGGTTTGGGTGCGTAGAGAGAAACTTAGCAAGGAGGACAGAGGAGGGAAGGTAATGGGCAGTGGAGAGGCGGCAGTAGCAGCTGTTGCATGGAGGATAGGGGAGGTCCGATGGATTCTGGTAACATATCAGCATTCTTCTACATTTTGATTCACGGTATTCTAAGAATGTTTCTGTAGCATTTAATCGTAGTGAGCTGTTTGGGATGGATAATGTGGTGGTTTCCCATGGCTTTTCACATCTACATGGGTTTAGACCACGCCCTCAGTCTTTAGTAACCTTTTAAGTTGCTAGAGTTAGTGAGTACCCCACTCTGTAGTACTCTAGCTAAAAGCCAATATCACTTAAAGGTGGACAATTAGTCCCACGGATACTCAGTTCTCAGAGCTACGGTTGCCGCACAGTGGTATGTTAAAAATCCTCCACCTGATGGAGGTGCAGGTGGGAGTTTACCTGTGACGAGTTATGGAACCTTGGTGGCATTTCTCAAACTCAACCCGACATCTGGGCTCGGGACAAGTCGCAGACAAGTTGGGAGCAGATCGCTTTGCGTTGATTTTCACAATAGTGTGAGCGTCGGCCGATCGGAAAGCAATGACAATTACTGAACGTAAAATTAACCAGAACATCGCAAATAGGCAATAAATGCTGGGACTGAGTAGGATATCATGTAAAGGACATGCAACGAACTCATAATACGTACACCTGAAGGTATTATTGTCACATAATACGTACACCTAAAGGTATTATTGTCACATAATCAGACCATTGAATGTCTACCCACGTATTCTAAACTGTTCCCATTTATCAGCGCATGTCTTCTGTACCCACTCAACCTGTTCTTGTGACTGTCAACACTTGTCTTATATGTCACAGACAGTTGTTGCTTTAACTTTTTCTTTGTCAAGAGAGCCACGCACACATGGACAAATCACAGCAAACCACAGTTGTTAGATACCACATAGGACACTGTAGACTGTCCTCGCATCGCTACAGACTGACCAATGCACTTACCAATATAGCTTCCAGACGCCAGAATACTCACTGAAAGGACGAAGAAAAGGAAGAGGAGCAGCAGCGGCATAGGAAACGACGAGGGACGGGGTGTGTGTGAAAGAAGGAAAATAAAGAAAAAGAACTAGTACCAAGTACGTTGAGTTGAGTCAAGAATTGATCTCACAGCACTCGGAACATTCCCATACATGCTTCAACCTTATCTGCAACAGCCAGCGTAGAGCCCCAATACGGATGATACCAGAGCAGTCTGATTATGTGTGTGCCTGGTCTTTTCTGGGGGTTTGAATGTGGGCTAGATCCCCTGGCCACTCCCTGCAGCATAATTCTGTCTCGGGGTTTTGAGTGTAGGCTAGACCCCCCCCCCCCTGGCCACTCCCTGCAGCAACATTCTGTCTCGGGGTTTTGAGTGTGGGCTAGATCCCCTGGCCACTCCCTGCAGCAACATTCTGTCTCGGGGTTTTGAGTGTGGGCTAGATCCCCTGGCCACTCCCTGCAGCAACATTCTGTCTCGGGGTTTTGAGTGTAGGCTAGACCCCCCCCCCCCCTGGCCACTCCCTGCAGCAACATTCTGTCTCGGGGTTTTGAGTGTGGGCTAGATCCCCTGGCCACTCCCTGCAGCACCATTCTGTCTCGGGGTTTTGAGTGTAGGCTAGATTCCCCCCCCCCCTGGCCACTCCCTGCAGGACAATTCTGTCTCGGGGTTTTGAGTGTGGGCTAGATCTCTCCCCCCCCCCCCCCCTGGCCACTCCCTGCAGCAACATTCTGTCTCGGGGTTTTGAGTGTGGGCTAGATCCCCTGGCCACTCCCTGCAGCAACATTCTGTCTCGGGGTTTTGAGTGTGGGCTAGATCCCCTGGCCACTCCCTGCAGGACAATTCTGTCTCGGGGTTTTGAGTGTGGGCTAGATCCCCCCTCCCCCCCCCCCCCCCCACTGGCCACTCCCTGCAGCAACATTCTGTCTCGGGGTTTTGAGTGTAGGCTAGATTCCCCCCCCCCCCCGCCTGGCCACTCCCTGCAGGACAATTCTGTCTCGGGGTTTTGAGTGTGGGCTAGATCCCCTGGCCACTCCCTGCAGCAACATTCTGTCTCGGGGTTTTGAGTGTAGGCTAGATCCCCTGCCATTGCCTGCAGCAAACATTCTGTCTCGGGGTTTTGAGTGTAGGCTAGATCCCCTGGCCACTCCCTGCAGCAACATTCTGTCTCGGGGTTTTGAGTGTAGGCTAGATCCCCTGGCCACTCCCTGCAGCAACATTCTGTCTCGGGGTTTTGAGTGTAGGCTAGATCCCCTGGCCATTCCCTGCAGCAACATTCTGTCTCGGGGTTTTGAGTGTAGGCTAGATCCCCTGGCCATTCCCTGCAGCAACATTCTGTCTCGGGGTTTTGAGTGTAGGCTAGATCCCCTGGCCATTCCCTGCAGCAACATTCTGTCTCGGGGTTTTGAGTGTAGGCTAGATCCCCTGGTCATTCCCTGCAGCAACATTCTGTCTCGGGGTTTTGAGTGTAGGCTAGATCCCCTGGCCATTCCCTGCAGCAACATTCTGTCTCGGGGTTTTGAGTGTAGGCTAGATTCCCCCCCCCCCGGCCACTGCCTGCAGCAACATTCTGTCTCGGGGTTTTGAGTGTGGGCTAGATCCCCTGGCCATTCCCTGCAGCAACATTCTGTCTCGGGGGTTTTGAGTGTAGGCTAGATCCCCTGGCCATTCCCTGCAGCAACATTCTGTCTCGGGGTTTTGAGTGTGGGCTAGATCCCCCCCCCCCGGCCACTCCCTGCAGCAACATTCTGTCTCGGGGTTTTGAGTGTGGGCTAGATCCCCTGGCCATTCCCTGCAGCAACATTCTGTCTCGGGGTTTTGAGTGTGGGCTAGATCCCCTGGCCATTCCCTGCAGCAACATTCTGTCTCGGGGTTTTGAGTGTGGGCTAGATCCCCTGGCCACTCCCTGCAGCAACATTCTGTCTCGGGGTTTTGAGTGTAGGCTAGATCCCCTGGCCACTCCCTGCAGCAACATTCTGTCTCGGGGTTTTGAGTGTGGGCTAGATCCCCTGGCCATTCCCTGCAGCAACATTCTGTCTAAGCCATGATGATCTTACCCGTTCTGCACTATACACACGATTCCAAAGGGCCTCATCTTGCTTATCATGCACCAATACTCGACCAAGGGTTGACTTGAGTTGAATCAAAAACCGATATCACTGCATTCGGGGCATTCCCATAAGCGCTCAGTCCTCATCTTCAACATCCAGCGTAGAGTTCCAATACTAATGCTGCCTGTTGGAATCTGATTATATGCCCGTCTTGCTTTAGCTCTGAGTGACGACTATCGGCCAGATCCTCTGACCACCCCTTGCTGCTGCATTCTCTCTAGACCATTATAATCTATCTGTTCTTCTGCATTATTCACATGCTCCCAGAGGCCTTCACCACATCTGCCTTATCATGCATCATATCACCCCAGCAAGGGGGGCAGATCCAGCCTATCTGTTGGCCTGCTCGTTTTCCACCACACCAGCATGTCCGGGGGGGGGGAAGGGGGGGGGGGATCCATCAGGTGTTCTCTACATTTGATTGTTGAATGGAAGCCTGCCACTCTGTCCTAAGCATGTTTGTCTTACCTGTCTCATCATACTTTGTGAGTCCGTTACAATTATGACATACGTGTGCTGTTTGTCTTCCAGTTAGCGGAACGCCGCAGTGACTGTCTCCACCTCCATTCTCAGACTAGATGCTGTGGTTATGGTATCATTATTGACTATACGGCGTTAGAATTGTATGATAATGCCACTCCATTGGCCCGTTTTCTCAGAAATTCTCTTCACCTCTGAACATCAGAACATCAGTGTCCTTGCATGCCGGCTTGGTGATGTTTCATGGACCACATCTGTTCTTCCTCCTGTGATATATCAAAAGCTGTTTGATATGTCTTCTTCTTCTTCTTCTTCTTCTTCTTCTTCTTCTTCTTCTTCTTCTTCTTCTTCTTCTTCTTCTTCTTCTTCTTCTTCTTCTTCTTCTTCTTCTTCTTCTTCTTCTTTGTCCTCGTAGTCGTCGTCGTCGTCCTCCTCCTCCTCTCCTCCTCCTCCTCCCCTCCGCCTCTACTTCCTCCTGCTGCTTCCTCTTCTTCTTCACCTTCACATTCTGCTGCTGCTGCTGCTGCTGCTGCTGCTACTGCTGCTACTGCTGCTGTTCTTCTTCGTCGTCAAGTACGAATGAGTGCAAAGAAGCAGTCGACTTAAGCTTGTTGACATCTCTATAGAGTTTGTCCTCAAATGGAGCGGGTGTAGGCCAGTATAGCTTTCTCTGCTCTGAACATGTTGGACACTCCTGCAACAAATGTTTAGCTGTCATGTTACCACTTCCACAGTTACATGCATCAGTGTCTCCTGTCCTAGTTTATTAAACACGCGGTACTTCCATTCTATAGCTATCTGTTTTGTGCCAGTCGGTCTCTTTAATTACTTGCATGTCTACCTTAATAGATCTGTGTATACCTCTTTTACAGATGTTGTCCTTGGTCTACCCTTTCCTCTCTTCCCCATTATTGTGCCCTACTCCAGTACTCTTTACTGGTTGGTTATTCACGTCTCAGTGTGTGCCCAAACGACGAGTCCTCACTCCTTGATTACTGCCAGAAGTTTTTTCTGTACCAATATACAACAGAACAAAAACATATCACGGGGAAGGAAGCTGCCAGGGGTCTGTGATGTGGCTAGGCCATCACATGTTGTATGTCGCAATGCGTAGAGACATAGGTGGGCAGTCTTGTCCTCCTCCACCCCCTCTTCCTCATCCTTGTGCCTGGTCTAGAGCAGGCATTGGCAATGATGGCTGTCCGCTCCTCTCCACAATCTGAAATTCTATTGCAGTGTTCGTTAACCTGTACGGTTCGCGGACACTGCACTAGCAAGGCGGTCTCAATTCATCAGGCTCAAGACTCCCATGTCTTACACCGCAAATTACTATAGACAGTAATGACAGTTTCATTGTTTTGACAGTTGCTTCAAGTATCAGGTTGCCCATCTGTCTAGGCTGTCCACATACCGTTGTCTTGGTTTTCTCTATCACGCATGCATAGTATTGTCACACATACTTCTACTCTGTATATCCCAGCAGTTTTGTGGGTTTACCCTAACAATTTCGTGTCTCCACCTGGTGCTTTAGATGAGGGATCTAGTCATACCTGCAGCGGTCAACACCTCAACAATAGCTTTCATCACTGGCAACATTTCCCACACTCTTCGCACACATTGCTATTCCCAGTTTCCCCATAATCCTAGTACTAGTTGTACAACATTGTCATTCATGCAAAAGACCAGACCACCCAACTTTTCAGTGAACGCGTATGTATGCTTGCGGTGTTTCTGATTGGCATTGATTGATTGATTGTTTTATTGATTTAGGAACCGACATCACAGCATTCGGGGCATTCCCATACGCGCTCCGTCCCCATCCTCAGCAGCCAGCAGAAAGTTCCAACACTAACAGTACCAGTGAGCAATCTGATTATATGTCCGTCTCGCCTTTCCTCTGAGCGTCGAGCGTCTCGACCAGATCCCCTCGTCACCCCTCGGTGTCGCATTCTTGCCAGACCATGGTAATCCATTTGCTCCTCCGAGGTGTACACGTGCTCCCACAAGGCTGCAACCACGTCTGCCTTGCCATGCATCAATACTCCACCAAGTTTTGCAGAGCCAGCCAATCTGTCTGCCTGTTCATTCCCCAGCACACCGGCATGCTCCGAATAAAAGATCCAGACGATGCTTGCCACCCGTGCCCCCGAAGCGAAGCAAGCCACTCTGCCCGAAGCTTGCCTGTCCTCACCTTCCTCAGCATGCTTTCTGAGTCAGTTACAATCACGGTGTGTGAGTGTATCGTATTCTCCATCCAACGGAAAACTGCACTGACCGCTTCCACCTCCATTCTTAAGCTAGATGTTGTGGTATCATATGCCAGGCTCTCCTGCACCAAACATCGACCATTAGCTTTTGCTAAGAACCCCCAGGCACTTCTCCTACCTCTCAACACCGACCCATCTGTGTAGATAATCACATCACTCGAGCGAGCATTATCCTGAATTAGTTGCTGGATTTCCACTTCGTATCCTCCGCTTGAGCCATCCATGATTACCCTCTTATCAGTCGCTTAAAAGCGTCGCACAAAGCACGACCTCCGTAGCTTTTAGCGACGACCCGCAGGAGTTTCCGAAACATTTAACTCGTAAACCAAACCGAAGGACGCGGCCCGGAATCGAACCCACAACATTCGGAGCACGAGCCAAACGTCTTGACCACTTCGCCACAGAGACTCCACTCTTATCAGTCGCTGAACCTTAACTGCGTCCAGCGCCTCATGCAACGGGTGATCTGTGTCTGCAGCTACTCTGAGGTATGCCTGCATCACCTTGAGTCTACCAGCAACAGTCGGCAGACCAAGGATGTAACGCATACACACTACTGGGGTGTCTCTGGTGCATCCCAGAATGACCTGCATAGCCTCGTTCTGTATGCGCTCTAATTTCACCAGCTGACTCTTTGAGACAGTGAGCAGTCCTAGTCCATAATCAATCACTGAGAAAATCAAGTGCTGGTATAGTGTGAAAAGCATTCTCTGCTCTGTGTCAATTGCAGCCATAGTTTTAAGTGCAATGAGTCCCTTTTGAGACCTTGTCACAACCGTCTCTACCATCTATCTTGAGGCTTGGGACATCAGCTCTCACAATCCTGTTGTCCAGAGAGCACCACAAAACAGCCGCCTTTTCTGGGTGGATGACAGAACTCATTTCAGTGCACCAGTCAGTCACTTTGTCTATTGCCGCCTGTAGCTTCTGGGCTGTTTGCTCCCTATCTCTCCTCTGCCTATATGCAAGAATATAATCTACAAATGTTAGTATCCTTCCAACCCCTGGTGCTTCTAAGTTTGCAATCTTGCTCGAATACACGTTAAAGAGCACCGGTGAGATTGCAGATCCCTGTGGTAGTCCCGGGGTTAACATATGTGGCTCTGAGGTCCATGCACCCAGACGGAGAGCAACCTGACGAGAATGTAGGACGGCTGCTGTCCAGTTCACCAACCAGGGATTGACCCCCTTCTCCATCAGTGCGGTCATCAAAATATCATATCGAACTCTAGTGTACGCATTCTCGAGATCAAGCGCTTCCGCCATCGTTTCCTGTCCACTCTGGAACCCCTCATAAACATCAAAGGCAAAAGTGACTGCATTTGACCAGGTATCTTTTCCTGGCCTGTAGCTCCCCATGCCTTTTGGAAGAAGCTTTCCCCCTTTCCAAAAACTCTTGCAGCTTGACAGCGACTATCTTCTCTAGAACCTTCCCAAATGTATTTTGAAGGGTGATGATCCTAAAGCCGCTAAGCTTTGAATGATCCTTGAATAGTTTTGGGAGAGGGATGAGATAGCTGTGCACCCAATCCTGCGGTACTGATGCTGTCCTAATGCTCTGGTTAAAGCAGTCGGTTTTGATTGGCATAGAGGTGATGATTGCGTATTTTGGTCACAGTTAGTGGCTGTTCCACACATACGTGGACATACTGTTGCGACTACAGGTCCCCCTTCATAAGCGCCCGAGTATATCGGCCCTACATACTGGCCCCTATTCACATTCGCTTGGAAATATCGATCACAAACACTGTCCTTTTGTCACTAACACCTGGAAATGTTGATACCATACACTGTCCTTCTGTCACAAATACCTGGAAATGTTGAAACGAACACTGTCCTTCTATCACAAACACCTGGATGTTGCCACCAAATACTGTCCCTGTGTCACAAACACCTGGATGTTGCCACCAAATACTGTCCCTGTGTCACAAACACATGGAAATATTGATACCATACACTGTCCTTCTGTCACAGATACCTGGAAATGTTGAAACAAACACTGTCCTTCTATCACAAACACCTGGATGTTGCCACCAAATACTGTCCTTGTGTCACAAACACCTGGATGTTGCCATCGAATACTGTCCTTCTGTTACAAACACATAGAAATGTTGCCACCAAATATTTCTCTTACACTCCTGTAAGAGTTGAATCAGTGTCACTATGATGTCCACGACCAGTATGTCTCTGGGTGGACCTGACCTCATCAAATCAGTACCAGATATCTCTCAGGGAATGCAAAGGCGTCCAGGAATAATACCGAATAAATGATCTCTGGAGTGCCACTGGCTCACTGACAAAATGGCACTACAGTACATGATCTCTGGAGTGCCTCTGGCTCACTGACAATATGGCGCTACAATACATGATCTCTGGAGTGCCACTGGCTCACTGACAATATGGCGCTACAATACATGATCTCTGGAGTGCCACTGGCTCACTGACAATATGGCGCTACAATACATGATCTCTGGAGTTCCAATGGCTCACTGACAATATGGCGCTGCAATACATGATCTCTGGAGTGCCACTGGCTCACTGACAATATGGCGCTACAATACAAGATCTCTGGAGTGCCACTGGCTCACTGAAAATATGGCGCTACAATACATGATCTCCCCACTGGCTCACTGACAATATGGCTCTACAATAGAGATCTCTGAGTGGCCACAGGCTCACTGACATATGGCGCTACAATACATGATCTATGGAGGGCCACTGGCTCACTGACAATATGGCGCTACAATACATGATCTCTGGAGTGCCACTGGCTCACGACAATATGGCGCTACAATACATGATCTTTGGAGTGCCCTGGCTCACTGACAATATGGCGCTACAATACATGATCTCTGGAGTGCCACTGGCTCACTGACAATATGGCGCTACATACATGATCTCTGGAGTGCCCTGGCTCACTGGACAATATGCGCTACAATACATGATCTCTGGAGTGCCACTGGCTCACTGACAATATGGCGCTAAAATACAAGATCTCTGGAGTGCCACTGGCTCACTGAAAATATGGCGCTACAATACATGATCTCCCCACTGGCTCACTGACAATATGGCTCTACAATACATGATCTCTGGAGTGCCACAGGCTCACTGACAATATGGCGCTACAATACATGATCTATGGAGTGCCACTGGCTCACTGACAATATGGCGCTACAATACATGATCTCTGGAGTGCCACTGGCTCACTGACAATATGGCGCTGCAATACATGATCTCTGGAGTGCCACTGGCTCACTGACAAAATGGCACTACAGTACATGATCTCTGGAGTGCCTCTGGCTCACTGACAATATGGCGCTACAATACATGATCTCTGGAGTGCCACTGGCTCACTGACAATATGGCGCTACAATACATGATCTCTGGAGTGCCACTGGCTCACTGACAATATGGCGCTACAATACAAGATCTCTGGAGTGCCACTGGCTCACTGAAAATATGGCGCTACAATACATGATCTCCCCACTGGCTCACTGACAATATGGCTCTACAATACATGATCTCTGGAGTGCCACAGGCTTCACTGTTACATATGGCGCTACAATACATGATCTATGGAGTGCCACTGGCTCACTGACAATATGGCGCTACAATACATGATCTCTGGAGTGCCACTGGCTCACTGACAATATGGCGCTACAATACATGATCTTTGGAGTGCCACTGGCTCACTGACAATATGGCGCTACAATACATGATCTCTGGAGTGCTACTGGCTCACTGACAATATGGCGCTACAAAACATGATCTCTGGAGTGCTACTGGCTCACTGACAGTATGGCGCTACAATACATGATCTCTGATGTGAAACTGGCTCACTGACAATATGGCGCCTACAATACATGATCTCTGGAGTGTCACTGGCTTCACTGACATTACTGGCGCTACAATACATGATCTCTGGAGTGCCACTGGCTCACTGACAATATGGCGCTACAATACATGATCTCTTGGAGTGCCACTGGCTCACTGACAATATGGCGCTACAATACATGATCTCTGGAGTGCCACTGGCTCACTGACAATATGGCGCTACAATACATGTATCTCTGGAGTGCCACTGGCTCACTGACAATATGGCGCTACAATACATGATCTCTGGAGTGCCACTGGCTCACTGATAATATGGCGCTACAATACATGATCTCTGGAGTGCCACTGGCTCACTGACAATATGGCGCTACAATACATGATCTTTGGAGTGCCACTGGCTCACTGACAATATGGCGCTACAATACATGATCTCTGGAGTGCTACTGGCTCACTGACAGTATGGCGCTACAAAACATGATCTCTGGAGTGCTACTGGCTCACTGACAGTATGGCGCTACAATACATGATCTCTGGAGTGCTACTGGCTCACTGACAGTATGGCGCTACAATACATGATCTCTGGAGTGCTACTGGCTCACTGACAATATGGCGCTACAAAACATGATCTCTGGAGTGCTACTGGCTCACTGACAGTATGGCGCTACAATACATGATCTCTGATGTGAAACTGGCTCACTGACAATATGGCGCTACAAAACATGATCTCTGGAGTGCTACTGGCTCACTGACAGTATGGCGCTACAATACATGATCTCTGATGTGAAACTGGCTCACTGACAATATGGCGCTACAATACATGATCTCTGGAGTGCCACTGGCTCACTGACAATATGGCGCTACAATACATGATCTCTGGAGTGCCACTGGCTCACTGACAATATGGCGCTACAATACATGATCTCTGGAGTGTCACTGGCTCACTGACATTATGGCGCTACAATACATGATCTCTGGAGTGCCACTGGCTCACTGACAATATGGCGCTACAATACATGATCTCTGGAGTGCCACTGGCTCACTGACAATATGGCGCTGCAATACATGATCTCTGGAGTGCCACTGGCTCACTGACATTATGGCGCTACAATACATGATCTCTGATGTGAAACTGGCTCACTGACAATATGGCGCTACAATACATGATCTCTGGAGTGCCACTGGCTCACTGACAATATGGCGCTACAATACATGATCTCTGGAGTGCCACTGGCTCACTGACAATATGGCGCTACAATACATGATCTCTGGAGTGCCACTGGCTCACTGACAATATGGCGCTACAATACATGATCTCTGGAGTGCCACTGGCTCACTGATAATATGGCGCTACAATACATGATCTCTGGAGTGCCACTGGCTCACTGACAATATGGCGCTACAATACATGATCTCTGGAGTGCCACTGGCTCACTGATAATATGGCGCTACAATACATGATCTCTGGAGTGCCACTGGCTCACTGACAATATGGCGCTACATACATGATCTTTGGAGTGCCACCTGGCTCACTGACAATATGGCGCTACAATACATGATCTCTGGAGTGCTACTGGCTCACTGACAGTATGGCGCTACAAAACATGATCTCTGGAGTGCTACTGGCTCACTGACAGTATGGCGCTACAATACATGATCTCTGGAGTGCTACTGGCTCACTGACAGTATGGCGCTACAATACATGATCTCTGGAGTGCTACTGGCTCACTGACAATATGGCGCTACAAAACATGATCTCTGGAGTGCTACTGGCTCACTGACAGTATGGCGCTACAATACATGATCTCTGATGTGAAACTGGCTCACTGACAATATGGCGCTACAAAACATGATCTCTGGAGTGTCACTGGCTCACTGACATTATGGCGCTACAATACATGATCTCTGGAGTGCCACTGGCTCACTGACAATATGGCGCTACAATACATGATCTCTGGAGTGCCACTGGCTCACTGACAATATGGCGCTGCAATACATGATCTCTGGAGTGCCACTGGCTCACTGACATTATGGCGCTACAATACATGATCTCTGATGTGAAACTGGCTCACTGACAATATGGCGCTACAATACATGATCTCTGGAGTGCCACTGGCTCACTGACAATATGGCGCTACAATACATGATCTCTGGAGTGCCACTGGCTCACTGACAATATGGCGCTACAATACATGATCTCTGGAGTGCCACTGGCTCACTGACAATATGGCGCTGCAATACATGATCTCTGGAGTGCCACTGGCTCACTGATAATATGGCGCTACAATACATGATCTCTGGAGTGCCACTGGCTCACTGACAATATGGCGCTACAATACATGATCTTTGGAGTGCCACTGGCTCACTGACAATATGGCGCTACAATACATGATCTCTGGAGTGCTACTGGCTCACTGACAGTATGGCGCTACAAAACATGATCTCTGGAGTGCTACTGGCTCACTGACAGTATGGCGCTACAATACATGATCTCTGGAGTGCTACTGGCTCACTGACAGTATGGCGCTACAATACATGATCTCTGGAGTGCTACTGGCTCACTGACAATATTGGCGCTACAAAACATGATCTCTGGAGTGCTACTGGCTCACTGACAGTATGGCGCTACAATACATGATCTCTGATGTGAAACTGGCTCACTGACAATATGGCGCTACAAAACATGATCTCTGGAGTGCTACTGGCTCACTGACAGTATGGCGCTACAATACATGATCTCTGATGTGAAACTGGCTCACTGACAATATGGCGCTACAATACATGATCTCTGGAGTGCCACTGGCTCACTGACAATATGGCGCTACAATACATGATCTCTGGAGTGCCACTGGCTCACTGACAATATGGCGCTACAATACATGATCTCTGGAGTGTCACTGGCTCACTGACATTATGGCGCTACAATACATGATCTCTGGAGTGCCACTGGCTCACTGACAATATGGCGCTACAATACATGATCTCTGGAGTGCCACTGGCTCACTGACAATATGGCGCTGCAATACATGATCTCTGGAGTGCCACTGGCTCACTGACATTATGGCGCTACAATACATGATCTCTGATGTGAAACTGGCTCACTGACAATATGGCGCTACAATACATGATCTCTGGAGTGCCACTGGCTCACTGACAATATGGCGCTGCAATACATGATCTCTGGAGTGCCACTGGCTCACTGACATTATGGCGCTACAATACATGATCTCTGGAGTGCCACTGGCTCACTGACAATATGGCGCTACAATACATGATCTCTGGAGTGTCACTGGCTCACTGACAATATGGCGCTACAAGACATGATCTCTGGAGTGCCACTGGCTCACTGACAATATGGCGCTACAATACATGATCTCTGGAGTGTCACTGGCTCACTGACATTATGGCGTTACAATACATGATCTTTGGAGTGCCACTGGCTCACTGACAATATGGCGCTACAATACATGATCTCTGGAGTGTCACTGGCTCACTGACATTATGGCGATACAATACATGATCTCTGGAGTGCCACTGGCTCACTGACATTATAGCGCTACAGTACATGATCTCTGGAGTGTCACTGGCTCACTGACATTATGGCGCTACAATACATGATCTCCCCACTGGCTCACTGACATTATGGCGCTACAATACATGATCTCTGGAGTGCCACTGGCTCACTGACATTATGGCGCTACAATACATGATCTCTGGAGTGCCACTGGCTCACTGACATTATGGCGCTACAATACATGATCTCTGGAGTGCCACTGGCTCACTGACATTATAGCGCTACAGTACATGATCTCTAGAGTGCCACTGGCTCACTGACAATATGGCGCTACAATACATGATCTCTGGAGTGCCACTGGCTCACTGACAATATGGCGCTACAATACATGATCTCTGGAGTGCCACTGGCTCACTGACAATATGGCGCTACAATACATGATCTCTGGAGTGCCACTGGCTCACTGACAATATGGCGCTACAATACATGATCTCTGAAGTGCCAATGGCTCACTGACAATATGGCGCTACAATACATGATCTCTGATATGCCACTGGCTCACTGACAATATGGCGCTAGAATACATGATCTCTGGAGTGCCACTGGCTCACTGACAATAAGGCGCTACAGTACATGATCTCTGGAATGCCACTGGCTCACTGACAATATGGCGCTACATAACATGATCTCTGGAGTGCCACTGGCTCACTGACAATATGGCGCCACAATACATGATCTCCCCACTGGCTCACTGACAATATGGCGCTACAATACAAGATCTCTGCAGTGCCACTGGCTCACTGACAATATGGCGCTGCAATACATGATCTCTGGAGTGCCACTGGCTCACTGACATTATGGCGCTACAATACATGATCTCTGGAGTGCCACTGGCTCACTGACAATATGGCGCTACAATACATGATCTCTGGAGTGTCACTGGCTCACTGACAATATGGCGCTACAAGACATGATCTCTGGAGTGCCACTGGCTCACTGACAATATGGCGCTACAATACATGATCTCTGGAGTGTCACTGACTCACTGACATTATGGCGTTACAATACATGATCTCCCCACTGGCTCACTGACATTATAGCGCTACAGTACATGATCTCTAGAGTGCCACTGGCTCACTGACAATATGGCGCTACAATACATGATCTCTGATATGCCACTGGCTCACTGACAATATGGCGCTAGAATACATGATCTCTGGAGTGCCACTGGCTCACTGACAATAAGGCGCTACAGTACATGATCTCTGGAATGCCACTGGCTCACTGACAATATGGCGCTACATAACATGATCTCTGGAGTGCCACTGGCTCACTGACAATATGGCGCCACAATACATGATCACCCCACTGGCTCACTGACAATATGGCGCTACAATACAAGATCTCTGGAGTGCCACTGGCTCACTGACAATATGGCGCTACAATACATGATCTATGGAGTGCCACTGGCTCACTGACAATATGGCGCTACAATACATGATCTCGGGAGTGCCACTAGCTCACTGACAATATGGCGCTTCAATACATGATCTCTGGAGTGCTACTGGCTCACTGACAATATGGCGCTACAATGCATGATCTATGGAGTGCCACTGGCACTTAGCACTTATAGCAGAAAAACAAAACAGAAGTAAAAATAATATAATGCACTTATCGCAACTCATGTTCGTTACATAACGCTGCTCTCACCTCGACCCGAGGACAAGCCGCTCTATCAATGGCCATGTCTCCCGTCTCATGCAGTCATGCCCAGCCTCTCTATCTCTGGCCATGTCTCCCGTCTCATGCAGTCATGCCCAGCCTCTCTATCTCTGGCCATGTCTCCCGTCTCATGCAGTCATGCCCAGCCTCTCTATCTCTGGCCATGTCTCCCGTCTCATGCAGTCATGCCCAGCCTCTCTATCTCTGGTCATGTCTCCCGTCTCATGCAGTCATGCCCAGGCTGTCTATCTCTGGCCATGTCTCCCGTCTCATGCAGTCATGCCCAGCCTCTCTATCTCTGGCCATGTCTCCCGTCTCATGCAGTCATGCCCAGCCTCTCTATCTTTGGCCATGTCTCCCGTCTCATGCAGTCATGCCCAGCCTCTCTATCTCTGGCCATGTCTCCCGTCTCATGCAGTCATGCCCAGGCTGTCTATCTCTGGCCATGTCTCCCGTCTCATGCAGTCATGCCCAGCCTCTCTATCTCTGGTCATGTCTCCCGTCTCATGCAGTCATGCCCAGGCTGTCTATCTCTGGCCATGTCTCCCGTCTCATGCAGTCATGCCCAGCCTCTCTATCTCTGGCCATGTCTCCCGTCTCATGCAGTCATGCCCAGCCTCTCTATCTCTGGCCATGTCTCCCGTCTCATGCAGTCATGCCCAGCCTCTCTATCTCTGGCCATGTCTCCCATCTCATGCAGTCATGCCCAGGCTGTTTATCTCCGCCATATCTCCCGTGTCATGCAGTCATGCCCAGCCTCTCTGTCTCTGGCCATGTCTCCCGTCTCATGCAGCATGCCCAAGCTGTCTCCAGTGTCTGATGTCCATCTCAGAGCTGGTTGATCCCCGCCTTTTCTTCCCGAACGATGATGGTCTTTCCCAGCCGCTGTAACGTTTCATGTGACCACAGTATTTCAGTTTCCCAGACATGACACTGTTTATGAGAAAGTTTGCTTCCATGTTCAGATCTTGTATATTGTCTGTATTTGTTCTTGTCTTTGTACACCTTGCCCTAAGAATCTTTTTGTGACATTTGAGCTCAAAATCCCCAAAATGACTTCTTCCTGTAGTTACTGCGAAAAGGTCCGTGACTCAAAAGCCCGTGGTGTTGCTGCGGGAAAGATGCATGTTCTCAAACATGACTTGGTCTGGTTTGCTCGTGGTCTCAGTACTATTGAATCTCTGCATGGCCGTGGCCAGCCTGCCTTTGACTTGTGAACAGTTCCCAGTGTCGTGGATTGTGGAGCCCAAATATCTAAAGTGTGTGGCCTTGCCCACTTATCCTAGAGGTTACTCGGTGCCCAGAGCTGCGTTGTCCACCCCTTAGTGTGTTTCCCGCCTTCTACCACAAGCAGGTTAGGACACACTAGGCGGTAAGAAAGTAACAGCTAAATGTTTACATGTTTCCTATCCTGTGCTCGTATTGTTTTTAATGTATCGTGTTTTGTTTCTCTTTTCTGTTTGTTTGTCCTAGTTGTTTTATTTTTGTCTGTTTTATCAGCTTAAACTGTTTTCCTGCTCCCTGTTTTAATACCTTTAGCATACTTATTTTATTTTCAGTTCTCTGGTACGTGTTCGGCCTTTCATTCTTTATGTTTCATACTTTATACTTTGTCTATCCTTCACAAACCCCACACCCCGTTTTTGTGTTCTGGGTTTCGTTCTTCCTGTATTTGTTTCCCTTTATTATTTTAATGTTTCCTTGAAGCATTTCTAACAACATTCTTATATATACATAACTATTTCTACCTCTTTACTGTGGTTTCTTTTTCAATTTCTTTCTCCGTGCTCCGGCCTTCGCCGTGTTTCTTTCACTACTTCTGTCTTTCTCTCTTGTTGTTGACTATTTATTTCCATAATTGCTTGCCATCTCGCTAACAACACTCCTATAAAGAAATACATTCTGTACATGTATTATTTTTCTTTTCACGATCATGTTTAAATGTTTACACTTTTCAATTGTTCCTTCAGTAAATTCTGCACAGCTATTATTTTTCCGTTCGTGTCTTTATTTAAATCTTTCTGCCTTCCTGTTGTTCTTTCGGCACCACCGCCACCCCTTCCCCTCCCCTCCCGCCTCCCTAACAAGCTGTTACACAAGACAACTATCCCATCCTGCTCCTACCATGCATGTCAAAACGCACGTTCTTTCGTGCGCTTATCAAACTCCCCATGCCCGTGAGCCGCGGTATGTCATTCACAACTCACCATCACCCGCTCCTGGCAACAGGCCGGCCTCTGATTGGCCGACACTTTCCCAGCGGCGCCCCGCTTGCTGTTGCATGGCT
The DNA here is from genome assembly GCA_014155875.1 of Cepaea nemoralis. Taxonomy (NCBI): domain Eukaryota; kingdom Metazoa; phylum Mollusca; class Gastropoda; order Stylommatophora; family Helicidae; genus Cepaea; species Cepaea nemoralis. The sequence continues at coordinate 214,384 of JACEFZ010011203.1, forward strand.
GCTATTGTATTGGCTACACAAACAGCTCCTATTGTCTTTTGGTCTTGAATCAGGTAATCGCTCTCGAAGAACTGTTTTCTGCGGGGTGGAGTTTTGTACAGACATCGCATCCTGGTTCCAGGATCTACCTTCCAGGGAAAGGAAGTCGAATATTGCTCGTTGATACCCGTGGTTGCAGTGAAGGGAGAGAAGCCATCGCCAGGAACTCTGCTTGGCTATAGTGGATTCTTAGAAGCGCCAGTGTTGCGGAGTTGTTGTCTTTCCGTGTCTGTCTCATCGAGTTGTTGTGTGTTCGGGACATGCCTGGAGCTTTCCCGTGGATTTCAAGACAACCGCTGGTCACCAACGGAGTACATTCTCAACTGGGTCATGACAAGGTCTTCAGCCTGAGGTCAGTAGGTTGTTTTATGATGTCAGCTTTGCGTTGAGCTAGCTGTGTCCGCTGCATGTTTTACTGGGTGAGGTGTCTGCTGGGTAATGAGACTAACTTGTTTAGTTGTCTATACGTCGGCTGAGAGGTCACGATGTACGCCTCAGGGTCAGAAGGCATCTGCTTCGATCCCTGCATAGGGCTGGGGTGTTTTCATACAATCGTTGGTATCTAATGATATAACATGTTCTCCTGATCTCGTGGGTATTGAGATCGGATACCTAGCCCTTGCGGATATTGACGACAAACAGGACATCTATACACATAAACGGGATTAGTCCTCTTACCCACCCGTCTGCAAGATGTGCATGTGAAAAATCCCACTGCAGTTGGAAATCGCAAAGTGTAGGCCGTAAGACCGCCGCCCTGGAAGAATTATGAGGACAAGTGAAACCCACCCACGAGTAGATAGAGCCGTGACCTTAAATGCTAATCTTCCTAGAGGAAACAAACCTTAAAGAAATGCATGTCGAAGTCGGACACGCCGACCTTTGATGTGCGTAGCTGGGCGTGACGAACGCCACTCGAAAGGGGAAGAATAACCACACGCAGTCTCCACAATGAAGACTGGGTGAAGGGGGTCGTGCCATTTGCTCTTCGGCAGTCTACCGTTCGTCCATTTCTTGCTATCTGCCCTCCTGTTTTAATGCCTACCACTTGCTTCCTTCACACACACGGACACACACACACTTCACACAGACGCACACACACATACACAGACGCACACACATACGCGCACGCGCGCAAGAGGCACGCACGCACACACGCAACACATCGCAGTAGCGGAACGGGTCTTAAAATATTGGTGGCCAGGGCTGTAAGATAATTATTTTCTAATATTGGTGGCCAGGACTGTAAGATAATTATTTTCTAATATTGGTGGCCAGGGCTGTAAGATAATTATTTTCTAATATTTAAGGGAGCACACTTCATTAAGGACCCACTTCATTAGGGACCCGCGTCATTAGGGGCCTATTTGCCATCTGGTCAGCTGATACCCTGGCCAGTCCGTCACTGCTCACATGGGCAGCTTTCAGCCGCTAAAGTTCTGGTGTGGACAGCGCTTGGGGAAACTCACCGACTTTTGCACTTTTCTGTTTGAGTATGATGTCACAATTCTCCTAAAATACACACACCATTGACGGGGTTCGCCTGTGACATAGGATAGAATAGGACAGGCTGTATTTAACAACCAACCCCGTATAAGATATCCTGTAGGACTGTTGGCCAAGTAACAGGTCTTTACATAAGCTAGGTCATGTGGTAATGAGGTGCATTGCCTAGGTTCATTCCTCGCCTCCTCGCCAAGTGATGTTAAGTCATTGAGAAGATGGTGCATTATTCCCATGATAAGGCTGGTTCGACTCCGAGCTGTATGTGTAGCAAGTAAACTTTCGGGGCTTGAGCCCGGGTCATTGTGTTAGCTAGCGAAGGCTCTGCTGACTGTGCCACCTCGGCTCCAACACACAACCACACGCTTATGTCTGTCTGTCCGGATGAATGCATGCGTGCATAGTGAGATGTGGATGGGCATAGTCGCCCTTGTCATTTGGCAAGGAACTTGATAATGAGGTGTGCAATGTACACGCACACACACACACCCACACACACACACCCACCCACCCACCAAACACTCCCCCCCCCCCCACACACACACACACAAACACACACACACGAGGGAGCTTCAAATGAAAACCTTAAATGTGTTTTTTGTTTTTGTGTGTGAATATATTCTGGAAGAAAACAAAAAGTCAAGAACAATTGTATCATTTTTCGATGTAGTCATCACTACGTTCAATGCAAGTCCACCAGCGCTGATAAAGTGCATGGATTCCTGTAGAATATAGACAGATTACCAGACTATGGCATGGCTATTGTAATTTCTATCACACTATTAAGGTTTTCATTTGAATCTCATTCATGTGTGTATATACGTGTGTGTGTGTGTGTGTGTGTGTGTGTGTGTTTGTATGTGTGTGTACGCGCGCGTGCGCAAGCAAATATAGCCATTTTTTTTGCACGTTTTAATATGGATTGAGAGATTTGTACTAGACCCATTTCTATAGTCAAATGGGATCTCGTTGGATGATGTGGTCAGAAACCACGTCAGCCGTCTTTGTTTCCGAAGACATTCTCTGGTACCAATTTTCAGCTCGGTCGACCTGGGAGCGTAGGGCCATATTCTAAAAGGTGCCTCGGTGCGGATTCGAAGATATAACCACAGCGCCGGTAGGCGATCGTCTAACAACTGCGCTACCGCAACTGCCACATGCATGTATTTGCACTGCTTCCTGTGGCAACACCCGTTGCCGAATGACGTTTATGATTACCTGGACAATAGTCCTACAGTGGAGTGCTTTGGTGGCAGCCACGGAGCCACACTGGTTAGCACACTTGCCTGTCAACCCCGTGGCCACATGTTCGACCCCCCATGGATGCTGAGCGTTTCTAAATCCTGAAGTGACCTGAGCTCCCAGATCTGCTCAACATTCAATTGGTGCCATGAAATGTTGTGGGAAGTAAATAAAGCCGCCGTTACAATGACCACATCACCTGTCACGGATCTTGGTCTTAAAACATTTTGGGATAGCTCAAGACTTATCAGAACGCGAAAACGTTGGCTTTAAACGGTATCCCTGGTACTGTAATCAATAGATTGTTTGATTGTATTCATGGAAATAACTGCAAGTTACTGAACCTAACATTGCCTAGTCAATTAAAAGTAGCACAAAAACGCAGAATATTTAATGTTAAAGTGAAATCTCTACAGCTGTGGAAGTCAAAAGACATGAAACTTAACACCACACTTAGAATATTCAGTTCGAACGTTACATCGGTACTGATGTGTGAATTAGAAACATGGACAACAATGACAGGGATTGCAAATAAACCAGAAACATTCAATAATTGGTGCCTTCACAAAATAGAAGGAATACAATGGTGTTACAAAATCACCAATGTGGAGCTCATGGAGAGAACAACATATACCAATAAAGAAAAGACGTTGGCACTGGATAGGCCACACTGAAGGGGAAAACAATTCAAGTAAAGTATAACAAGAAATGTCTTACTGAAACCCACGGGTCATAAGAAATAGAGAAGGATCTAAAACTCACGGAGAAGAGAAGTAGAAACAGAAATGAACTGTATGGGAAAGGGTATGGGCAGAGCTGCGTGGGGATAGGTAAGGACAGAAGGACTAGCAGTGAGTTGGTTGAAGGCCTATACAACAATAGGGGAAAGAGGCCCTAAGACGAAGCAGAAGGACAATAGCCTGATTGAAGCGCCTGTAAATAAAAAATGACGTGCATTCTTTATGATTATTCATGGAGGCACAGGGAAAACAGTAGGACTCTGGTATAAATGCAACACAGTAACCATATCATATCATATGTATATATATCATCACTCTGGTATAAATGCAACACAGTAACCATATCATATCATATGTATATATATATATATCATCACCAGGACAGCGGCTGGGTTGAATATACAGCAGGGTTAGGATTACTGTTTCAGACCAAATGGAATCCGTGGTCGACCCGGGCTAATATAGGGGCTATCAGAGGGTTAGACCATTTGTTCTGAGATTGTCTGGGAAGAAACGGCGATGAGTAAGGAAATTAGCCACCTCACCTCAAAATACCGTGGGCTGTAATGTGTGAAGGCTATGACTTCACACCCCAAGGACACAATTTGTCATAGGAGTACCCTTAACTTGTTTATACAGGAATTAACAGGCAAGAGAGTCGATTTCATTGCACCGGGTGTTACCCAATACGGCTCTGTCTCTTTTCACAGGGCGGCCTCCAAAAGCGTCACACAAACTACGAACTCCGTAGCTCCAGCGACGACCCCAGGAGTCTCCGAGAAAATTACACTCGTGAACCGAGCTATGTAGGCCATTATCGAACCCACAACCTTCGGAGAGTAACCACACAGTAACCCACAGCTTCAGAGACTCCCCCTTCAGCTGTTTATGATGATAAGGTTCTTGACTTGTATCCCTTGGTCAGTCTATATATAACTGTCTGCGGCGTGCCGCGGCGGACATTGGTGCCGTGTTGGGACTGGAAGGGTGCTACGCCTAAAATGTGAATGAAAGTTGTGGGACATGTTTATTGTTTCAGAAATACAATTATATGTAAAGCTCCATCACGCCTGTTAAGCACATATTTTTTTAATGCACCGACATGAAATTGGAACTCGGAAGTTCTCTACAAGACCAGGTGACTGGCGTGAGAATTATTATACCACTCTTCCAGACCCTTTTTAAACATTGTAATTACAGCTTGTCCCCAGGTAATTTCCTGCTAGGTGTTTGTGATGTCATGAGGCCATCACATTTTGTAGCCTGAATGCGCGGAGGAATGGGTATCCGGTCTTTGCCTCACTTGGCGAGACGACGAGCGCAAGGGTCGAACACCCCGCCCACCCGCGCTCAGCGGAGACCCCTATCGACTTCGCTAACAGCATGTGATGGCCCTATGACACCACAGATCCACTGCAGGGGAGCTGCTTCGGGACACAGTTTAGACCTACTTGGTAAAGACAATACAGAACCTATGAACACAGATATAACTAGTAAGCTCGACTCCAGGGCAGACACACACAAACAGTAACAAGAGAACGTTTCCACCAAAGTCTTTATCAACGAACAAACAACGAACAAACTAGCTAGAAAACTGAAATATCACAAATATATCATCCATATGTTTCCATGCATCCATCATGTGACATGCCGATAAACGTGGGCGGTCATGTTCTGCCATCTCATTCGATCACCAGAGTCGTGGATCAGCTCCATGTTCCTGTCTCGAGCATGCCACGTGGTCAAGCCATCCAGGTATTTACTTCTCGATCTTCCCCTCGGTTTCTTCCCTTCGATCTTGCCAGTTGTCACCAAGTTCTCCAAGTCACTTCTTCTCATAACATGTCCCAAAAATTTTGACTGTCTACGTCTAATGACTCTAATCAGTTTACGATCTTCATTTGTTTCTTGAAGAACATGTTCATTGGTTTTTCTGTCTGTCCATGGTATTCTTTGCATTTTCCTCAGAAACTACATTTCCACAGCCATCAGCTGTTTTTCAGCTTGACTGCTCATTGTCCACGCTTCACATCCATACAATATTACAGGTTCTATGTAGCACTTCAACACTCTTTTTCTCGTTTCAGTTGATATCTTTTTATTGATCAGTATGTTTTTCATCTTGCAAAAGACTACTTTCGCAATGGCAATTCTTGTTCTAATCTCTTTAAGGCATCTCCCATCAGATGTTATGACTGTGCCGAGATAACTGTATCGATTCACTTGCTTAAGAATATGCCCATTTACTTGTATATCACACTGTGGTATGTCCTTCTTCCCAGAGACGACCATAATCTGTGTCTTCTTAATATTCAGTTCTAACCCTAGTTGTTCACTGTGTGCAACAACCGCATCTACTAAATTTTGCAGGTCTTGTTGATTGTCTGCAATCAAGACTGTATCATCTGCATATCTAATGTTATTGATGTATCGTCCCCCAATGTTGATTCCTTCCATATCTTCTATATTTCTGAAAATATTTTCATTGTACAAGGAAAAACGATCTGGACACTTTACACATCCCTGTCTCACACCTCTTTTAATAGGCTGATATTGACCTACATTCATTATCAATTCTGATGGCAGCTTGTTGTTTCCAATATATGTTTTTTACAAGTCTAAGGTCTTTTCCATCAATTTGTAGATCTTCAAGCATCCTTATCATGTCGACATGTCTCACTTTATCGAAAGCCTTTGTGTAGTCAATAAAGCAAAGATATAGATCTTTGTTTACTTCTATAGAACGTTCAATTACTGTTCTCAGTATATACACAGCATATGTTTCAGCAGATACATAATACTGCCTGGCAATATCTCAAGGTTTAGGCGCAATGGTTTAGATGTCTCAGAATGACAGCGTGAATCCAGGCGTGGAACTTTACCTCAATACGGACCTGGACGATTTTTACCACGCCGTGCTCCACGGTCATTGGAGTCTATTCCGGATCACGTCGTTCGGTTCAGTAGTGTAGTTTTCTCGGAGACTCCCGGGGGTCGTCGCCGGAGCTACGGAGTTCATGCTTTGTACGTCCTTTCAGCAGGCCGGCCTGTGGAAAGAGACAGAGCTATCTCGGATAAAACCGTGTGTAATTAAATCATTTCTCTTGCCTTTAGAACGTTTTTTTCCCCTCTAACATATCCTTTACAGGACGTTGCAGTCAACACCAACATTTTAGCTGTTATAATCTCTTGGTAAGTTTACGTTCAGTAGTTTGCCATTGCTTTCTGAGCGACGGCACCCATACCATTTCGTACAAAACCCAACTCAGTGCGGTCTGCTGCCAAATCGCACACAGCTGTGTTTCGAACGTAGGTATGCGGGATCACAAACCGCGTCCATAGCACCTTCGCCACGGAACGGACTGTTTTTTTAAAAGCACAATAGACAAGCGAAGACTCTCATCGTTTCGTCATGCCTTCAGACATGAATAGGCAACAAAGAGAAGTCTAAAAGCCACACAGAGAGTATTAGAAGCCATGCAGAAAGTTCTAAAAGCCACACAGAGAGTATTAGAAGCCATGCAGAAAGTTCTAAAAGCCACACAGAGAGTATTAGAAGCCATAGCGAGAGTTCTAAAAGCCATACAGAGAGTATTAGAAGCCATACACACAGTTCTAAAAGTTATACAGAGAGTATTAGAAGCCATACACACAGTTCTAAAAGTTATACAGAGAGTATTAGAAGCCATACATACAGTTCTAAAAGTTATACAGAGAGTATTAGAAGCCATACACACAGTTCTAAAAGTTATACAGAGAGTATTAGAAGCCATACACAGAGTTCTAAAAGCCATACAGAGAGTATTAGAAGCCATACATACAGTTCTAAAAGTTATACAGAGAGTATTAGAAGCCATACACACAGTTCTAAAAGTTATACAGAGAGTATTAGAAGCCATACACAGAGTTCTAAAAGCCATACAGAGAGTATTAGAAGCCATACATACAGTTCTAAAAGTTATACAGAGAGTATTAGAAGCCATACACACAGTTCTAAAAGTTATACAGAGAGTATTAGAAGCCATACACAGAGTTCTAAAAGCCATACAGAGAGTATTAGAAGCCATACACACAGTTCTAAAAGTTATACAGAGAGTATTAGAAGCCATACATACAGTTCTAAAAGTTATACAGAGAGTATTAGAAGCCATACACACAGTTCTAAAAGTTATACAGAGAGTATTAGAAGCCATACACAGAGTTCTAAAAGTTATACAGAGAGTATTAGAAGCCATACATACAGTTCTAAAAGTTATACAGAGAGTATTAGAAGCCATACACACAGTTCTAAAAGTTATACAGAGAGTATTAGAAGCCATACACAGAGTTCTAAAAGCCATACAGAGAGTATTAGAAGCCATACACACAGTTCTAAAAGTTATACAGAGAGTATTAGAAGCCATACACACAGTTCTAAAAGCCATACAGAGAGTATTAGAAGCCATACACACAGTTCTAAAAGCCATACAGAGAGTATTAGAAGCCATACACAGAGTTCTAAAAGTTATACAGAGAGTATTAGAAGCCATACACACAGTTCTAAAAGTTATACAGAGAGTATTAGAAGCCATACACAGAGTTCTAAAAGTTATACAGAGAGTATTAGAAGCCATACACAGAGTTCTAAAAGCCATACAGAGAGTATTAGAAGCCATACATACAGTTCTAAAAGCCTTATTGTCAGTATTAGAAGCCATACAGAGAGTTATAAAAGCCATACAGAGAGTACTAGAAGCCATACAGAGAGTTTTAAAAGCCATACAGAGAGTATTAGAAGCCATTTACAGAGTTCTAGAAGCTATATAGAGAGTTCTAGAAGCCATATATGTAGTTTTAGAAGCAATACATAAAGTTCTAGAAGCCATCCTATTTGGTAAACGGAAAGAGGTCAACCCAGAAAGCTAATATTAAACAGCCATGGACAGATGTATCACTGCAGACATAAATGTAAGTTACGACAGCATCACAAAACAGACAACAATGGTATGGAAAGATCAAGAAGCTTCACGACCAGGCCTAATCTCCGACATACTTAATGATGATGATGGTGTGTTACACTAACTCGAAGTGGTCTTACATTGTCTTACATTTAATTTATGTGATAACGATGTCTCATTCTATTTGTTTTTCACTGTATCCTTTGCTGGTTCGTATTGCCGTTCCTGCTGCTCTATTGCCTAAATCTATATACGGTTATTGTATAAAGGGCGTCGCGGTAGCAGGCTAGCCAGCCGGTCTGTTAGTCTTGTGTTCGAATCTACATGGAAATGGGTATTAGTTTACAAATTCCCACGGGCTCCTTGGTCGATTGGGCAAATAATTGGTACTAGAAAATGTTCTGGGTAGTAAAAACGACCACATCACCAATCGAGTTCCCCTCTCATCATCTCATCTTGTTCCTCTTGTACCTTGGGATGTCGAGGTGAAGCATAAACAGCGCAGAGTGCTCGTTTATGGGGATTTTAATGTCGTGATTCCCATGGATTTTGTCATTATCTATGTCTTTGGAGATCATAACAAGACAAGCAACAATTCAGTGTGTAAATGTAGAAATCATAACATGGCAACCGTCAACTAAGTATGTGTATGTTTGTGGAGATCATAACAAGACAATCAACAATTAGGTATGTGTATGCATGTATGTGTGTGGAGATCATAACAAGACAAGCAACAATTCAGTGTGTAAATGTTGTAGAAATCATAACATGGCAACCGTCAACTAAGTATGTGTATGTTTGTGGAGATCATAACAAGACAATCAACAATTAGGTATGTGTATGCATGTATGTGTGTGGAGATCATAACAAGACAAGCAACAATTCAGTGTGTAAATGTTGTAGAAATCATAACATGGCAACCGTCAACAAAGTATGTGTATGTTTGTGGAGATCATAACAAGACAATCAACAATTAGGTATGTGTATGCATGTATGTGTGTGGAGATCATAACAAGACAAGCAACAATTCAGTGTGTAAATGTTGTAGAAATCATAACATGGCAACCGTCAACTAAGTATGTGTATGTTTGTGGAGATCATAACAAGACAATCAACAATTAGGTATGTGTATGCATGTATGTGTGTGGAGATCATAACAAGACAAGCAACAATTCAGTGTGTAAATGTTGTAGAAATCATAACATGGCAACCGACAACTAAGTATGTGTATGTCTGTAGGTATCATAACATTGCAACCGACAGTTAGGTATGTGTATGCATGTAATAATAATAATAATAATAATAATAATAATAATAATAAGTCTTTATTTTCAAAGGGTTAAGAATTGGGCACGCAGGCCCGTCTGACATTCTGCCCTTCTTCTCTATTTCCTCTCATACATTCTTTCATTCAACATCACTTATGAAGCAACTTTTGACAACAAAAGAACATTAAAACGCATGAAAAATAATCAATAACAAATGACTCACTGAGGCAGTGTTTAACATGGGCATTATAAATACCTAAGGAGGGTGTAACGTGCCATACATAAGGGAATGTTTTTTGGCTAGTTGTCGTTTGAGATAAGTTACCATTATTGTCATTTTTGTGTTGTTTTATGTTTGTGGAGATCATAACAAGACGACCAACGATTAGGTATATGTATACATGTATGATTGTGGAGATCATAACAAGACGACCAACAATTAGGCATGTGTATACATGTATGTCTGTAGAGATCATAACAAGACAACCAACAATTAGGTATGTGTATACTTGTATGTCTGTGGAGATAATAACAAGACGACCAACGATTAGGTATGTGTATACTAGTATGCTTGTGGAGATCATAACAAGACGACCAACAATTATGTATATGTATACTTGCATGTCTGTGGAGATCATACCAATTTTTTTTTTTTTTTTTTTTTTTTTTTTTTTTTTTTTTTTTTTTTGCGCTCGCTCGCTGTGAACTGAAGCTTAGTCCACATACATTATTTATAGTCGTGATGGACTGCATTTTGCGTGTGGATTAGCTTTCCCTATTAACAATGTCCCTCGCCATCTGGCGAACCTACTCCGACTTCAGAGGTACTTGTAATTTACGTCCCCAAGTCAAGGACAACGGGTCAACATTTTAGTCCAACTGTCCGGTGTAGGGGTTAAACCGCTAACCTCGGCTGCAGCACACCGGATGTTTAAGAACACGCGTTCTTACCCATTCGGCCATGTGGACCTGCGATCATAACATGATTACCAACATTTATGTATGTGTATACTTGTATGTCTGTAGAGATCATAACAAGACATCCAATAATTAGGTATGCATATACTTGTATGTCTGTAGAGATCATAACAAGACATCCAATAATTAAGTATGTGTATACTTGTATGTCTGTAGAGATTATAACAAGACATCCAATAATTAGGTATGCATATACTTGTATGTCTGTAGAGATTATAACAAGACATCCAATAATTAAGTATGTGTATACTTGTATGTCTGTAGAGATTATAACAAGACATCCAATAATTAGGTATGCATATACTTGTATGTCTGTAGAGATCATAACAAGACATCCAATAATTAAGTATGTGTATACTTGTATGTCTGTAGAGATCATAACAAGACATCCAATAATTAGGAGTGCCTATACTTGTATGTTTGTGGAGATCATAACAAGATAACCAACAATTAGGTATGTGTATACTTGTATATCTGTGGAGATCACAACAAGATAACCAACAATTAGGTATGTGTATACTTGTATGTCTGTAGAGATCATAACAAGACACCCAATAATTAGGAGTGCCTATACTTGTATGTTTGTGGAGATCATAACAAGATAACCAACAATTAGGTATGTGTATACTTGTATGTCTGTAGAGATCATAACAAGACATCCAATAATAAGGTATGCATATACTTGTATGTCTGTAGAGATTATAACAAGACATCCAATAATTAGGTATGTCTGTATAGATAATAACAAGACATCAAATAATTAGGTATTGTATACGTGTATGTCTGTAGAGATCATAACAAGACATCCAATAATTAGGTATGCGTATACTTGTTTGCCTGTGGAGAGCATAACAAGACGACCAAGATTTATGTATATGTGTACTTATATGTCTGTGGAGATCATAAAAAGACAACCAACAATTAGGTATGTGTATACTTGTATGTCTGTAAAGATCATAACAAGACGACCAACAATTAGGTATGTGTATACTTGTATGGCTGTAGAGATCATAACAAGACAACCAACAATTAGGTATGTGTATACTTGTATGTCTGTAAAGATCATAACAAGACGACCAACAATTAGGTATATGTATACTTGTATGGCTGTAGAGATCATAACAAGACAACCAACAATTAGGTATGTGTATACTTGTATGTCTGTAGAGATCATAACAAGTCAACCAACAATTAGGTATGTGTATACTTGTATATCTGTGGAGATCACAACAAGATAACCAACAATTAGGTATGTGTATACTTGTATGTATTATGTGGAGATCACAACAAGATAACCAACAATTAGGTATGTGTATACTTGTATGTATGTAGAGATCATAATAAGATAACCAACAATTAGGTATGTGTTTACTTGTATGTCTGTAGAGATCACAACGAGACAACCAACAATTAGGTATGTGTATACTTGTATATCTGTGGAGATCACAACAAGATAACCAACAATTAGGTATGTGTATACTTGTATGGCTGTAGAGATCATAACAAGACAACCAACAATTAGGTATGTGTATACTTGTATGTCTGTAGAGATCATAACAAGACATCCAATAATTAGGAGTGCCTATACTTGTATGTTTGTGGAGATCATAACAAGATAACCAACAATTAGGTATGTGTATACTTGTATATCTGTGGAGATCACAACAAGATAACCAACAATTAGGTATGTGTATACTTGTATGTCTGTAGAGATCATAACAAGACACCCAATAATTAGGAGTGCCTATACTTGTATGTTTGTGGAGATCATAACAAGATAACCAACAATTAGGTATGTGTATACTTGTATGTCTGTAGAGATCATAACAAGACATCCAATAATAAGGTATGCATATACTTGTATGTCTGTAGAGATTATAACAAGACATCCAATAATTAGGTATGTCTGTATAGATAATAACAAGACATCAAATAATTAGGTATTGTATACGTGTATGTCTGTAGAGATCATAACAAGACATCCAATAATTAGGTATGCGTATACTTGTTTGCCTGTGGAGAGCATAACAAGACGACCAAGATTTATGTATATGTGTACTTATATGTCTGTGGAGATCATAAAAAAACAACCAACAATTAGGTATGTGTATACTTGTATGTCTGTAAAGATCATAACAAGACGACCAACAATTAGGTATGTGTATACTTGTATGGCTGTAGAGATCATAACAAGACAACCAACAATTAGGTATGTGTATACTTGTATGTCTGTAAAGATCATAACAAGACGACCAACAATTAGGTATGTGTATACTTGTATGGCTGTAGAGATCATAACAAGACAACCAACAATTAGGTATGTGTATACTTGTATGTCTGTAGAGATCATAACAAGTCAACCAACAATTAGGTATGTGTATACTTGTATATCTGTGGAGATCACAACAAGATAACCAACAATTAGGTATGTGTATACTTGTATGTATGTGGAGATCACAACAAGATAACCAACAATTAGGTATGTGTATACTTGTATGTATGTAGAGATCATAATAAGATAACCAACAATTAGGTATGTGTTTACTTGTATGTCTGTAGAGATCACAACAAGACAACCAACAATTAGGTATGTGTATACTTGTATATCTGTGGAGATCACAACAAGATAACCAACAATTAGGTATGTGTATACTTGTATGGCTGTAGAGATCATAACAAGACAACCAACAATTAGGTATGTGTATACTTGTATGTCTGTAGAGATCATAACAAGACATCCAATAATTAGAAGTGCCTATACTTGTATGTTTGTAGAGATCATAACAAGACAACCAACAATTAGGTATGTGTATACTTGTATGTCTGTAGAGATCATAACAAGACAACCAACAATTAGGTATGTGTATACTTGTATATCTGTGGAGATCACAACAAGATAACCAACAATTAGGTATGTGTATACTTGTATGTATGTAACAAGGCAACCAACAACCCTTAATATCCTGTGTCTGTGTTCTTGCTGACTCTCTCTCTCTCTCTCTCTCTCTCTCTCTCTCTCTCTCTCTCTCTCTCTCTCTCTCTCTCTCTCTCTCTCTCTCTCTCTCTCTGAAAACGGTATGACCAACGTATTTCAATTTTCCAGACATGATACTTGTAAACACAGAAGACTCAAACAATATGGTGAACGATTTATTGCCTGGCATCTCGTCAGGTGCATACCGCAGAGTTGTATATCATATGAAGAGAATAAATGATGACACTTTACCTGAAACATGTATAACACTAGTCACCGATATTGTTCGAATTTCAAATTTACAACCAACTCTTTCTGTTTGCATTAAAGCGTAATATGCCAGGCCATAAATCGCGCAACGTATTGTCCGTGGCTTGTATGTTTAAATTCACAACGCGAATACATTGTTTTGAAGACATGATCCGTATATAAGCCACATTTCAGAGGCGTTCAGATCTTGTAGAATGTCTACATTTTGTCATTCCTTCATTGTCCACGGTATTCGAACCATTATGTCTGTGGCCTTTAATCTTCCTTTGTTGGTGACTGTGGAATGGTCCGTGACTGAGCCCCCGTATGTTGCCACGGGCAAGGCGCATGTTCTCAACACCGGTACCACCATATGTTTGCTGATGTTGTACTGTAGGCTCTGAATACAGTTTAACCTCTGTACTGCTATGGCCAGTCTTGTCTGATTTAACATCCCCAGTTGTTGATTGTGGAGCCAGGGTATTCATGGTTGCTGACATTTTCAGTTTCGTCATTGATGATTGTCAGTTTTCGTTGAATATGTAGTGTTGTTTATGGACATTACTATTATTATTGTATCTCGGAGCAGTCATAACATCTGAAGACCTATGCACGAGGCGTCAAGATATACAAGTCTCTAGTCTATAACTGTCGGTCTCCCTGGTGGAGGAGTTAGCAGCTTTCTCCGTAACCCCGAATACTCTCGTGGTTGACGTGAGCGCACGAGAATTGGAAGCCGTTCGAGTCGTGCCAGTGACTTATGAGAGTATGGAGCCGGTCGCTCAGAAAGCAATGGCAAACTACTGAGCGTAATCTTGCCAAGAAATCAACAATCAGCTGCATGATGCTGATTTTGACAGCGATGTCCTGTAAATGATATGCAAAACATTTTTTTAGTTCATAATAGGAGACAGATGAGTAACCTTTATGTATATTTTCATGTAGTTGTATCTGAATCGCCATGGCGAAGGCAGCCTTTTGCAACATGGAAAACATACTGACCAATTAAAGATGTAATTTGCAATGAGAAAAATAGTGTTGAGGTGCTACATAGAACATGTGCTTTTGTATGGATGTGAAGCGTGGACAATGACCAAACAGGCAGAAAAACATCTGATGGCTGTGGAAATGTGGTTCCTGAGGAACATGCAAATAATACCATGGACAGACAGAAAAACCAATGACCAAGACCCACAAGAAACAAATGAATATCGTAAACTGATTAGAGACATAAGTAGTAGAGAGTAAAAATTTTAGTTTTTGGTCACGTTATGAGAAGAAATAAAATGGAGAACTTGGTGACAACTGGCAAGATCGAGGGGAAGAGAACAAGGGGAAGGCAGAGAAGTAAATGCCTGGATGGCTTGGCCACGTGGCATAGTCGAAACAAGAACACTGAGCTTATCCACTTATCGGCATGGCACATGATGATGATTGTTGTTATTTTGTTTATTATTGGTATTGTTATTGTTGTTGATATTGCTATTATTATTATTTTCTATAATAATAATAATAATAATAATAATAATAATAATAATAATAATCGTAATCGTAATCATCATCATCATCATCATCATCATCATCATCATCATCATCATCATCATCTGCTCCGCGGCGAAGGAATTACGGACGCAATTTGTAATTTTTTTTTTAATGAAATGGTATGGGTGCCGGTCATTCAGAAAGCAATGGCACACCACTGAACGTAAACTTGCCCAGGAATAACGAACAGCCAAAAAGTGCTGGGGTTGACTGCTACGTCCGTTAAGTATATGCAACTAACTTTTTTAGTAGTAGTAGTAGTAATAGTAGTAGTTGCTGCTGCTGCCGTTGTGATTTTAGTGGTGATGGTGATAATAATAATAATAATAATAATAATAATATAGTAGTAGTAGTAGTAGTAGTAGTAGTAGTAGTAGTAGTAGTAGTAGTAGTAGTAGCAGTAGTAGTAGTAGTAGTAGTAGTAGTAGTAGTAGTAGTAGTAGTAGCAGGAGTAGTAGTAGTAGTAGTAGTAGTAGTAGTAGTAGTAGTAGTAGTAGTAGTAGTAGTAGTAGTAGCAGTAGTAGTAGTAGTATTTGTTGTGATTGTAGTGGTATTGGTGGTGATAGTAGTAATAATAATAATATTGGTAGTGATTGTTAGGTGTTGGTGGTGGTAGTAGTAGCAGTAGTTGTGATTGTAGTGGTGTTGGTGGTGATACTAGTAGTAGTGGTTGCAGTAGTAGTTGTGATAGCAGTGGTGATGGTGGTGGTAGTAATCATAATAGCGATAGTTGTGATCAAGTGATGGTTGTGGTGGTGGTAGTAGTAATAATAATAGTAGCAGCAGTGATTGTGGTGGTGGTGATGGTGGTGGTAGTAATAATAATAATAGTAGTTGGTGTGATTCTAGTAGTGATGTTAGTGGAAGTAATAATAACAATAATAATTGTTGTGATTGTAGTGGTGTTTATAGTGGTAGAACTACTACTACTACTACTACTACTACTACTACTACTACTACTACTACTACTACTACTACTACTACTACTACTACTACTACTACTACTACTACTACTACTACTGTAGTGATGTTGGTGGCTGTAATAATAATAGTATTAATTGTGATTATACTGGTGATGGCACGAGTAGTTGAAGTAGTAGTAGTAGTAGTATTAGTAGTAGTAGTAGTAGTAGTAGTAGTAGTAGTAGTAGTAGTAGTAGTAGTAGTAGTAGTAGTAGTAGTAGCAGTAGTAGTAGTAGTAGTAGTATTAGTAGTAGTATAATAATAATAGTAATAATAATAATAATAATAATAATAATAACACAGCAGTAGGATTAGTAGTAAATGTAGTAGTAGCTGTTGTTGTAGGTGTAGGAGTGTAGCATTTGTTACAATTGTAGGAATATTATTATTATTATTATTATTATTATTATTTTTAAGGATTAACAACAGTTTCGGCGGCGGTAGTAGTAGTAGTTGTAGTAGTAGTAGTAGTAGTAGTAGTAGTAGTAGTAGTAGTAGTAGTAGTAGTAGTAGTAGTAGTAGTAGTAGTAGTAGTAGTAGTAGTAGCAGTAGTAGTAGTAAATAGGACTAAGTTGTATACAGTAGTAGCCGTACTAAGTAGTAATAGTGGAAGAAAGAGAAAGACATGATGATCATCATAACTATATAGTTTCAACTGTGTTCGTGCTGTGTTTATTTCACTGCCGCGACTCGTATTCAATGGCAGATAAAAACAGCGAGAAATGAACGTAGGAAAGAGAGGAAGGAAACAGTATACACACGGAAGAGTACATTAAAACCCAAAGACTGACATTCGTGTCTGCAGCGTCTAATGAAAATTAGAACGAGATAAGAAAAATCCCAAACAACATGCCAGCCTGGCTGATTTATATTTTTCCATAATTTTTATAGTTGGCGGTAAGCGGCACTTTGCGTTCTAACAGTTTTATTGTAGAATGCCAGATAAGAGTAGCTAAATAATGCCAAAGTAAAGCTGGCATGTGTAGCACTGTTGCCTCAAGCCGGGGTGAGTAAATAGAAATGCAGCGGTGAGATAACAATAGGTAACAATTAGATACATTATGGGAATACTTTGATAATATTGGCGACCGGGGCGTTAAATATATGTTAGTGAGGTATGAAGGGGTAAGAATACGGTAAAATGTAGCGAAAACGGTAAATATTAGTAACAGTGAGATAAAAATAGGTAACAGTTAGATATATTATGGGGAAGCTTAGATAATAATGGTGACAGTGACGTTAAACATATACATCATATTAGATATTGATGGGTACGAATTCGATAAAATGTAACGAAACGGGTAAATATTAGTAACAATTAGGTAACAATAGCTAGCAGTATTAGACAATAATAGTTGAAGTGACGTTAACATATGAAATACGGAGATATGAATGGGTAAGAATAAGATAAAATGTAATTAAAACGGTAAATATTAGATAACAATTAGAAGGAGCCAAATACTTAGATAATAATAATTGTGAGAGATGCGTTACAAATATGTAAAGCTGAGATATAGCAGATCTAGATAGGTAATAATAAGATAAAACAGAACGAAAACGTCAAATATTAGTAACAGTGAGGTAACAATATGTAACAATAAGAGACATTATAGGAAAACTGAGATAACACGCTTGACAGTAGCGTTATAAATATGCAACACTACGATGGGTAAGAACACAATGGGTAAGAACACAATGGGTAAGAACACAATGGGTAAGAACACAATGGGTAAGAATTAGATAAAATGCGTGGAAATGGTAAATATTAGTAACAGTGAGATAACAGTAGGTAACAGATAAATTATAGGGATAACAATGCTAACAGTGGAGTTAAAAATATGCCATTCTAAGATATAAATGGGTAAGAATAAGACAAAGTGTAGCGAAAACTGTAAATATAAGTAACAGTTTGATAATGGATAACAATTACATTAACTATGATAATACAGAGATAAAGCTCGTGATAAATTTATCAGGAAATATAAAACTATAAATATAAAGCTATAAGTATGTAATAACAAGATACAAAATAAACATGATGCAGATGTTAGTAACAGTGCGTTAACAATTAATAACGTGTATTGGTAAGAGTAAGAAGCAAATGCATGTTTGCAACAATAGGATATTGTAGTTGTTATCCATCTCCAGCGGATCCTGGCTTTCCGCTGTTCGGCCAACTGTTATGTAGTTCTACATAAATCTGTATGCGGTGGTTTGTATCGTGAACTGCATGTTCAGAAAAACGGCGGACGGCCGGTTGTTGAAATAGATGATTTTGCCTTATACAGCTTTAGAAGAATATGGAATAGATCAAGTCACCAGACTGCTGAACACATTATATGATACTGGAGATATACCTTCTGAATTATGTAATTCTGTATTTATTGCAATCCCAAAGAAATCAGGAGCCTTGGAATGTGATCAACGTAGAACAATTAGTATGAGTCACATCACAAAGATTTTGCTACAAATTATCATGCAAAGAGTGAGGAAGAGAATACAACCTGAAGTAGGGGAGGAACAATGTGGGTTTGTAGAAGGAAAGGGTACAGTAAATGCTGTGTATATGCTGCGAACAGTTATTGAACGTGCTATAGAAGTAAACAAGGATATTCATCTTTGCTTTATCAACTACACAAAAGCTTTTGATAGAGTTAGACATGTTAACATGGTGGATATGCTTGTAGATCTACAAATTGATGGGAAAGACATTAGACTTATAAAAACCATATATTGGAAACAACAAGCTGCCATAAGGATTGATAATGAAGTGGGACAACATCAGCCAATTAAGAGAGGTGTTAGGCAGGGATGTGAAATATCTCCAGATCGTTTTTCCCTATACAGTGAAAATATTTTCAGAAATGTAGAAGATATAAATGGAATCAGCATTGGAGGAAGAAATATCAATAACATTAGATATGCAGATGATACAGTATTAATTGCAGACAATGCGTAGGATCTGCAACAATTAGTAGATGCGGTTGTTGTACACAGTGAGCAACTGGGGTAAGAATTAAATTGTAAAACGACACAGGTTATGGTAGTTACTAGGAAGAACGAAATACCACAATGTAATATACAAGTAACTGGGAATATTCTTCAACAAGTGAATCGGTACAATTATCTCGGAACAGTCATAACATCTGATGGGAGATGCCTTGAAGAGATCAGAGAAAGAATCGCCATGGCGAAAGTAGCCTTTAGCAAGATGAAAAACATTCTGACCAATAAAAAGATGTCAATTGAAACGAGAAAAAGAGTGTTGAGGGGATACATAGAGCCTGTTCTTTTGTATAGATGTGAAACTTGGACAATGAGCAGTCAAGCTGAAAAACATCTAATGGCTGCAGAAATGTGGTTTCTGAGGAAAATGCAAAGAATACCATGGACAGACAGAAAAACCAATGACCAAGTACTACAGGAGACAAGTGAACAATCGTAAATTGATTAGAGAAATTAGACGTAGACAGTCAAAATTATTTGGACATGTTATGAGAAGAAATGGATTGGAGAACTTAGTGACAACTGGCAAGATCGAAGGGAACAGACCAAGAGGAAGACCAAGAGGAAAATACCTGGATGGCTTGGCCACATGGCATGGACGAGACAGGAACACTGAGCTGATCCACGACACTGGTGGTCGAGTGAAATGGCGAGTCATGACCGCCCACGCTTTCCTGCATGGCGCATGATTGATTGATTGAGTAATGTGTGTGCAACGTCTTGTTTTCTAGTGACTACCGCTTCCATCACATATGAACTGTAATTTTAATGGCGAACTGTTGCGTTGACATTCTGGCAGCGAGCTTATGCAAGTGTGCATGCGCATGCTGTTGTCTGTTCCACTTTTCACATGGGACATTGAGGAGCATTTTGTGTGATATTCACTGGCATATGGAACACCATTAACGGGGGGACCCTTTGCCTTGAAGTTGGAACCGCGACTAACGATTAACTAACATGCGCTTGTTCAGGGCTGTTACCTTCTTCCATATGTTGTTGTTATTGTTGTTGTTGTTGTTGTTGTTGTTGTTGTTGTTATTGTTGTTGTTGTTGTTGTTGTTGTTGATTGCGAATCCTTTAAGTCCAGTGCATTGGTGCTCAGTCCGCCTGAGCCCAGATAAGAACTTGCAGCTATAGAAGTACAGTGGATGTAGACTGTTCTCCCGACCAGATAACTAAGTTCTGTCTGGACGGGAGCTGTGTTACAGAGTTCTCCTGCCTCTCCCCACCCCCAAGAACTAGCGGGGTGTGCAGCACCGGTGCTGTAGCTTCTCTTTCTAGTAAGCCAGACCATAATTCAGCACAGACTGGCTGGAATTAGGACTAACCTGGTCATGTTGTCGCCTATAGTTTGAGGCATTTCCTTGCCAACAGACTCCTCCAACTCAATGCTAGTGTATGCAGTAGCCGCTGTCCCTACTGCAAGTGGCAACTTCCTGGGGTATGTAAGAGCTGGAGACACTCAAAGAAGTAGTGTGTTGGGACGTTAGAAGTAGTGTGTTGGGACGTTAGAAGTAGTGTGTTGGGACGTTAGGAGTAGTGTGTTGGGACGTTAGGAGTAGTGTGTTGGGACGTTAGAAGCAGTGTGTTGGGACGTTAGGAGTAATGTGTTGGGACGTTAGAAGTAGTGTGTTGGGACGTTAGAAGTAGTGTGTTGGGACGTTAGAAGTAGTGTGTTGGGACTTTAGAAGTAGTGTGTTGGGACGTTAGAAAATTTGCTAAGGATATGTGCACTGCAGACTCTTCGGGGTGAGCTGTCGTGAGGAGTCTGTTATGCGATAACGGTTAAAGTTAGTTGCATTTGATTTAAAAGATGTTGCAATAAACTCCAGCAGTTATTGGCTATTCGTGAACGTTCAGTAGTTTGCCGCTGCTTTCTGAACAGTCGACGCCTTACACCATCGAAACCTACGCAAAGCGATCTGCCTCCAAATTGCCGGCGGCTAATGTGGAACCCTCGACTCAGTCTGTCGGAGGATTGTGAGACCGCGGTTCACTAACCCCCTAAGCTAAAGACGCCAGCAAGATAACAATTGTCAACATTTAAGAACGTTCGTAATACGTATAAGCAGTTGGTAGTAGCCGCGACTCTCTTCTGTAAGTCTAATTACTCTGGGTTCACATCCCCTGCAGATGAGTTGTCTTCTCTTGGTTGCCCCGGAGTCGATCCCTGCTAGGAAAATGAGCATCAGAAGATGTGAAGATCATGCGGGCGGTTTGCTGCCAATCACATCAGTCATCGTGTGCCGTTTGGGCAAGAAAATCATGGGCATTGCATCATATTGTCAATGCGCCATGATGGCGCGGTGACTGAGACCTTTGCACTTGTTTAGTGGTGGAGAAAGCCACGGTAGTGCAGTGGACTACACGCTTGCCTGTCAGCATGGTGGGAATGGGTTCAAATTCACTTTGAGGCCAATTTATAAAGATGATTTTGGCTGCTGTGTCGATCAGGCCTAAAATGGGCGCTAGGAAATGAAGTGGGAAATAAAGAGGTGGGCGTGATGTTGGCCACTTCGCCCATCCCTCGAGTGCTTTCTAGTATATACAAATATGGCGCTAGTACTGTATGTCCAGTCCGCCTCTAGGCGCGTGACATGTGTCCTTTAGCTTTTCTTGTTTTATGACAGAACAGACACATGTACATGTGTGGTCATAATTATAGAGAGACAATCGTGTCTTGGACAGTTGTCATAATGGCAGGGGAAGATGTCATAATGGCAGGGGAAGATGTCATAATGGCAGGGGAAGATGTCATAATAGCAGAGCACGATGAAGATGTCACAAGAAAATGGCATAATGGTAAGGGAAGATGTCATAATGATAAGGGAAGATGTCATAATGATAAGGGAAGATGTCATAATGATAAGGAAAGATGTCATAATGGTAAGGAAAGATGTAATAATGGTAGTGGAAGATGTCATAATGGTAAGGAAAGATGTCATAATGGTACGGGAAGATGTCATAATGGTAAGGAAAAATGTCATAATGGTAAGGGAAGATGTCATAATGGTAAGGAAAGATGTCATAATGGTAAGGGAAGATGTCATAATGGTAAGGGAAGATGTCATAATGGTAAGGAAAGATGTCATAATGGTAAGGAAAGATGTCATAATGGTAAGGAAAGATGTCATAATTGTAATGAAAGATGTCATAATCTTATGGGAAGATGTCATAATGGTACGAGAAGATGTCACAATGGTAAGGAAAGATGTCATAATGGTAAGGAAAGATGTCATAAGGGTACGAGAAGATGTCAGAATGGTAAGGGAAGATGTCATAATGGTAAGGGGAGATGTCATAATGGTAAGGGAAGATGTCATAATGGTAAGGAAAGATGTCATAATGATAAGGAAAGATGTCATAATGATAAGGAAAGATGTCATAATGGTAGTGGAAGATGTCATAATGGTAAGGAAAGATGTCATAATGGTACGAGAAGATGTCACAATGGTAAGGAAAGATGTAATAATGGTAAGGAAAGATGTCATAGTGGTAGTCGAAGATGTCATAATGGTAACGGAAGATGTCATAATGGTAACGGACGATGTCATAATTGTAAGGAAAGATGTTATAATCTGTGGGGAAGTTGTCATAATGGTACGGGAAGATGTTATAATTGTAAGGAAAGATGTTATAATCTTAGGGAAGATGTCATAATGGTACGGGAAGATGTCATAATGATAAGGAAAGATGTCATAATGATAAGGAAAGATGTCATAATGGTAGTGGAAGATATCATAATGGTAAGGGAAGATGTCATAATTGTAATGAAAGATGTCATAATCTTATGGGAAGATGTCATAATGGTAGTAGAAGATGTCATAATGGTAGTGGAAGATGTCATAATGGTAGTGGAAGATGTCATAATGGTAAGGGAAGATGTCATTATGGTAAGGGAAGATGTCATTATGGTAAAGGAAGATGTCGAGAGGATCGACTTCATTGCACCATGTTTTATCCTATATGGCTTGTCTCTTTTCGCAGGGCGGCCGGCCGAAAGCATCGCACAAAGCAAGAAATCCGTAGCTTCGGCGATGACCCCCAGGAGTTTCCCAGAAAAATGCATCAGTGAACTGAAAGACGTAGCCCGGAATCGAACCCACGACCTTCGAGAAGCTTGAGATACATATTCAGGGGTATTGATGGGTACTTATAGAACTAGAGGACATTCCTTATCCAGTGCTGTCATAGTGAAGACGTGGCAGCTTCAAATCCCAGTGTGGCATCTATATCTTTTAATTGTCAAATTCTCCAAAGTGCCCTTTAATCTCCATTTCTTTTCTCTTCTTCTATGAGTGCCCATCAATTTATTTCTCATGAGGTCATTTCTTAGAAACAGTACAAGTAAACCGGAAGTTATCTTTGCCACAGCTGAAATGTTACGTCGTGAATTCAGAGAGGGCATAATTTAAAATAATCATATTAAGTTACATTGTGATGGGGGATGCTTCGGAAGAAGCATTGACAAACCAGGCGTATAAGATGGCCGTCCTTCGCATCTTCTAACCCCCAGCTCGCTGTAGACGATAGGACCGCCATTTCCTTCCGGTTTTATGGCCACGTGAATTCGAGCGCGATATTTTACGGCGGGACTTGCAATGGAGACTCGCTAAAGCGAAACAAAAGGATGATCTGTGTCCTGAAAGCAATATCCGATTTTCTGTAGGTGGTGGGAGCGATGTGTCCGCCTTTTAATACACAAATGGAGGAGAGTAAAGTGTATGAGCGGTTTCCTTGCTAACGATTCAATTGAAGGCTCTGACAATGGACGCTACTTACAATGGCGGACGATGGCAGCGTAAATTCCCGGCTAGTTGCATCCCCTGCAAGGGAAGGTAACTCTGAAGAAGTTATTTAGTAAATGGGAAGTAACTCGTGAAGGGGAAGGTACTCGCCCAGGGGAAGTAACTTGTAAAGATTTTTTAAAAGATTGTTCTCATTCCTGAAGAGAGGTCTTGCTGGGTTCTGTTCTTCGTTGTGAGACGTTTAATGAATGACGTTGTCTTGGCAGGGTGGTGGTTTTTAGTTGTGAGTTAAATTCGGGCTTGTGAAAGACAAATGTCTGAGTCCGGGGGATTTTGTGAGTCGTAAATTTAATTTTGTCAACCGGAGCGTTTACATGGCGTCTTAGATCACTGTTAAATAAACGGAATGTTATGCTGCTTTATGTGCGTCTAAAGTTACAGATGTAGACGTTCTAGCACGGGCTGGCATCATGAGCATCCATATGAATGCTGTGCAAATGTCAGCTCATTTGCACTGGTCATGTTGTTCGCGTGTCAGAGGATAGGTTTACAAAGAACATATTCTATGGAGAGCTCCTAGTCTGGTAAGTGAGCCGGCGATGGACTGAATAAGAGATGCAGAGAGGCTCTTAAAGCCTCGGCGAAGTACCTTAGCAGCGTTGCTTATCGCTTTGCCTTGGGAAATTTCTGCTATATAACACTGTGATATTGAAATCGTTAAAAATCGAGGAAGTTACACAGTAGAAATGCGAAACAGTTAAAAATGGAAACAGGTACTCAAAGGTGTGAGATAAGAACATGTAACGGTTAAGAAACAGGGAACATAGATAGAGATTTGCAAATACAAATATGAAACGGTTAAGAATCGAGGAATCTTCAACAGATCGTACAGTACAAATTAATCTAATGATATACAGTAGATATTCCTCCTCTCTCATTTTGAGAGACAATTCCCTAGCTCAAATGGGTCTATTGAACCACCTCCGAGCGGACGCCAGAACATGACAAAATGACCCTCTTGCCCAGTGATGGAAAAGCAAGCGGGTCTATTGTATCTGGCGGGGCTACTTAATTACACTTACACGCGTCCTCCTGCTTGTCTGTCGTTGAAGCTGACATTCCCTCATATCTTGTGTTCTTAAGTCTTGAATTGAGTTGAGTCAAGAACCTGACATCACAGAACTCTGGACATTCCAGTAAGTGATTAGTCCTCATTTGCAACAGCCAGCATAGAGTCCCAATACTAATGGAACTAATACTATCAGTCTTATTATAAGTCCATCTAGCCTTTCCTCAGTTTTGATTGCCAGGCATATCCTCTGGTCACTCCCTGCAACACCAGTCTCTCCTAGCCGTGATGACCTACCTGTTCCTTCTGACTATACACACGATTCTAAAAGTCCTCGATTACATCTGCCTTATCATGTACCAATACCCCACCAAGGGGTGCAGACCCAGTCAATCTCTCTGGCTACTCATTTCCCACCACACCAGCATGTCCTGGGGATAAATACCAACAGATGCTCTCTATTTTGATTGTTGAATGGAAGCCTGCCACTCTGCCGGAAGCATGCCTGTCTCCACCTTTCTCATCAAACTTTGTGAGTTCGTTACAGTCACAACATGCCTGTGTTATTTGTTCTTTATTATCCGCTAGCAGTGGATTGGTTACATCGCCTTCGCTGATAAAAAGGATAACAACCCCTTCCATCGTTGCCTGTGCGTTGTGATTTCTTGTTTGTCAATAAATTGTCTTAAACAACCAAATAAGTCAATAAATTGTCTGTTGTGTACTTACATTTGTAATTTTTTGTTTGTCAATAAATTATCTGTTGTTGTGTACTTCTAGTTAGAAGTTTATTTGTTTTTGTTTTTTATGGGTCAATAATCTGTCTATTGTTGTCTTCTTGTTAGAATGTCTTGTTAAGTGACGCATGCAGCTGCTGTTACCGTATAAGCGTGTGTAGCGGTGGTGTTAGCGAAGTTGATTGGGTCTCTGCAATTCTAGTGTC
Organism: Cepaea nemoralis; assembly: GCA_014155875.1. Lineage (NCBI taxonomy): Eukaryota > Metazoa > Mollusca > Gastropoda > Stylommatophora > Helicidae > Cepaea > Cepaea nemoralis. The sequence goes on from JACEFZ010011203.1 coordinate 240,585, forward strand.
ATGAGCACGGTCGGACTAGAGTTCGCGCGCCTGGGCTCTTCGCCTGCTAAGTGAGGAAAATACTGGCCACCTGTTGCTCCGTGCATTCAGGCCTTCAACATGGAACGGCCCTATCACAACACAGACTCATATTGTGAAACTGTCGGGGCAATTACATTAATTATTACGGGCATATGTGTCTGTGTTTGTCTCTACTTAAATGAGTGCTAATCAATACATGCCAACATATTTCTCATGCCTGATTGTATGGATTGAAAGCATATCGTTTCTGGCAGAATATCAGTATGGGAATCTAAACAGTTATTATTAATGGTAGATTCAGACTGCGAAACGCGAAATACAAGTTCTGTTTTTAAACACAGAAGTCATAAACAATATGTTGCACGATTTATTGCCTGGCATATATCGCTATATATCGTCAGGTGCATACTGCAAAGTTATATATAAAATCATCATCAAGTGCCATGCCAAGCTGGCATAGGCGTTCATGGCTCTCCACAAATCTCGGTCATTGGTGTCCTGGATGAACTCTGCTGATGATATTCCTCCATTCCAACGTCTCAATCCATCCAGCAACATTTCTTATGGTCTGTCTCAGCCTCTCTTCCTCTCGATCTTTCCAGTTTTCACGATGTTCTCAAATGCCTCTCTTCTCATCACATGACCAAAGAAAGCTGTTTGTTTCTTTTTTATTGTTGTATATAATGTTCTAGTTTCATTAGCCTCTTTCAGGCAAGTCGTTGATAGTTACTCTGGCAGTCCAAGGAATTCGCAACATTCGTCTCAGGAACCACATCTCTGTTGCTTCCAAGTTCTTCCTAATTTGTCCATTTACATTCCAAGAGTCACTGTTATACAGCAAAACATGTTCTGTATATAACACCTCAGCACTCTCTTTCTTACATTCAATGATAGTGACTTATTTGCATAATATACTTTTCATTTTCTGAAATACAGCGTTTGCTTGCCATATTCTGATATTCTGCTCTTAATGTCTGTTTTGCAGCTTCCCGTCTGTTATAAATGTCCCTAGGTATCATATTTATATATATACTAGCTGACCCGGCCCGGCTTCGCCCAGGCCCTGGTGGGAATCTATCTATCTATCTATCTATCTATCTATCTATCTATCTATCTATCTATCTATCTATCTATCTATCTATCTATCTATCTAGCTAGCTATCTAGCTATCTATCTAGCTATCTAGCTATCTATCTATCTATCCATCCATCCATCCATCCATCCACCCACCCACCCACCCACCCATCTATCTATCTATCTATCTATCTATCTATCTATCTATCTATCTATCTATCTATCTATCTATCTATCTATCTATCTATCTATCTATCTATCTATCTATCTATCTATCTATCTATATATATATCTACCTACAGACCTACCTATCTATACAGACCCACTTTGACTACTGCTCTACAATCTGGGACGGTTGTTCTAATTCAAACACCAAGCGACTTTACTCACTCCAGAAACGGGCCATGAGTCTAATTTATAACAAACATTTATCTGACAATCCTAGCCTGTATAAACGCCTTCAGTTACTACCACTCCGCAAACGCCTGCTTTTCAATAAAGCTAAACTAATTCACAAAATCCTGCATCGGAATGCCCCAAATTACCTTTGGCCATTGTTTAAATATAATGCTAGACACAGTAAACGTTTAAATATATTACACATTCCGAAGCCTAGGATTGACTTATACAAAACAAGCTTAACGTACTCTGCAGCTCAGCTGTGGAACAATCTTCCACAAGAAATCAAAAACATCACCAATCCCTATTCATATAATCGCAAATTACTCGAACACTATCTCAGTACGGATTATCTTCCCCCTTAATAATAGAGATAATAATAATAATAATAATAATAATAACAAAACGCTAGTATAACAGCCAGTCCCCTTTTGGTAGGCCAGTATATTCCACATGGCTAATAACAAGTGTCAGACCATTATCTAATTTTACTGTGTCGTGTAGTTTTGATGTACGCATTTTGCCCTTGCCTTTATAATGCATATCTTTTATATTGTTGCTGTTCTCTGTTAGCCTTGAATGATGTGTGAATGAAATAATGTATGAAAGAGAGTGATAGAAGGGCAGAATGTTAGACGGGCCTGCGTGCCCAATTCTTAACCCTTTGAAAATAAAGTTTGTTCGTTCGTTCTATCTATCTATCTATCTATTAGATATATATTTTATTAGCCAGGGGACTTAACCTAAGATATAGCAATGCTACTAAACGTTATGTCCCTTTATTTAACTTTTCTTATCTTAAGTCATGTAAATTTAAATATTAAATTTTAGTAAGTATGTTAGTATTGTACACTAAACAACTATGACAGTTGGTTGCATTGGAGAGAGAAAAAGACGTGTAGAAAATTTCATCTCAATCGGATGGACCGATCGCGAACGCATAAAGAACGGACGGACATAAATACATACATACATTGCATTATATATATATATATATATATATATATATATATATATATATATATATATATATATATATATATATATATATATATATATATACACGAAGGGAGTCAGTAAGTAAGTCACAAATAACTGTTAAAAAATAACTAAATATGATAATAACTTGAAACCAGTTTATTTTTATACATACTTTGTTCCCTTATTTCTCAACATAATTTCCACCAACATTGATGCACTTATCCCATCGTTTTATCAGTCCTCTCAAACCGGCTGCATAGAAATTCGTGCTCTGTTTTCTAAACCACGTTTTCACTTCACATTTATCTTCGGCGTCATTCGCGAAATGTCTCCCGCCAAGGTGAGTTTTCAGTGGACCAAAAAGGTGGAAATCGCTAGTGGCTAAGACGGGGCTGGAAGGTGGATGATCCAGAACTTCTCACCTTAGTTGGTTAATTTTCTCCTGAGTTAATCGAGCCGTATGTGGTTTGGCATTGTCATGAAGAAGCAACACTCCTCTAGTCAGCAGTCCTGGACGTTTTCTTCGAATTGCATCATGAAGCATCGATAGAACTTCACAGTACGATTCAGAATTCACATTGTCACCTTTCTTCTTGAAATTGGTTAAAAGCACTCCTTGACAATCCCAGAACACTGTCGGCATAACTTTCCCTGCTGATGGTGTAACCTTGAATTATTGGACACAAGGCGAAGAAGATTGTTTCCATTGCATTGAAGCATGCTTTGATTAGGGCTGGTAGTCAGCATAAACAATAAGCATTTCCTTATGAATGTCCTTTGCAGGCAGTCCTTTTGCCTACAAAAAAAACAAAACAAAAAACGTACAACAGCACGTTCCTCTTTGGTTGTACACTCCGTAAGTACAGACGCCAGTTTTTTAATACACTGCGCATGCGCATGAGACACCTAGTGCTACCTGGCGAACTGGAATATAAAGTTCAATTTTGCTGTCACCTAATGACACCTGTAGAAAACACCAACTACATTTACCTGCCATCCCACATAACTGTGTTACTTACTTATTGATTCGCCCTCGTATATACTATATCATTTGAAGTGAATACATGAATAATACTTTGGCCGAAATAATAAGTGCTTAGTCACTGATATTGTTCAAATGTGGAGTACGTTATCCTTACGGAATTTCACGTGATAATAACTCTGCAAACACAACATGAGGTGTCAGTTCGTCAGAAGCTTTCTCCTTCCCGAAATGCTTCGGCCTTTCATCCTGACACTCACTGGGGGAGGGCCCGCCTAATCATGACTCCGGGTGTCTTTCTTCTCCAAGAATGTGGAGTACGTTATCCCGATGGAAGCCTCAGATGTCTTGTGTGAGTCCGATATTTGTTGTGATCCTTGGTCAGATTGTTCTGTCCTAAACTTGCCACTGGCCTAGCAAGCCGGTAGGGGATTTTCATACTGCTCGTAGAAACATAAAGAAGTATAATCGGACTTACCAAAATGGATATAGACCCAGTAATGTTAAATTATTGCGAGATAGATTAGCAATGAAACAAATAGGCACATTGAACATCTGCGGTTTTAACAGTAAAGAAGAACTCATAGAAACAAAGTAAAAGAGGAAAATTGGACTGATGGGAATAGCGAACACCAGAATAAAAGGGGGCGGATGCAAGGAGATCCACCACAGTTATACGTTTGTTTATTCCGTGTAGAACAACAACAAAGGGAACACGCGGTGTAGGAATAGTCATTGAGCCATGGCTAGCAAACAGAATATTAGAAATAACATATATATCAGATAGAACCATAAGAGTGGGTATAACAGAACAGACAATTACTGCATAGGTACAAATGTACTCACCATATAATACAAGCAAAAATGAGCAAGAATGCGAGGAATTCTTCGAAGACATCCATGACTAAATAAAATAGAGAAGCATGGCAACATCATAGTTATTGGAGACTTCAATGCAAGACTAGAACATAACATAATGGACATAGAAAAACATCCTGGAGCATTTTGAGACCAATACAATTAAAGAAATTATAATGGAAGTAGACTGATATAGCTATGCAGTCAATACGACCTTTATATAACAAACATATTTTAGAAACACAAAGATCCGCAAATTTACACCTGGTACAAATGGAACAATCTAGATACCAAAAGCCAAAATTAATTTGATATTAACAGAAAGAGAAATATATTAGATGCAAGGGCAGTGCCCAACTTAAGTATAAACACAGACCACAAAGCAGTTATTACCAAAATAAGAACCAACAGAAGAAGAAAGCAAAGACTAGCAAATACATGCCATGTGAATCAATACACTTTAAAAAAAAAACACCTAAAGACTAGGCAGATAGGAAAATTTACGAGAAAGAACTAACTGACATCTTTGTAAAACTACTTAAAGAAAGAAACACAGTGGAAGAAGAATGAGAGATGTTCAAATCAAGCATTTTAAATACTGCAAAAATAACACGTGGAGCCACGAAACAAAACACGCAAAATACGGAAACATAAAAGAACAAGTTGGTTGAACGCCGAGGTAAAGAAAGCTGCTAAAGACAAAAAGGAAAACAATATAAAAAGTGGGTAAAGCGCAACACAGGACCGTGATTACATAAAATATATAATAGCAAGAAGAGAAAGTAAAGAGAGAGCGAAAAAAAAATACTGGGAGGAATATGGAGAAACTCTAAATAAACACTACAATGAGAACCAGAGCAGAGTGCTTTGACCCAACTGAAATAATTAACAGCGAAAAGGGAGAACTAATAAGTGAACAAACAAACAAAAATCCTCAAATGATGGAGGCAGTACTTCGAAAAACTCCTCAACGTTTCATCAGATGTCGCGGGAATTCAGGAAACCGACTCAGATGCCATAGAAGATCTAGAACCAGACATACTGAAAGAAGAAATTAGAGAAGCGGTCAGATTAGCCCCACTGAATAAATTACCGGGACAAGACGACATACCAAATGAACTAATTAAAGCAGCAAGAAAAGCAGGCGCAGCATGGCTACATAGACAATTTAACCATGTTTGAGTAGAACAACCAACACCACGAGACTGGGGAAACACCATAATTATTCCAATTTGGAAAAAAAAAAAAAAAGCAGTAAAAGAGACTGCACACAATACAGAGGCATTTCTCTTTTGAGTTATACTGAAAAAATATATACAGGTAACACAGTGATTAGCATGCTTGCCTGCCTGTCCGTTAGTCAGGTTACGAACTAAAAAAGAACCCTAGCTACGAGAAACAACTTGGATTTAGGAAAAACAAAGGATGCACAGATGCCATCTTTCATAGATAACTTGTAGGAAAGTCAATCGAATTTAATGAAACTCTCTACTTAGCCATTGTCGACCAACCAAACAAAGAGGAAAAAAAAACGCATTTGATAGAGAAGCAAGCTGTTGGAAATCCTGAAACCCTTAAACGATAAGGAGTGAGTACACATCTAACAGAATTATTTAGAAGCTTATACGACAACAGTGATAAGATTCGGAGTGCGATAAGGTCGTGTCCTTATGGCAAACCAACTCATTGGACAAATGACACCGGTACTAAAGAACAAACACGTATCAATGGTTACTAAGAAAGCACTCTACACGATATTCTTCCTACCATTTCTATGCTACCAATGCCAAACCTGGACAATGGCAGGAAAAAGAGAACAGAAAATCGTAACAACAGTAATGAGATTCACAAGAAGAATACTCAATGTATTAAGAAGAGAGAAAATCAGAAATGAAGAAATCAGGACTAAAGTGGGGGTTATAGCAGCGCTAGATGTTATTAGATTATACAAGTCAAATGGTTTGGCCATGTAACTAGGTTACCAACTAACAGTATACCACACGAAGCAATGATGTACAGACCAAATGGAAGCAGAGAAAGAGGCCGACCACGTAAACGATGGACAGAGGGAATAGCAAAGTCCATGGGAATATCGATGCATGAAGCCCATAAGCTGGCACTCTCCCACTGCTTATATTTCATCTCGACACCGCAAGACGCAATTGGAACAAGATGAGATGTGATACAAGTGGACAACATAGATGAATAGAGGAATATAAATATATGTGATACAAGTGGTCAACACAGATGAATAAAGGAATATAAATATATATGATTAATTGATTGATTGATCTAGGAACCGACATCACAGCATTCGGGGCATTCCCATAAGCGCTCCGTCCCCATCATCAGCAGCCAGCGAAGAGTTCCAACACCAATAGTACCAGTTGCAATCTGATTATATGTCCGTCTCGCCTTTCCTCTGAGCGTCGAGTGTCGGCCAGATCCCCTCGTCACTCTTCGATGCCTCATTCTTGCCAGACCATGGTGATCCATTTGCTCCTCCGAGGTGTACACGGGCTCCCACAAGGCCGCAACCACGTCTGCTTGTCATGCATCAATACTCCACCAAGTTTTGCAGAGCCAGCCAATCTGTCCGCCTGTTTATTCCCCAGCACACCGGCATGACCCGGAGAAAAGATCCAGGACTGTTTTGAATAACCATGGGAGTGATCACAAGCCGTGTTCAGTCCTGATCTCTAAATCCAGGAAAGTTAAGGCTGGGAGAGCGCGCAAGACCTTCCTGTATGAATGGACCGACAGCCTTCTTGGACGCCTCAGACAGGAGGCATACAACAGGACTGTTAAAACTCCTTTGTTGCATCCCCCATGGTGGACTCCAGAAGTAGACCTTGCTTGGAAAGCAAAGAGAGCTGCAGTGAAGCAGCTAAAGAAAGGGCGACAGACACCTCGAAGCTCACGAGAGGAAGTGGACACAGCGGAAAATGTCAAGAAAGACAAGGTGGAGTTTTTCAAGCGCTGTGCTGTAGAAGCCAAATATATATGATGTAAGTAGACAAACACTGATGATGAATAAAGATTATAAATATGTATGATATTAGTGGACAGCACAAATGATGAATAGAGGAGTATAAATATGTGTGATACAAATGGACAACACAGATGAATATAAATATATATGATATAAGTGGACAACACAGATGAATAGAAGAATATAAATAAGTATGATATCAGTGGATAACATAGATATATAGAGGAATATAAATATGTACGATACAAGCGGACAACACATGAATATAGGAATATAAATATTTATGGTAGAAGTGGGCAACACAGATGAATAGAGGGATATAAATATGTATGACACAAGTGGAAAAAACAGTTGATAGATAGAGAAATATAAATATGTATGATACAAGTGGACAGCACAGATGATGGATAAAGAAATATAAATATGTATGATACAAGTGGACAACACAGATGACCAGTGTCGGAATATACAATTGTATCGGACAAATAGAACACACTTCTGTTTACACGCCAATGGTCTGATTGAACACGAGAAGTAGATTCACGGGCATTGATGTGCGCTGATGGAAGCCACGGACAGAATTAGAGAATAGAAGACACACTATTCAATATAACAGTTGAAAGCTGTAGTGACCACATCGGGAATCCAGACAGCCACCTCCAAATGACGGGTACAAATCGCGGAAGGAACAAGTGTATGCATATTCGACATACGGCCGACTGGATATCCGGACCTTTCATTAGCCATGTCTAGCTTCCATAGGAATCTGCAATAACAGAATATGATCATAATTCTCATTTAGCTGTTAAAATGACATCATGGGATTTAGAAATTTATATCCGCCGGTTTAATTCAAACAGAAAGAGTTCGTATTAAATTTGAAATTGCCGAGGGGATAACTAATGCTGAAAAACTAAAACACATTCAAGCAATACCTACGACATTGTGGTTTAATTGTTTCAGTTACAATAGTATTCATTTATTCACTGCATATGATGTTTAACCCTGCAGAATGCAACCGAGGAGATGCAGCGAAATATGGCAGGCAATAAATCGTACAACATAATGTTTGAGATTTCTGTGTTTAAATGTATATTAACCAATCATAGATCAAATACCAAACATAAACAAAAACACACAAAAGCACATCAGACCGTAATGCGGGTTTTAGTATGTGACCAGTGTTTAAAGAAGAGACGTGAATGGTTGCCTCCATTGTATTATACGTAATACACAGACATATCAAACGTTGGGGTGCCTTTCAAGCCGTTGAATTATTTATACGTATTTATTGGCACTCATAGAAGTCGGGATGGAGGACACAGTAGACAATATGACCATTGACAGCTTTAGTGACCTCACGGGTATTCCAACCTGTCGCACCGAAGCAAGACCAGGAACAGCTGAAGGCATGTTTTTTTTTTTTTTGGCTCTAGTTCGATTTGAACTCAAGCGTAGTTCATACAATCTACTTCTAGTAGTGATGAACTGTGTTTTGCGTGTGGATTATCTTTCCCTATTAACAGTGTCCCTCGCCATCAGGCGAACCCATTCCGACTTCAGCGGTACTTTTAATTCACGTCTCCAAATCAAGGACGATAGGTCAACATTTTAGTCCAACTGCCTGGTGTGGGGGTTCAACCCCTGACCTCAGTATCAGCACACCGGATGTTTAAGAACGAGCGCTGTTATCTATTCAACCAAGCTGACCTACGCTGAAGGCATGTGAGAGAAAGGCTGGCAGCGGGAGATACCTCTGTGAGGACCGCTTCAGAGGAAGGAAGAACAACACAAGTGTGGAGATACCCAGAACTACATCAGGCGGTTTGCCAACAAAGTGCTGGAGATCTTTTCTAGCCAACATTTCTCGTGAAGACGGCACATCATAGATTGATAGATTGATGGGTGATAATTGTGATAAGCATGGTGTTGGCGGTAATAATGTTTCCAGTCATAATGTTTCCAGTCACAACGAAGCAACAGTGGGGAAAATGCTTTGAAAAATAGTAATTTATTCTCTCGAAATTTCAAGAATGTTTAATAAAAAGAAAACTAAATAAGTGAGATTCTTCAGATTTTAATGTGAAAAAAAAAAAATGTCTTCGTAGCGTCAGTAAATATTTGACGAGCTGAATTAATTCATGTAGTGGACCTATGGCCTCCCGCTGGCCGTGGTTGGAAAACCACTTTTCAACAGTGTTGTTCCTAGTCGTAGACATAATATTATACCAATCGATATGTAGGGGAAAAGAATAAATGCATTCATACCCGATTCATTTCCCACTCCACCCTGGTGTAACCTGTACTTATTCAATAGGGGAAGGGGTACTTTAAATAGACTCACAGGCACGGGGAAGAAGCAAGACCCACTAGACAACATTAAACATTTACGGTTTAAAAGTGTTATAGAGGATCGACTTCATTGCACCGGGTGTGATCCCATATGGCTTGATCTCTTACCGCAGGACCACCTGCCGACAGCGTCGCACAAAGCACGAAATCCGTAGTTGCAGCGACGACCCCTAGGTGTCTCCGAGAACATTGCGAGAAAACTTTTAAGTTGAAGGTAAACCAGAATTCCAGTTTGTTATCTCAACACAGGGGTGGGGGGGGGGGGGGAAGCGGTGGCGCAGTGGCTATAACACTTGCCTGGGGGTGGGTAGTGATGTGTTGGAACATTTGTTGGGTTCAAAATAGACCTGGGCTTCCGGATGGACCCAGTCTTAGATGGCTACCCATGAATGTCCTGGGGTACAGGAAGCCAGTATTTTTTTTTTTTTTTGCGCTCGTTCGCTTTGAACTCAAGCGTAGTCCAGACACACTACTTCCAGTATTGCTGGACTGAATTTTGTGTGTGGATTAGCGTTTAACTACTAATAGTGTACTTCGCCAACAGGCGAACCCACTCCGACTTCAGAGGTACTTGTAATTTACGTCCCTATGTCAAGGTCGGCAGTTCTACGAGGGTAAGTTAATAAGTAAGTCACAAATGGCTGTAGAAAGATAACTAAATATGATAAAAACTTGAAACCAGTTTATTTTTATATATACATTGTCCCTTTATTTCTCAACATAATTTCCACCAACATTGATGCACTTATCCCATCGTTTTATCAGTCCTCCCAAACCGGCTGCATAGAACTGCGTGCTTTGTTTTCATTTACCTGCCATCCCACAGAACTGTGTGACTTACTTATTGACTCGCTCTCGTAACTTTTTCTACCCAGCTATGCACCGCTTTACGGGACAAACATTTGTCAGCATAAACACTGACAACCCACCTTGGCGGGAGACATTTCGCGAATGACGCCGAAGTTGAATGTGAAGTGAAAACGTGGTTTAGAAAACAGAGCACGCAGTTCTATGCAGCCGGTTTGGGAGGACTGATAAAACGATGGGATAAGTGCATCAATGTTGGTGGAAATTATGTTGAGAAATAAAGGGAACAATTATGTATAAAAATAAACTGGTTTCAAGTTGTTATCATATTTAGTTATTTTTCTACAGCCATTTGTGACTTACTTATTAACTTACCCTCGTACATTAGTGTCCAACTGTCCGGTGTAGGAGTTGAACCCCTTACCTCTGCTTCAGCATACCAGATGTTTAAAACGTGCGTTCTTATCCATTCGGCCATGCTGACCTGCGGGTGCCAGAACGAAGTTGACCACATCAGTCATCGGGTGCCGATTGCCTAGATCCGTATACGCAACTTGTCTCCCTGGCGTAGGCGTTCAGGACGTTGTCCGTAATCCCGTATACTCTCGTACGAAACACAGCTGCGCCAGATTCGGCAGCGGATCGCGTCGCGTTGGTTACTTACGGGGGTATGTGAGCCGGTCGTTCAGAAAGCAAGGGCAAACTACTGAACGTAAAACTTGCCAAGACATCAACAGCAGCTGAAACATGCGGGTGTTGACTGCAATGTCCTGTAAAAGATATGCGAGAAAAATATTGCTGTCAGATATACACTGTTATCTACTGCTTATAGAACCTTGCAGTGTAGAGCAGTGGGGTCTTGAGCCTGAGGAATTAAGGCCGCCTGGCTAGTGCAGTCGCCGCGAACTGTGCAGGCTAGGGTTTTCTTTTTGCCCCCGACAGAAAACAAAATCCACACCTTACCAAGGATTCGAACCTGGGTCTCCCGGAGGAGAGACCCGGAGTTCTTAGCCATTTGGCCAGCCGCTCCCCGGTCATTTGCTACGGGATGGAAAGACTGGTCATCTATTTCTCTGTGCACTCCGGCCTGCAAAATGTGAGGGTTAGAACATTTCACATAGCCACACCAGCTTCTTGCTACGGGACTTGTTTTTTGTTTTTAAACAGTTAACATGATGCACGACTTTTGCAGGACGTTGTGGCCAACCCCAAGTTACTTTCTAGGTAAAGTTACAGTTTGCGGTTGCTTTCTGGACAAGAAGGCATCATCTGAGTCCAAGTTAACATCGATGTAGGGATTGAACGCCCAACTTGGCCATCAGCGCACATGAAGTTTTAGAACGATTCCTCTTATTATTTCGGCCATGTCGGATTCATTGTCTCCCCCATGTATAGTAGGAACTTGCCAAGAAATCACAAACAGCCAACAAACTCTGGGGTTGACTGCCACGTTCTGTAAAGGATTTGCAACTAACTTTGTTTTTAAATAGTAGGAACATCTCTCCCCTCCCCCCCCCCTCTTTAAAAAAAAAATTCATCGTGACGCCCGTTACTTTATCGGAACCCATACGAGAAGCAACGGAGAGTAACACTGTAACCCACCTTTCATGGCTTAAAAGGCGACTTAGGAGGTTTGGCAAGGGATTGACTACCTCATCCTAGAAAACCTTAGCTGTGAAATACAACTAATTACGACAAATCCTACAAAAGAAGAAGAAGAAGGCACATTGACTCAGATCAGTTGTATCTCTCATTGTTTCATACGTTGATGAAGACTTTTGACGACACGCTGGCTCCGGTGTGCGTCACTGGCACATCAGACTCATTAGTTAGGTTTTACGTGCATCTATAGCGCGGTGTCGTTTACCTTCAGCAGACAGGAGCCAGATCTGCTCCCGCCGACCGCGCCAGTGTCCTGAGACGGAGGCTGAAGAATGGAGACGTACGTTTCTGGAGGCATGGCTTTTATAACGGGCGTAAAAGTTGTGACCCATTAAAATCTTATTGAGGATAAACATCGTAGGCGTAGGTCTTAAGTTTACCACCCACTCGCATGCGGGGAGGCCTGACGAACAGTTGTGATGGTAGGGGGAATGAATGAGTGAGAGTGAGTGAGTGAGTGAGTGAGTGAGTGAGTGAGTGAGCGATCACGAAATATGAATGCATAGATCAACAGGCGTATGAGCAATTGAATGATAAACAGGTGACAGTCCAACAAGGAACATAATGGGCAGAAATGTGTGACGTTGAATGACTACCTCCTACTGCATACCTGCCTGCCTGCCTGCCTACCTTTTTTGGATAGTTGCATACCCATTACAGGACGTTGCAGTCAACACCAAGACGATTGATGTCTTGGCAAGTTTTACGTTCAGTAGTTTGCCATTGATTTCTGAACGGCCGGCTTCCATATTAACAAGTTAAGACCAGCGCGACACGGTCTGCTGCCAAAATCTGTCACCGCTGTGTTTCGAACGCGGGTAAGCGGCATTACGAATCGCGTCCGCAACGCTACCGCCACGGAGTGCAGCGTCTACTTACCTACCTACCTACCTATCTACCTACCTACAAATGTGCCCACTTGCCTGCCTACCTGCCTGTGTTCCTGTCTGCCATCTGTCTGCCTGTCTCTCCGTCCGTCTTTCTGTCCATATATCCATCCGCCTGTCTGTGTGACTGTCAGTCTGTCTGCCTAACAGTCTGTCTGCTTGTCTGACTGCCTTTTTCTTGTCTGACTGTTTATCAGTCTGTATGCTAGTCCAGAAGTCGGCCTGACATGTCTGTCAATGAATCCAGCAGTCGGCAAGTATGTATATAGATATGTCTGTCTGAAAATGACCATCTGCCTGTCGTCTGTATGCCAGTCTAGCTGTCGGCCTGTCTATCTATCTATCTATCTATCTATCTATCTATCTATCTATCTATCTATCTATCTATCTATCTATCTATCTATCTATCTATCTATCTATCTGTCTGTCTGTCTGTCTGTCTGTCTGCCTGTCTGTCTGTCTGTCTGTCTGTCTGTCTGTCTGTCTGTCTGAACCCGTCTGTTGGTCTGTCTGTTTGTATGCCTATTTACCCGCGTACTAATTCCCATGGCCTATGCACGAGGTGTTAATATACACACGGGTCAAGTCCATAACTAGGAGACAGATGAGTAACCTTTATGTATATTTTCATGTAGAGATTTTCATGTAGCTGTATCTGAATCGTCATGGCGAAGGCTGCCTTTTGCAAGGTGAAAAAAACATGTTGACCATTAAAAAGATATCATTTGAAACGAGAAAAAGAGTGTTGAGATTCTATATAGAGCCTGCACTTTTGTATGGAAGTAAAGCGTGGACAATGAGCAGTCATGCTGAAAAAACATCTGATGGCTGTGGAAATGTGGTTTCTGAGGAGAATGCAAAGAATACCATTGACAGATCAGAAAAACCAACGACCAAGTCCTACAAGAAACAAATGAAAATCGTAAACTGATTAGAGAAATTAGACGTAGACAGTCACAACTTTTGGACATGTTATGAGAAGAAATAAATTAGAGAACTTGGAGACAACTGGCAAAATTGAGGGGAAGAGACCAAGGGGAAGACAGATAAGTAAATACCTGGATGGTTAGATCAGTGGCATTGTCGAGAGAGGAACACTGAGCTGATCCACGACACTAGTGATCGAGTGAAATGGCGAATCATGACCGCCTACGCTTACCGGCATGGAACATGATGGATGGATGGATGTATCAGTGTGTGTTTGTTGTTTAATGCTGATGACGGCTTAAGCCGCAACGTCAAATTTGCCACTTGTGCTGGTGTTCTAGTAAAGCTTCCCCATTCTGCTTTTGGCTTATGTTGATGCATCCATTGTTTATAAGCCTGCCTGCTGGATTTGCTGATTATCTGTCTCCCGATATAACTGTACAGAGAATACACGATACAGCTGTCTCAGAACACATCTTCTGACTCAGCTGCCAGTAACCTCCAGAAAGACCGTCTCACAACAAGACGTAGACAAAGACCAACAAGACACAACTGACAACGATAAAGAAACGCTGAAACACAAGGCGACAAGAACAACAGCTGGCCTATGAAAGAAAACGGCACCTCCCCACGACGTTTAACGACACCCGTGGAACGATAAGGTCAGATAAGAATTTGTTACAATGTTTATACAACACAACAAAATTTAACACTGTAAACTTTCTTGTCGAGTTTGACATCTTTCGTTCGGGGAACTCATAAACACCAGCGCACGGGCAGCGTGTTCAATTATTTTGTGTCCAAGTGAGAGCGCGTTTGAGACTTGCCATAAGCTTGTCGAATGGCGGATATTGAATGTCACCGGGGATCGTGGTGTGGTTGTATTGTGCCGCGGCCACCAGCAGTGTGGCGGAGGTTAGCCTGTTTAACCAAAACCATGTGGGTTCTAGATATTGGGTTTATGGTTGGATTGGCGTGGATGGAGGAGAGGCAGGCTGGCTGGAGACGGACTCATTAAATTACCGAAGGAGGTACAAGAGGGCTGTCAGGCAGCGATAGGTGGGTAGGCAGGTAAGTAAGTAGGTAGATGGCTAGATAAAGTGTATACACATACATATAGAAAGAAAGACGGACATATACATAGACAAATAGATTGATACACAAACACATAGATAGACGTACTGTCAATAATCTACAGACGGACGTATAGGAAGACAAGCAGGTGCTTCACACCCATACAAAAGTTGGTGCTTCACACCCTTACAAAAGTAGATGCTTCATATCCATACAAATGTAGATGCTTCACATCCATACAACAGTAGGTGCTTCACGCCCATACAAAAGTAGGTGCTTCACATCCATACAAAAGTAGATGCTTCACATCCAATCAAAAGTAGGTGCTTCACATCAATACAAAAGTAGATGCTTCACACCCATTCAAAAGTAGATGCTTCACATCCATACAAAAGTAGGTGATTCACATCAAAACAAAAGTAGATGCTTCACATCCATACAAAAGTAGATGCTTCACACCCATACAAAAGTAGGTGATTCACACCCATACAAAAGTAGGTGCTTCACATCCATACAAAAGCTGGTGATTCACGCTCATACAAAAGTAGGTGCTTCACATCCATACAAAAGTAGATGCTTCACATTCATACAAAAGTAGATGCTTCACACCCATACAAAAGTAGATGCTTCACATCCATACAAAAGTAGGTGATTCACACCCATTCAAAAGTAGGTGCTTCACATCCATACAAAAGTAGATGCTTCACACCCATTCAAAAGTAGATGCTTCACATCCATACAAAAGTAGGTGATTCGCATCCATACAAAAGTAGATGCTTCACATCCATACAAAAGTAGATGCTTCACACTCATACAAAAGTAGGTGATTCACACCCATACAAAAGTAGGTGCTTCACACCCATACAAAAGTTGGTGATTCACACCCATACAAAAGTAGGTGCTTCACATCCATACAAAAGTAGATGCTTCACATCCATACAAAAGTAGATGCTTCACACCCAAACAAAAGTAGATGCTTCACACCCATTCAAAAGTAGGTGATTCACACCCATACAAAAGTAGATGCTTCACACCCATACAAAAGTAGGTGATTCACACCCATACAAAAGTAGGTGCTTCACACCCATACAAAAGTAGGTGATTCACACCCATACAAAAGTAGGTGATTCACACCCATACAAAAGTAGATGCTTCACACCCATACAAAAGTAGGTGATTCACACCCATACAAAAATAGATGCTTCACACCCATACAAAAATAGATGCTTCACACCCATACAAAAGTAGGTGATTCACACCCATACAAAAGTAGGTGCTTCACACCCATACAAAAGTAGGTGATTCACACCCATACAAAAGTAGATGCTTCACACCCATACAAAAGTAGGTATTCACACCCATACAAAAGTAGGTGCTTCACACCCATACAAAAGTAGATGCTTCACACCCATACAAAAGTAGATGCTTCACACCCATACAAAAGTAGGTGCTTCACACCCATACAAAAGTAGGTGCTTCACACCCATACAAAAGTAGGTGATTCACACCCATACAAAAGTAGGTGCTTCACACCCATACAAAAGTAGTCGCTTCACACCCATACAAAAGTAGGTGATTCACACCCATACAAAAGTAGATGCTTCACATCCATACAAAAGTAGGTGATTCACACCCATACAAAAGTAGGTGATTCACACCCATACAAAAGTAGGTGCTTCACACCCATACAAAAGTAGGTGCTTCACACTCATACAAAAGTAGGTGATTCACACCCATACAAAAGTAGATGCTTCACACCCATACAAAAGTAGATGCTTCACACCCATACAAACGTAGGTGATTCACACCCATACAAAAGTAGGTGCTTCACACCCATACAAAAGTAGGTGCTTCACACCCATACAAAAGTAGGTGATTCACACCCATACAAAAGTAGATGCTTCACACCCATACAAAAGTAGGTGATTCACACCCATACAAAAGTAGGTGCTTCATACCCATACAAAAGTAGGTGCTTCACACTCATACAAAAGTTGATGCTTCACACCCATACAATAGTACAGATTCTATGTAGCACCTCAACACTTTTTATTTCTCGTTGCAAATAACATCTTATTATTGGTCAGTATGTTTTCCATCTTTCAAAAGGCTACCTTCGCCGTGGTGATTCTTGTTCTAATCTTTTCAAGGTATCTCCCATGAGATGTTATTACTGTTCCGAAATAATTGTACGGATTCACTTGTTTAAGAATATTCCTATTTACATGTATATTACATTATGGTATTTCCTTCTTCCTGGTAGATAGGTAGACATATATGTAGGCATACATAATAGTGGCATACAGAATGGCAAGCAGATTGATCAGATACGATTTAAAAAAAAAGATTGAAGTGATGGATAGACGAACATATGTCTGGGTGAATTGATGGATGGACGGATGAATTGGTGGATTGTCACATTTCAGATACTTGTGTGTCACCTTCAGTCCACATACAGGTATCTAGTTTCAGAAAATGCCACTGCTCTATACCAGATTTGTGAAATTCTCATAATCTTTTGTGGGAAAAATAATGTGGTGGTTTCTTCTTGACTTCCACACTAACAAAATAATAATAATATTATTAACTTTAGAAGACACTGAAACATAAGAATTGTGCTTACAGATACAGGCAAGACATTTCATTTTCTTCCAGACAACAGTAAATACAGCTTTAATTTACATCGTATGCGATTAGATTGACATAGTTAACTCGTAGTCCACCATGCGATACTTACAGTAGATGGGAATCTCCCCAAAATCACATGACCCCATTTAGAATGGTCTACTAGTTAAACACACAGGTTCTTTGCATGTATGTTGTAAGTTATGTTCTGTTACAGGACGTTAGTATCAACCTAACGATGTATTGACTCTTTGTTATTTGCTGGCTAATATTTTTTTTAAAAATGTTGCGTATCCCTTACGGGACGTTGCATGCAGTCAACACCAGCATTTTCCAGCTGCTTCTGATGTACTAGGCAAGTGTTACGTTCAGTAGTTTGCCATTGCTTTCTGAACGACCGGCTCCCATAACAGCACGTTATAACACAACGCGACATGGTCTGCTGCACTAATCGGTCGCAGCTGAGCTTCGAACGCCTGGTACCCGGCTCACGAACCGCGTTCGCAAGCCTTTAGCCACGGAGCCGGCTTGCTAATATTACGTGCAGTAACTTGTCACTGCTTTCTGAACGGCCGACTCTCATGCCGTTAAACTTGACTCAAAGCGATCTGCTCCCAAATCGCCTGCTGCAGATTTCGAACCATTGACGGGGAACTGTGAAACTGCGTTCACCCTCTTGCCACAGACGACAAAGGCCCACTAAGACACATCTAGAATGAGTTAAATATATGGCCGGTATGCCATTCGCCAAGAATCACGGACGCAATTCGTAATCCGTATACCGCGTTCAAAACACAGCTGCAGGCATCTTGGCAGTAGATCGCCTTGCGTTAGTTTTCATACTTTTGAGTTTTGTGTCTTGATGAGAACTTTTGTCGAAACACTCGCCCGTGTCTGTGTAAACAATCTGGGATTCTGAGATAAGTGGTGTCTTTTTTCTCATTTTATTTTCATAGTTCTCATTTTTGCCATCTTTCCATTCTTCTCAACCCTTTCTTATGCCTTACTGTAGTCACTGCAGTGTCTTCCCCATGTTTATGTGTGTGTGTGTTTTTTTTTTAAAATTTGTTTGCTGATACAGGCTAATCCTCTCAATGTCCTATGTTTTTCGCAATTGTGTTCTGTAAAGCTGCATTACTTTGTGCTGTTTTATATTGTTTTCATTTCCACACTTTTACTGCAATTTCACTACTTTTACCCGTATCTGTGTGAGTCATTCCTATTGGTCGAGCTTCCTAGTCAAATTCTGCGATTTTGAAGAATAAACGGTTGAATGAAGGACAGGATGATATGATGCCGAGCCGATAGGTGGGTGCATCAGTGAGCCAGGAGCCCGCTCTGTCAAATGGAAAAGCTGGAAGAAACGGACACAAAGGAAAACCCGTCCACCGATTCCCCAGCTGACGTCACAGGCATAAACCCTGCTACACCGTAAGTCAACTAACACTGACACTGAAGACAAGAAAAACTAAAACTGCATACTGAACCATCACAATTATAAACAACGTTGTCAAAGCTGGTTGAACGAGATGGAGAGAGAGAGAGAGAGAGAGAGAGAGAGAGAGAGAGAGAGAGAGAGAGAGAGAGAGAGTGTGTGTGTGTGTGTGTGTGTGTGCGTGCGTGCGTGCGTTCGTGCATGTGCATATTGGAGATTGGATTGGCTTCAATGATTTTTTATTTGTGACTTTATTTAAAGGTCCCCGTTTCACACCTTAGCCGCGTCGGGCAGACAATGCTAGACCAGTGGTTCTCAACCTTTTTTGGCCCATGTACCCCTTCATCATATGTTCAGAACGTCACCCTCCCCCCTTTCATAGTTCCTCCCTATATAACCCCCCCCCCCCCCCCCCCCCCCGCCTACACAGTATACATAAAAAAATGGAAGATAAATTTAATAAAATATACTAGAAAAATTCTACACATAGTGATTTGCGGGTCTACTTAGTTATAAAACGAATTTCAGAAGGGCGAGAAGTACAGAACCGTGAAGTAAGGAGGAGAGAACAATATCGAGTAGTCGGTTCTTTTATTAACGCGATCTTGAAATAAGCTTAATCCCCCCCCCCTCCCCTGGAAACCCTAAAATGCCCCCCGGGAGGGGGCGGGGAGATTCCCCACCGGTTGAGAACCACTGTGCTAGACCCATGGGCACTCACACGGTGGTTTGTATGGTCAGTATCGCGCCGTCAGTCTTTATTCCCAAGATATTTCTTGGTACCCATTTTAGCTGCTCTAACTGGGCAGCCGGGGTTAATTTTAAACATGCACATCTGCATTGCTGCGGATCGAACACGTGACCGTCAGGGCTGTAGCGTCTAGCCACTAGTCTGCAACAGCTCTCAGTGACCTGGTTCAAGTTTTGCTCTCGCCTGCAGTCCCCAATGTCAAGGTCAACGAAATGGCATCGGGGCGATTTTTTTTTAAAAATTGACCTGCGCTCCTAGGTCGATCTAGCCTAAAAACTGGTATCAGGACACGACATGGAAAGAAAAGACGGCCGGCATAATTCTGACCACATCACCCATCCAGTACCAAATGGTCTATATGGGTCTAGTATAGGGTGTATTGTTAATGACTGTGCAGTTTTTGAAAATATTGCCGTTCCAAGTTTTGTATTTACCTACTGTGGAGTTCATGCAACATAATAGGTAAATACAAAACTTGGAACGGCAATATTTTCAACACTGCAAGTCATTAAAAATGCACCCTGTTTAAAATAAGGTGTTGACAGATTGTTCTGGGGCATATACATCTGTGCTACCAATGCCATGCCTGGACAATAAACGAACGAACGAACAAACGAACAAACTTTATTTTCTAAGGCTAACAAATTGGGCACGCAGGCCCGTCTTACATTCGGCCCTTCCAATCACTCATCTTTCGTTCATCAGTGCATAGTGCATTCGCATAGGAAAAAAAAAACATTGTCAAATGAATGTTGTAAGCATAAACAAGGCATGTTACCATGTTAGTTAGTTAGTTAGTTAGTTAGTCGACAGATCATCCTCGTTGCACATCGAACCATTCAGTCCATAAGTGCTCGGATCCCCTCCTCAGCAAATCCCGCAGCGTGTAGCGGCTAACGACGCCAGTTCTGTGTTGGTTTATCAATCTTCTTTGGCTTCCTGCGTAGTGTTCTTGTTTGACCACCCCTCTTTTAATTTGCTGCTCCCGCAGTCTGGCCATTGTTGTAGATTCACAGTCATCACTTGGTTCTCGCAAAAGTCTCACTTCTCGTAGAGCATTCAGAATGTCAGCCTGGTCCATGGCGCGTCCGCCCTCCACAGTAGCTCACCTGCGAGCTTGTCAGCCCGCTCATTTCCTTGTACTCCCGCATGACCTGGCACGAAGATGAAACTGATCTTTGCCAGCCGAGACCGCTTCAGAGGCAGCAACCATTCTCTTCGGATCGACCCCTCCTCTATCCTCTTGATCATGTTCATTGAGTCGCTAAGGAAACAAGCCCTAGTGAATGTCTGTGTCTCGAGCCATGTTATTGCTTTACTTACTGCCATGACTTCCATGGTCAGGCTACTTGTGGTTTCAGTGAAAGCACCAGAGTCCTCCTTCACAATTCTCCCTCCGGCCCGAGCTGTAAAGGCCCATGAGCTTCTCACATGTCGGACGACCGACCCATCTGTGTAGATGACCGCGTCACCGTCTAGCGAATTCTCGAAAATGAACGCTTGTACTTCAGCCTCAACAGCAGCCGGATTTTCTTGTCTGCATTTTCTATCTAGTTGGATGCAAACTGAAAAGGATGTGCAGTAGTCTGTTGGCACTTGCACGGACTCCTCGCCAGGTTCTAAGTCCTCAAGTGAACACACCTGTTGAAGAATGTCTTCGGCTTGACCCATCCACGACCGTCCTCTTTTTAACCTGCTGCCCTTCACCTTCCTAATTTCACTATGCAGTGGATGTTGTGTGTTTGCGTTAATTCTGAGGTAGGCGCGTGCCCTGCAAACTTGTATTCTCTCTTCAATGGTTGGATAATCAAGAAGGTAGCGCATCGCCCTGCATGCTGTATCTCTTGTACATCCAAGAATAATGCGCATAGCTTCATTCTGTATCCTTTCCATCCTTTCTATCTGCTTATGGCTGAGAGTCAGGATTGCTATTGCATACTCCAAAACAGACATGACCAGCCCCTCGTACAGAAGACATAGATGGCGCTGCTCACAGTTTGCTGCCGCCATCACCCGCATCGCTGCCAAACCCCGCTTGGCCTTTGTTATCACCTGGTCTATGTGCACATTATAAGCAAGGCTTCGATCAAACCGTATCCCCAGGTAATTCATTGCCTGCGTTCTTTCCACCGTCTCTGAACACAGCATTACAGTTGGTGTTGGATTGTTGACAATAATATTATTCAACGAGAACCAAGTCACTGTTGCCTTTGTTGGGTTGACCATCGCCCCAGCATCATCACACCAAGTACTTATGCGATTGAGTTCGGTTTGTAGTTCCACAGCAACCTCCTCTCTATCCTTACCCTGACGATACACTAAAACATCATCGGCATACGACAATGTCCTGCCAGGTCCAGTGATCTGCTCACTGGTGATTCTCACTGTGTAGGCGTTGAACAGTACCGGAGATAATGGTGATCCCTGTGGTAGGCCAGGATATATTGTTGTTGGTTCCGAAGTCCAACTGCCACATCTAAAAACTACTTTCCATTGGTAGAGGGCTGCAGCGATCCAACTAAGGAGGAATGGACTTACGTTTAGTTCAAGAAGCTGAAACATTAAAAAATCCAGTGGTACTCTGTTGTATACGTCCTCAAGATCAATCGCTGCAGCAACGGTTTCAGTGCCTGAGTGGAAACCTTCATAGACATCATGGGCAAAGACTGCTGCATTGGTCCAGGTTTCTCTTTTTGGACGGTACCCACCCAGGGTAGGTGGGAAAACACCTTGCCTCTCTAGTTGGCTTGATATTTTCCTGTTAATTACCTTCTCCAGCAGCTTGCCTATTGTATTCTGCATGGTTATAATTCGATATCCCTGAATTTGTTTGTGGTCTTTGTCAGGCTTCGGCAAGGGAATCAGATAGCTGTGTAACCATTCCTCCTTGATGCTAGCACTCCCTATACTGTTGTTGTACATGTCTGCTAGTTTCTCTAGCTCATTGTCGGTACACCTATTTATGTCGTCGTATCTTATGCCATCAGGACCTGGAGCACTGTTTTTTGATCGTCGAAGCACAGCCTTGATTTCTTTCACTGTCACTGTGTCTTCCTCCGAAGTGTTCTGGGCCTTGCATCTGTCTGAGGTGACATCCTTGGCCAGATTTCGGCCTCCCATGTCTGTCTGGTTGCCCTGATCAATGTAGCATTCAAAGAGGGCTTTGCCCTTGTCCTCGTCAGTCCTCTGCCAGGTGAGGTCAGCACCTTGGAAGTCTGAAATGCTCTTATTCTTGACTACACCACTCATGCTTTTATGTAGTCGCCAGAACAATTTCAGTGACTTGTCTGTGCTTACTCTTTGACACACCTCTGCCCATTTTTCGCTTTTAACCACCTTGACCAGTTTTTTGAAATAGCTTACTTTTGTGTGCATCTCTCTTTCTAAGTGCAAGCAGGGACTAGGATGACCAGCTCTGTTCTTCTTGGCATTTTGCCATCTCCTTACAGCACTACGCTTATCCACCCAAGCCTTCTCCACCTCGAGACTCCACCACGGTGGCTGCTCCCAGCTTTTTTTCCTGCCCTGAAACGTTCTGCGCTTGTCACGTCTTATTTTACTCACCACATCTTGCCCTGTACTGTCATACTGGAACGTCTTTACCTTTAGCTTGTGCTGCCTGGTTCTGCCTTTCTCCACCAATATGCTGCACGGGTGGTGGTCGCTGCCATGGTGTCCTAGGACACCCCATCTACACACTGTAGTGAGTGAAGGTGAAACTAGCGCCAGATCAATAGCACTGTCCTCATCGCCTGGACGGCTTGCTGTCCTGGTGACACAGCCACTGTTAATACAAACCAGGTCGATGGTTTCCAGTGCAGTCTCGAGCTCCTCCCCTTGTGTATTGGAGGAAGTGTTTCCCCATACTCTGCCTTTAGCGTTGAAGTCACCACAGAAAATAACATTTCTCTCGTGGCCTAATATGCCACTTAAGCACTGCCACTTCTGGGCGTCCATACTCGCATTGCGGGCATAAACATTAACCAACACAAATGGTATACTGGAATGAACTCTCAACGCCTGTATTTGTATATCGTCACTGTCCCAACTGGACATGTCTAGCCCTGACGCCACCATGCTGTCGCGAACGAGAATCGCCGTTCCCAGATTTCGTCTGTTGTAGAAACATTTGAAGCCGGCAATTTGGAGTAGCTGATCGCCCAGTCTCGTCTCCTGGAGTGCTACAATGTCGTTCCTGTAAACTAGGGTTACCATAATGTTACCATGTTATTAGACAAATCCCCCACCCACCCACCCATCTCCTATCCATCCGCGTGTCCCCCACACACACATCCACCACCCAACCACACACATACCCACAGGCACATACATGAGCCCATCCATCCACCCATCCCTCAACCAACACATCCCAAACACACCCCCACATACATCATCTCCCTACCCACACACACACATCTCCCACCCACCACCCATCCATACCCACCCACACATCCCCCCACCTTCATACATCTCCCCACCCACACACACATCCTTCACCCATCCCACAACTTACCAACACTCATCCACCCACATATCCTTCACCACCCACCCACACACCCCCAACAACTCAGCCAAACACACATCCCCCAACCACATTTCCAACACTCACACACACATATTCGCGCCAACTCACATATCCTGCACTTACCCACACACAAAACCGGAACCCACCCACACATTCCCCACTTGCACACATATCACCCACCACACAATCTCCCGCACCCACACATCCCGCACCCACTCACACACATCCCCTCCCACCCCCAACCTACACACTCTCACCCTCCCTCACATCCTCCACCACCCATGACAGAAAAAGAGATAAGCAAAATCTCAACAACAAAAATGAGATTCCTTAGAAGAGTACTCAGTGTATCAAGGCGAGAGAAAATCAGAAATGAAGAAATCAGGACTAAAGTGGGGGTTATATCCGCGCTAGATTTTATTAGAAGGCAGCAAGTCAAATCGTTTGGCTATGTAATTAAATTACCAAATAACAGAACTCCACAACAAGCAATGGTGTATAGACTAAATGGAAATAGAAGAAGAGGCCGACCACGTAAACAGTGGACCGAGGGAATAACAAAGTCCATGGGAATCTCGGTACATGAGGTCCATAAACGAGCACTCTCTCGCTGTTGATACTTCACCGCGACACCGCAAGATACAGGAGGAACAAGATGAGATGAGATGAACGAGGAGAATTAATCTTGAAAATTTAGTGACAAATGGCAAAATTGATGGGGTAAGAGCGAGGCGTAGACAGAGAGGTACAGATTTTGACTTGGCCGCAAAGCATAATCGGGACAAGAACACAGACCTGATCCAAAACTCTGGTGGTCGTATGGAGCGGATAACCATGGTTTCACGCGGTACGTGATGATGATGATGATGATGATGATGATGATGATGATGATGATGATGATGATGATGATGATGATGATGATGATGATTCGTCTCAGATTGTATAGTCCGACGTCTTGACTGAAGTGCCAAAGTCTCACGCGTCCTTTTCAGATTTATTGCATGCTCATAAAAGTATTCTTCAGGAGATAGTTGAGTTGAGTTGAGTTAAGAACCGACATCACTGCATTCAGGACATTCCCATACGTGCTCCGTCCCCTCGTTCAACAGCCAGCGAAGAGTCATACTACTAATCGTTCTCACCGCTATCTGATTAAACGTTCTTCTGGTCTTCCCTCTTAGTTTTGAAATTCATCCAGAACCCCTGCCGATCCCCCGCAATCTCATTCTTTCCACATATGGGTTCTCAATCTGTTCCTCCGCCTTCTCCACCTGGTCTCACAAGCGCACGACCATAGGCAAACTACCACCAAGAGGTGCATTCCCTACTAGCCTATTAGTCTCTTCATTCCCTCGTACCCCCGCATGGCCACGGCAAAATATCCATACAATTCTTACAATCTGTGACCTCTGAAGTGACGAGAGCCATTCCACACGAAACATTCCTTTCTCCACCTTGCTAAGCATATTCTTTGAATCCGTAATGATCACAACGTGTATTGCAGTAGTCTCCTCTAGCCACCAGAATGCCGCTGTTACTGCCTCTACCTCCATTCTCATGCTGGAAGTCGTAGCCTCATATGCCAGACTCTCCTTTTTCAAGGCTCGTCCATTAGCCTTTGCAATAAAGCCCCAGCAACTACGCCTGTTTCTCACCACTGAACCATCGGTGTAGATGATTATGTCACCTTGATGTGTGTTACTCTGGATCAGCTGTTGCACTTCAAACGGGTGATCCCTGTCTGCGGCAACTCTCAGGTACGATTTGGCCTGATCTTCAGGAGATAATGCTGTGTTTGTCACTTGACTTCCGTAATCGCATGAGGGATTTTTGAAACTTCGCCTTGACAAGTTTTCGACTGTCAGAGGCGGTGCAGAGTCGTCCACTAAGTTCCATGGACACTCGAGCTCGGGAACTCCACACAAGCATGCCTTGTTTAATGTATGTCAGAGAGTCCGGGGCGACGAAGTGCTTACATCGTGTGTCTCGTGCTCGGAAAATCTGGGTTCGTTTTCTGACTTTTTCATTCGGTTCGCGAGTGCTATATCATAGGAAACCAGGAGTCGTGGCCGGAGCTATGCGTAGCCAATCAAGAACACCACGCGGGAAGCCAAAGAAGATAAATAAACCAACATAGAACTGGTGTCGTAAGTTGCTACACACTGCGGGATTTACTCAGGAGGGGATCCGAGCATTTATGGACTGAATGGTTCGATGTGCAATAAGGATGATCTGTCGACTAACTAACCAAATAACTAGTGTTAGCTGTGATCGAAGCTTTCGGCAGGCGGTTAACTGCTCTGCTGGGAGAGACTGAGCTATATGGGATAAAACCCGAGGCCTTAAAATCGATTGTCTTGCCTAAAGCGCCTTTAACTAATACCTCCAGAAGGTTCAGTTGAGAGTTACCCTTCATCATCAAGCTGCCACAGTAATAGCATTTCTCACACTCCCCAGTAATTGAGAGCACACTGTACACAGAGTCCTCGATATGCACAAGCATCTGTTCTCCATTCAGTTTTCTTGCTCACGTTTTGACATGTGCATTTTACTTTCCCCGCAGTTTTTCCTCACGTATTTTAAAAGTTCTATCTCCTTCCGGCTTTCCGTATTTCCCGTTCCCATACTTAGGGCTCTGTTTGTGAATTCTTTAAAACTTGTGGATTACTTATCTACAAAAGAGGGCTCAGTTTATGAATTCGTTGAAACATGTGCATTACTTATCTATAAAAGAGGGCTCTGTTTGTGAATTCGTTGAAACGTGTGCATTACTTATCTATAAAAGACATGAACAACACATGTCCTTATCAGAAGGTTGCGATAAACCCCAAATCGCAGGTTCATTGTCTAGTCAAGTTTACGTCCAGTAATTTGCCATTGTTTTCTGAACGGGAAATCAACGTTGAAGTCTAACTGACCGGTGTAAGAAACTGTCACCCCCCCCCCCTCGCCATTAGCGAACCGGAAGTTCAAGCGCATTAAGTCGAGCGAATTGCCGGGTTATTGGCCTGTAATTTTGAAGTGTTATCTTTCATGCTAAGTATTGATGTTTTCCCGACTGATAAAGACTGTTGTGGAAACGTTGGCTTGTGTCTGTGTGTCATACATGGATATAGTTCGTGTTCATTTGGTTTCCAATACAGGGTCATGTATACTATCCGGAAACTGCTACTCAATCAGGATTTATGAACTCTATTATAAATTTTTACTATCACATCTTTTTCCGAATTCAAGCAGCAAAACATAAATAATATCCACGGACACAAGTACATATCAACCGAGGATCTCAAGCAACAATGAAGAACTTAAAAATGCCACAAACTGTGAATATCTTGGCTCTGTAATCAATGACAGTGGGGACTATTTACAAGAAGTCAGGCGCAGGCTGGCTATAGAACTGCACAGGTTAAATAGTTGTGAGAAGCTATGGCTGAACACCAGTAAACATGATACAGTAAAGTTGAAGAGAACATGCATCTTTCCTGTATTACAGTTGAGTTGAGTTGAGTTGAGTTGAGTTAAAAACCGACATCATTGCACTCAGAACATTGCCATGCGTGCTCCGTCCCCTCGCTCAACAGCCAGCGAAGTTTCATGCTACTAATCGTTCCCACCGCTATCTGATTAAAAGTTCTCCTGATCTTCCCTCTCCAGAACCCCTGCCGATCCCCCGCAGTCTCATTCTTTCCACATATGGGTTATCAATCCGGTCCTCCGCCTTCTCCACCTGGTTCCACAATCGCACTACCACTTCCCCCGTGTCCATAGGCAATCTACCACCAAGAGGTGCATTCCCTGCTAGTCTATCAGCCTGCTCATTCCCCCGCACCCCCGCATGGCCAGGGCAAAATATCCATACAATTCTCACAATCTGTGACCTCTGAAGCGACGAGAGCCAGTCCACACGAAACATTCATTTCTCCACCTTAACTAATCATATTCTTTGAATCCGTAATGAATACAATCCTGTATTAAAATATGGATGTATATCGTGAACCATTTCACTATGGCTAAATAGAACATCTGGGCTTTTGTACCCAAATGCTACAAAAACATTTCTTAGAATATCGTGGACTAAGAAGAAGAAAAATGCTGAAATGCTACCAGATCTACACATGGAATAAAACTAGCTCGTACACAATTGCATGTCTGGAAAACTGAAATACTGTGTCAATATAAACATCACAGTGGTTTGGAAAGAAAAATCATTGAAATCATTTCTCCCGGGAAAGGTGGCATAAGCTAGCACGAAGATGGACACAGGATAATGCAGACACCTTGGACACAACATTGCATGAGGCGGAAGATGTGGCCGTAGTGAAAACGCCATTCTGCAATTAGAACTTGCTGAAACAAACGTCGTACTTGTGGATCTACGTTGTTCGAGCGGACGTTATACGGCGCATGTCTGTAGCTTGTTCAAAAACACATACATGACAAAAAAACATCCGCACGCCAGCTGGAGTACACTCTGCTGTAGCAAATGTATCTATGAATGAACTAAACGTGCAGGAGGGATGTGGAGGGGTGGTTTTGGGTAGCGGCTGAAGATCCCCGGGGTCTCATTATCATATCAAGAAGACAAGAACATTGATAACAACTGGAATATATCATTTGTAGGAAGCCACGAAAGAGGCATTTACAAGTCCATATGTCGCCTGTAAAAGTGTGATTTGCTGCCAGGGGAAATAATTTTATATCTTGCACACGATTGAGTTATCTCACACTGCAGTACATAAAGGTGGGGGTAATCCTTGTGTAGATACTTCAACCAGGATGGGGTAGTTTCTGGTTAGATTTTGCGTTTTGTTGAAGGTAATCCCTGAATTCATATCTTAAACACATCTACCGTGTGATCTTTCTCTTCTACGCTTCCTCGGTACTCACATCTCTTCATCATTAACTTTTCAAGACAATTCATATCGCTTTTCACGCCCAAGACTTCATGTTCATTAATTCATTGTGTCCTAATGATAAAACTATCGTCTTTAATATGGAATTCTTATAGGATAGATCTTTTTGTTCTCTGGATATATCTCTTTGTTCTCTTCTCGGTCCAATGGATGTCTGGTACAATAGATGTCTATTACAATGGATGTGTATTACAGTGAGTGTGTATTACAATGGATGTGTAATATAATGTATGACTATTACAATGGATGTCTATTACAATGGATGTCTATTACAATGGATGTCTGTTGCAATGGATGTCTGTTACAATGGATGACTATTACAATGGATTACTATTACAATGGATGACTGTTACAATGGATGACTATTACAATGGATGACTATTACAATGGATGACTATTACAATGGATGGCTATTACAATGGATGTGTATTACAATTTATGACTATTACAATGGATGTATATTACAATGCATGACTATTACAATGGATGACTATTACAATGGATGGCTATTACAATGGATGTGTATTACAATGGATGACTATTACAATGGATGGCTATTACAATGGATGTGTATTACAATGGATGTGTATTACAATGGATGTGTATTACAATGGATGACTATTACAATGGATGGCTATTACAATGGATGTGTATTACAATGGATGACTATTACAATGGATGACTATTACAATGGATGTATATTACAATGCATGACTATTACAATGGATGACTATTACAATGGATGTGTATTACAATGGATGTGTATTACAATGGATGACTATTACAATGGATGGCTATTACAATGGATGTGTATTACAATGGATGTGTATTACAATGGATGTGTATTACAATGGATGACTATTACAATGGATGTGTATTACAATGGATGTGTATTACAATGGATGTGTATTACAATGGATGTGTATTACAATGGATGTGTATTACAATGGATGTGTATTACAATGGATGACTATTACAATGGATGGCTGTTACAATGGATGTGTATTACAATGGATGACTATTACAATGGATGACTATTACAATGGATGACTATTACAATGCATGACTATTACAATGCATGACTATTACAATGAATGACTATTACAATGGATGTTTATTACAATGGATGTCTAATATAATGTATGACTATTACAATGGATGTGTATTACAATGGATGACTATTACAATGGATGTCTATTACAATGGATGGCTATTTCAATGGATGGCTATTTCAATGGATGACTATTACAATGGATGTCTATTACAATGGAGGACTATTACAATGGATGACTATTACAATGGATGTGTATTACAATGCATGACTATTACAATGGATGACTATTACAATGGATGGCTATTACAATGGATGTGTATTACAATGGATGTCTATTACAATGGATGTTTATTACAATGGATGTTTATTACAATGGATGTCTGATATAATGTATGACTATTACAATGGATGTCTGATATAATGTATGACTATTACAATGGATGTCTATTACAATAGATGTCTATTACAATGGATGACTATTACAATGGATGTGTATTACAATGGATGTCTATTACAATGGATGTTTATTACAATGGATGTCTGATATAATGTATGACTATTACAATGAATGTCTGATATAATGTATGACTATTACAATGGATGTCTATTACAATGGATGTCTGTTACAATGGATGTCTATTACAATGGATTTCTAAATCATATAAATCCCAGACACACACCTATGAACAGACATTATTCTCATTATTATTACACCATCTACAACCTTCTCTGCAAGTGCCCCGTACTTTGTCGGATGTCAAGGGAAAGCTTCTTCAGCTGTCTCCAACCCTTTTTGTTTTAAAATCACTGTCTGTTCTTAGAATATATGCAGATGGCCTGCAGCTTCAGAAGAATTGGGCTGATAAAGGAAAAGAGATGAATGCACTGAGCGATTCATAGTTTGACTGTTTGCTGGTCACAACTAGCTCCAAATGTTGGCTCTAAAAATGGCATGCTGTACTTTGCAATCTGACTGTGAGAATAGGGATTGGAGCTGTAAGGTCAGATTAGTCTGTCCACCCGGGAAGGTTAACCCGGTAAACAAATGCCCGCAGTAGTCGGACGTGTCGGCCGAAAGGTGCAAATATCGTAGCTTTGCTGTAAACAGGCACAACGGAGTTACGTCCAAACAATATTCCGGATGAACACAGAAGAAGAAGAAGAAGATAAGTCCATCCGAAGAGTTGTGTACAGTTTTAATTCGACAATGTCCCTAGCTTTGTGACTGCCCGTACACTTATTGTTGGGGATATTATGTGGTGGTTTTCCCCGTGCTTTCGTCGCTGATATTAGTCTGTGCACATGTTCCCTGTTGTGGGTGGCTTAAGAGTAGGGATGGAAGTTGTCATATCAGGTTAGTCGGTCCGAAGATTTGTGTGCAGTTTTGATCTCCACAGTAAACCTTGCTTTGTCACTGTCCGTGCAGGTACTGTTGAGGAATTAATGTGATGGTTTTCCCCCGTGCCTTCGATGCTGACATTAGAGATTAGCATTTTATTTCTGTTGTGGGTATATATTCTAAGTCTTTTACATTTTGTGTGGACACAAAGGACTTAAGCCTACTCATTGCCGGTTCGAAATAATGTCCTGCTGAAGTATAATGTGTCGGTCGACAAGGTACAAATATCGCAGCTTCGCTGAAAACGGATAAAGAACCATCATCGTCCTCTTTCAGAACTAACAGAGAAGAATAAGTTTCTCTGTAAGAACTCTGTAAGAATAAGTGGCACCTTGCAGTCTTGACAGACCAAAGTATGTGGATTGGAATTTGGCCAAAATTCCATCTCAAAATGCCTGACTCGTGCGGATCCCGCGAGAAGGCCATTGATTCAGTATCACTACCAAATAGATTGTGGGGAGAAGTGATATTTCTCTTCGAATTATACCATTACCCCTACCCCGTTCAACCTCCGAAAAGAAGTTATAGTAGGGTCCCGTGACCGAGACAGCCACAAATAGATATTAATTTGAAGGTGATTGTTGTCCAAAGAGGGTAATTGCAATGACTGGACGACATACAAGTGATATCACTAGACATGGTTGTTATACAAACGCTCAGTCATCCGCTGGGATTGGAACCCGTTCCTTCTGACAACGTAGCCTTTCTACTACGCCGAGCCCTGTAGGGTCAGACAAGCAAGCAATTCACGCCGCTGGGGCAGTCATACTGTGAGATTACCGTGTATGCTCTGTTGACCCCTACTCCAGCAACTACTCACGCGGTCCCGGTGTGATATGCCGGGCAGTAAGAGACCAAACTTGAATCTGTAACACCACTTGTCTTAAAGTGGGGTTGTTGCCTCTGACGTCATTCCGTGTCAGGGTTCAGCACGTTCGCCCCTGACCCCTGTTTCCGCGCCCCTTGTTGTCAGGCAGCTGTAGTGTTCGTCTAAGTGAAAGTCCTGTAAGAGCCACAGATCGCTAGTGCCGTATCTGTGCCAGCCTCAAGTGTTGCATGCATTTCAGTTGTCATTGCGGGTTATTCGGTCCGCATGCTTGTGTGGCGCTGTCGAATATGTCACGTCTCAATCAACCTAGTGAAGTCAAATATGTCACGTCTCAATCAACTTTTTTTTTTGCATATTCTTTACAGGACATCGCTGTCACCACCAGCATCTTTCAGCTGTATGTTAATTTCTTGGCAAGATTACGCTCAGTAGTTTGCCATTGCTTTCTGAGCGGCCGGCTCACATACCCCGTAAGTTACCGATGCGATTCGAACCATTGCTGATTCTCACCGTCATCACGTCACCGACGAGAGTATATGAGATTACGGAGAAAAGACATAACCTCTAAGCCACGAAGCCTCAATCAACCTAGTAACGTCAAATATGTCACGTCTCAATCGAGCTAGCTTTTTTTCTGCCTAGACAGTTACTTATGCGAACACATGCTTCACATTTAACAGTATCAGTGACTATGTGTTTTGAGTATTTCAGCCAATCTTCTTATAATCCGCGCAATGTAGCGTTGGTGATCACGTCTGTTCCAAGACTTCTTCCTGTCTCTTGTGCTGCGAATAATTTCTGATACTGACTTTCCTCCATGTCATGATGTCAGACTGTCTTGTATCTTCTCTCTTGGTCTCGCCCTGCCTCTCTCTTCCTCCGTTTCTTACACCCATACCCGTTGTGACGAGATTCCCCAGCTTCCCTCTTCTCGTGACGTGCCCACAGAATGTGGTTTATCTGCTTCTGATGAGAATAACCAGTTCTCTTTGCAAGGCAACTTATTTGAAGATGTCTTTACTGCTCTTTCTGTCTGCCCACTGTGTTTTCATCCTTCTTATATAAAACGACATTTCTACAGTGTCCACATAATTCCTCACTTATAAGCTACATGTCCATGATTCGCATGCGCACATCAGGACTGGCTCAGTATAGCTCTTAAGATTTCTTTTCCACTACCCGATTGACAACGATAGAATATAATTGCAGAGAATATATATATATATATACAACTCTGCAGTATGCACCTGACCAGATGCAGTGAAATATGTCAGACAATAAATCGTGCAACCAATTGTTTGTGGCTTCTGTGTTTATATTTTGTTGGAACTAATGTGGCGGTTTTCCCCGTGCCTTCGATATGTTTTCTTTTCTGACTGGCTTTTGTAAGTGTTGGCATTTTGTCTGGATAGCAAATATGTCGGACTGTTATTTGCCGTTTTGAACTGTCATCATCTTCATCGTGTTGACTTCTCGTCCTTGACTTGGGGGGACGTAAATTACAAGTAGCTCAGGCATTGAAGTGGATTCGCCTGATGGCGGAGGGCATTGGGAATAGGGAAAGCTGACTCTCACGCAATATCAGAACAGAAGCTGATGAACATGTTGTACAGGACAATCCGGTGCGTAGGGAGCTAAGAAAGATATACTGACCCACTGAATGAACACTATACTCCAAGCTTTATAGAACTAAAGTGGCATTCCAAAAACTAAAGAAATATGAACTTGAACATCAGCGCCATTTCACTCGGGACATTCCCACATATGCCCCGTTTCTTCCTTCACTAGCCAAGGGAGAGATCTCATGCTGAAGGTAGCAGTGACAGTCTGACTGAACGTCCGTTGTGTAGTCCTCTATGCATTGATTGACGACGAGACTCTCTGCTCGCTCCCCGCTAAATCAGCCTCTCCAGATATAGGTCCTTCGTTGGTTTTGCTGCACTTTCTACTTGATCCCAGAGAGCTTTTCCCATCTCATTCTGGTCACTGTCTGCCTGGCCGCACAAAGGAGAGCCAACAGCCAATTTATCAGACTGTTCATTTCCTCTCACACACGCATGTATCGGACAGAAAATCCACACTGAAACAAAGAATTGATCGCGTTGGTCATGAGATCTCGCCTAACTGTGTGATCATCAAATATAACGCTCGCAAGTCGTCACCATCATGATTTCTTGTATTGTTGTTATCTTGGAGCGTATTCTGTATACAGGTGGCACCTTACCTTCTTTACAGACGGAAGTATGTGGATTGGAACTATAGCTAGAATTCCATCGCACAATGCCTGGGCTTGAATTCAGAGAACATGTGTTGCCCATGCAGCATGATCCATCTCTCGCCCTTGCTTAGTTTTCTCCAGAGGACAGGATGACCAGTATGTCTGGAACAATGTAGGCTGCAGATGCTGCCGGCTCAGCATCAAACCTCCAAGAGCAGAAGGTGAGTAGCGGCCAGGTCCTCACATCTGGAGGATTTGACTTAGAGGCATTCAGCCATATCCCTCAGCTGAGTGCCTTAAACCAAGTGTCTGGACCTGTATCAGCATGTACATCTGTCAGTCTCCTCCTGACCAAGTGTCTGGGCCTATATAAGCGTGTACAACTGTCAAACTCCCTGCCTGACACTGTCTTCAGTGCGGATCCCGCGACGTGCGAGATTCCGCCCGCGGGAGATATTGCTCATCCATGTTGCGAACAAATCTCCACTGAAGATTGAATAAGTAAAGAAACGGTAAAAGTAGTGGTACAGGAAGGCCCCGCTATACGTCGCTTCGGTTTCGTTATAACGTCCTTGTCACAATGGGACATAACTTCACTTTACGTCGCTACGTTCCGCTATGACGTCGTCACGTGTGTTGCTATGCTGTGTTAACGTCGCCATTTTACATTTTGTGCAGTGCGTTTTTCCAGGATTTTACCCATAATTATGAGTTCAATGCGCACAGTAAGTGCTGATAGTGTGTCTGGTTGTAAGAAAACCAGAAAAAATGTTACTCTTGAGGTGAAGTTAGATGTGTTACGTCGTTTTGAGGCTTTCAATCAGGCTGTTGATATCAGTAAAGTACTAAAGTCCACGGTTTACCTCCAACCACGGTAAGGACAATTCTTGCAGGTGCTGACAAAATAAAAGAGGGTTCTAAAAACATAACCCCTTTGAGTGCTTCCAAGATCACTCGTACCAAAAGTACTCTTATGGAGAACATGGAAGCACTACTGGCCATCTGGATTGAAGACCAGAACCAGCGGAATATGCCTGTGAGCAAGATGGCTATCCAGAAGAAAGCAAAGTCTCTCTATGAAGATCTAGCTAAGAAAGCGGGTGAGAGCAGTACTAGTAGTGCTGATGATAGTTTTGGAGCGAGTCGTGGTTTTAATGCCTTTACTTCCCAATAATTTTACCACTCGCCCTCCAACCCACCTCTAGTTAGCCAATAAACATCAATAACCATTTACATAAACATTACATAATACACTGTATTTCATTTAATTCTAAGGGAAATAGTGTTTCGCTATACGGCGTTTCAGTTAAAATCGCGTTTTTCAAGAACGTAACCCCGACGTTAACCGGGGTCTTCCAGTATTTCAATTGCTCTTGCGCTCCTACCTATGCTACACCCTTCATGTGTCTTCACAAAGTGGAACTAGAGTTTGTGTACAATTATTTAAGTTACTATATATTGTTAGAAGCCCCCTCGAGGCAAGTATGTAATAGTTTGACCTGAGCTGTCAGGTTGGCACATTAAACTGGGTCCCAGAAGATGGTATGGGAAGTAAAGGTGTATTTTGCCCGCACATGAAGGTACATGAAGGCCCCGCTATACGTCGCTTCGGTTTACGTCGTTTTGCTATAACGTTGTCACAATGGGACATAGCTTCACCATTGCCCGCATCACCAACTGAGTACAGATTGGACTGTAGCAGAGTTGACTTGCGTTACGCCAAGAACCGTCTTCAGGTGAGAAAGAATATATTTCCTGCTCAGCAATTCACGGCACTCGGGACATTCCCATATGTGCTCCGTCCTCATTTTCAGCAGCCAGCGAAGAGTCCCAATTCTATTGGTAGCAGTCTGAATATGTGTCTGTCTGATCTTTTCTCGAAGTCTTGAGTATCTGCCAGATCCTCTTGGCTATAACAATCTGAGTCTAGCACCATGTACCTCTCAAGACGTAGAATAGGGGTGTTTACTTTAGATGTACAAAATACAATCTCTGAGTTAGTGTGCGGGTTTGTGTTTACTAACTAATACTACAGTATCATGGCTGGGCCAGGTCTGCCAAGTAGCACCCTGCTTGTGCGTGTGTGACTTCTTGACCAGGTGCTCGATGGTGATGTCTTGATAATCTACACCCGATTGTCACAATTCAGATCTGACTTCTTTCTATAGACCGATTTGTGACAATCTAAATGTGTCTTGTTCATTCATATAGATCTGTTTGTGACAGTACAAATGTGAGTTGTTCATATAAACAGAATTGTAACCATACAGATGTGACTTGTTCATAAAAATTAATTTGTCACAATACAAATCTGTGTGTTCATACAGACCGATTTGCCACACTACAAAACTGTTTGTTCATATAGGCTGATTTGCCACACTACAAATCTGTTTGTTCATATACACCGATTGTTCACAATACCAATCTGTTTGTTCATATAGACCGATTAGAGGAGCGGCTGGCCGAGTGACTAGAATGCCGGATTCTACTTCGGGAGACCCGGGTTCGAATCATCTTTAAGATGTAGTTTTTTTTTTGTCGGGGGTGGGGGGGGGGGGGGGGGGGGGGGAGAGAGAGAGAGAGAGAGAGAGAGAGAGAGAGAGAGAGAGAGAGAACTCCAACCTGCACAGTTCGCGGCGACTGCACTAGCCAGGCGGCCTTAATTCCTCAGGTTCAAGAAACCCCCTCCCCCCCCCCCCCCCCTGCTATACACCACAAGGTACTATATTGGCAGTAAGTGACAGTTAATGACAGTCATACAGATCTGTTTGTTCATATAGACCGATTTGTCACAATACCCATTGACTTGGCTGTGGTAAATAACTTGGAAATACAACGAATTAAGGAAGAAGTCACTTTATCTCGCAAAAATAGGATGCATATACGGCAGTCGTAATATACCCATTTGACTGTATACTCGCGCGCCATACTTTTCGTCCATCTGTCTCTCCGTCTGTCTGTCTCTGTCTCCGATTGTCTGTTTATTTGTATTTCTTTCCTTCTGTATTTCGATACATATGTCTGTCTGTCTGTCTGCACATCTGTATGAGTGTCTGTCTGAACACCCGTTACTTTCCTTCTGTTACCACCCTATTGGTCAGTAATTCTACATATCCACTTCAAGTTAAACGAAAGTAACAAGAGTTGAAAATCCCGCCATTTTAACTTTGCATCGCCATCCATCAGCCATTTTTACCCCCGTCTTCATAGACGGAAAGAAGACTAGCATTTCATTGGCTGCGTTCCTTCAGACGCCCACATCTCACTAGTACGTGCTCACGCGCACAATCGCCATCTAGCACGTGCTCAGCTCGCGGTCTCTCTATAGCCTGGTCATTGTATTCTCCCGCTGTTGACTCCTGATCCCTGGGACCTCATTTGTCATCCGCGGAGATAGCGCGGAGCTTACGGGAGGACTCCCCTTGCACAAACACCAGGCTGCTGACATAGGGCTCAAGCTGCCGGGCTGATCGTTTGTCTTGTTAGGAGATGGTAGCTGCTGTTGCAAGGAATCGAACCTTGGTATTCCATGGGGGAATGCGATGATCTACCACTATAATCCTAGGGGGAAATTCAGTTATGCTAACATACTCGCTGCAGCACTAAGAAAATTCCATACACTTGTGCCCACCCCCCTCCTCCCTTTCCAGACACACTCACACAGTTCCATTCACCCTCACACAACACCCCTTATACTCGCACAACTCCTGTTACACTCAAACAACTCCCGTTTACACTCACAACTCCCCTTTCCACTCACAACTCCCCTACACCCACTCAATTCTCCTGCACTGACGCGGCTTTCTCTACATTCACGCAACTTTCCCTTCATTCACACACCTCTCTCTACATTCACACAACTCCTCCTATACTCACACAACTTTTCTTATACTGACACAACTTTCCTTGCACTCCCACAGTGTCATTTACACTCACACAACGCTCTTTACACTCCTACAACTCCCTTTAAACTCACAAACCCCTTGCATCTAAACAGCTTCCCTTACGCTTACACATCCTTTTTTACACTTACACATCCTCTTTACATTTACGCAACATCTCTTACATTTACGCAGAAATACACCTCTCTTCTTTACGCTTACACAACCCTCTTTACGTATAACAGCTCCCATTACACAATTGGCTTTGCATTTACACAATTCCCCTTACGCTTCTACAATTCCCCTTACACTCACACAATTCCTTTAGCTCATAAAACTCTCTTTACAAATCATTGTTGTGTTTGTATTCCGAGTGTGAGGTGAGCCGCATATAACTTATTTGATATTTGCTTTATACTTCCATAAACATTGTTTCCAGTGTATGGTGAGCCGCAGATATCTTATTTCATATTTGCCTTTATTTTTTGCCTTCCAGAAATATGTCTTCGAAGAGAAAAAACACGCCCACGAAGTTGTCGAAGGAAGATCACGGCAACGACCAGACTTCCTCCAGTCTGGGCAACTGCGGATTCGACATTGACGCCGGGTCCGAGAAATCCGGGAGTTGCTGCAGCAGCATCGGAATTAGCGAGGATACCGAAGACATAACTGTCGCTGAGAGTGAAGAGGGGGACGACGACAGCTATTTGGAAGGGCAGCTAGAACTTGTTGGTGTTACCGGCCACGGTGCGAAAAGCGCTAGTCGTGGT
>JACEFZ010011203.1:290000-377500 GCA_014155875.1 Cepaea nemoralis
TTTATAATAAGTAATAGATATAGATAAATGATATAGGTTCTAGGTAGATTATCGGTTTATAGTGAGTATTCTTTACTGCTTTGAGGTGTCTTTACTCAACGTGCTGACTTATCTGCTGTAACTATGGCAACTCCTAAAGTAACTACAGCCGAACTGAGGGCCAACGGGGAGGCAATTGGTTTAGCTGGTTCCGAGCTAACTGATTACATACAAGAACGAGAGAGAGAAATTCGTCAAGCGGAAAGAGAAGATCGGAAGACTGAGTTGGAATTGAAACGCATGGAAATGGAACAAATCAACAAGCGGTTAGATGCTGAAGCGGAACAGACCAAAAAGAGGTTGGATGCAGAAGAAGCCACAAAGATCAGAGAACATGAATACCGCATGAAAGAGCTAGAACTCAAGACACAAACTAAGGGAGAAATAGATGGAGTGGAAGGAAATTCTTCTTCACCTGGTGCAACCCATATGAGTGGACATGGTTACCATGCCATGAAGTTTCCCTTAGCTGTCTACGATCAGTCTAAGGAACGCTTTGACCAGTACGCATCTCGTTTCGAAGCAATGTCAGTCGCTATGGGGCTGGATCGGAGCAGATGGGCTCTTAAACTATCCCAGGGTTTAATCGGTTCGGGATTTGAAGTGTACACACGCTTACCACCAGGACAGGAAAATAATTACGAGGAATTAAAAGCAGCTTTGATGAAACATTTTGACATAACCGCACAAACGTATAGGAAGAAGTTTAGATCGTCTAGACGAGAGCCGGGAGAACTATTCGCCGCCTACAGTCTGAGGCTGAAATCCTATCTCCAGAAATGGATGGACTTGGCAGAATTCACGAGGGATTATGAGAGTCTCGAAGAGATGATGGTGGTAGACCAAATGCGAAAGCAAATGTCGAAACCTCTCAGAACCTTCTTAGGAGAACAAGGGGCGGAACGGATTGATGTGGTGAATAAGCTGGCGGAACGATTCGTGGAAGTACATGGTGAAACTGAGGAACTAAGTACACAAACCAAAGGTCAGGAGAAACCAGAGAAAAAGAAACATAAAAACTGGGAAGGAGAAAAAGGGGAACCTTATATAAAGCACACAGAGGAGAGTTCAGAGAAGGTGAAGGTAGGAAACCAGAGCACCTCGAATTCTCAAGCGAAACGACAGTGGTCTGAAAGGTGGTGTTCATTTTGTAAGGCGGCCTCCCACAACACAAAAGACTGCAGATCGAAACCTAAAAGTTCTTACTTCGCAGCATGCAAAGTGATTCCTACATCGGTGATCACAGACAAGGCTGAGGTCGGCGAAGGAGAAAGGAACAAAAAGGACACAGGGAAACCTAGGAAGGGAACAGAGTGCACTCACTGCCAGTCGACAACACATAATACTGTGGACTGCAGATGCAAGGCAAAACACGCCAATTGCATAACCAACCTCGAGGAATCAAAAGAGGAAGGCAAGGAAACGGTCAAGGAGATGAAAGACACTCAGGACCAAGAGAGACCACCTGTGGTTGAACTTATTGAAGTCAATGGCCAGCAGGTTGCTTGTCTCTACGATACCGGTTTGGATGGGGAAGCGGTGGTGGACGCCAGCTTGGTAAGCCCAGACCAATTTACAGGGGAGACCTATAGAAATACAGCCGGCAATGAGGAGTGCTGTTACCATGACGCTGCCAATCGCCAAGGTGGAGATTAAATCCAGGTACGTCACGGGCATTATTCCAGCTGCTGTATTATCTGACTCCTTATTTCCAATGATCATTGGCACGAAATATGTCTTTTTGGGGATGCCCAAACAGCAAGCCCACAAGGGAACAGTAGTCAGTGGATCTCAAGGGAAGGAAAAAGAGGCAGAGACACTATGCGACAACTCGGAGATAGGAGAATTGCATACTGCCCAGAGGAAGGATACTACGTTGCATCCTTGCTACAGGAAGCTGCAAAGAAGTGCTGAGCCACCAGAACGGGGACAGTACTTTCTGAAGAATCAACTACTCTATCGGAGAGCTGGGAGGGGAGATAACCTGCATGAGCAGTGGGTGGTTCCAGAGACCCACCGTCCTCACATTCTTCAGAGTGGACACATCATAGGCGAGAATCGACATATGGGTGTCAGAGAGACCTTGCAGAAAATATCCGGCCATTATTGCTGGCCAGGAATGACCGGAGATGTACGCCGGTGGGTGAAGTCTTGTTCGGAGTGCCAGAGAGCACCACCCAACAAGCGAATTAAGAGGAAACTAGCTCTTAAAGTGGAAGACAAAGTGGAAGTGTGG
Organism: Cepaea nemoralis; assembly: GCA_014155875.1. Taxonomy (NCBI): domain Eukaryota; kingdom Metazoa; phylum Mollusca; class Gastropoda; order Stylommatophora; family Helicidae; genus Cepaea; species Cepaea nemoralis. Next base: position 292,276 of record JACEFZ010011203.1, read on the forward strand.
AGTCCAGCAGAGACCAATATACTCCAAGTAGGATGGAAAGGACCTTATCCTGTGGAAAAGGTGGTGTCCAAGAACATCTACAAAATACGGATCGGGGAAGAGAAGAAAAATCTCCCTAGACATCTCATTCGGAAATATGAGGAGAGATCCGGGAGCAAAGCTTCGCACTTTATGGTGATGGCAGCCATTGGGACAAAGGTTACCAGTCCAGACGAAGACCAGAGATCGCCAGTACAACATAGGAGGGCCTATGGGACAGTACGTGATAGGTCAGATTTACCCAACGACAGGAGGAGGGAAATCACAAGTCAGGGAAAGGACAAGAGTGAAAGTTTCACCGGTAACCAAGTTCAGAAGGGGTGGGTAACGTCGGGAAAAGCGAGAATTACCCAGGACTCCAACCAAAGATTGGCTGACCAGATACAACTATCGCCCAAGATGGTCCTGGAAGCAAAAGCCCAGGAGGTTTGGGAAAGACGACTCGGTCCGACGAGGACGAGGCGGAACATCCCCAGAGGAAAAGCCGGGGGAAACCAAGAGGACATGGAAGCAGTGTTACAATCAGGATGGGACAATCCGTTGTATTGTGAGCCGTCGCTGACGCAAGTCGAAAGTAGGTCGACCTGAACGTACAGGAGCGAGGAGCCAACACTAGTTTCAGTCGTTAGTAGTATAGTAGGGTGTCAATTAGAGCGCCTACTGGATAATGAGATGAGCCATGTGAGGATCCAATCATATCATCAACACGTGATGTTAATAGCTACTTCGCAGAAGCTCAACGCACGGTGGATGTGATGGACGTTGTTGCTGCAACTGGACTTCACAATGGAATACATCCTTGGTAAGGAGAATGTAGGAGCGGATTTGATATCCAGACATCCAGCTCCGGAGGAAGAAGAATAGGATTGTGGATCATGGGAATCAAACCTACAGTGAGAAAGATTCGACGCGGTCTAATCTCTTAAGAGGGGGCCTCTGTAGTGAAATACTGAAGAGTTAACGATTCCCAGATGGACGACTGTATATACCCGACTACCCAGGTAGGAGAAGGGTTAACAAAGGAGTGACCAGGCGCATGAGTTTCTAGGTCAAGACCCAGAAGGAGGCTAACCGCGCAGGTAAAACTGTCGCGTGGAAAAATTGGTTTTGCGACTAAGGCAGACAGCATTATCGGATAGCATATTGCGGTCTGAATGTATGAATAATGGAAGAGTTTCAGATCTGGAATTTTCCACTAAACAATGATAATGCAGTCTGGATGCGATGGGTCCAGCAATGTCAAGGACTATGCGGCAGAAATGACCGATATAAAGAGGGTCAATTCTTTGTGTAAAGTTAGTGTGTGTTCCAAACTGACCTGAAGGAGATATGTTCTTGAGTGGGAATAGAAATACACGTCCCTAATGATGGAAAGAGGGGATAATAGTGTGTTATTCGCTAAGTGTTATTTCGATTCCAGGAACATAGATGCCTAAATAAGGTATAAAGATATTAGATATAGTTTAGGATATGAATATAGATGTGCGTGAAGTGCATTTAACATTACTTTCTATTAGTAGGAATAGTATAGACGATTAGGTGAATCTTCTATCCTATGTCAGAGTGGGTTTTTTCGGAAGCCTTTTCATTTCGGCTGGAGGAAAAGACACTCACATAGGAGGGAAGAGGACGCAGACACAGATCTCATTATTAAATGTATATCACACAGGTTTCCTTACCAGTGCGGGACTTATCAACTAAGAGATTACACAGATGGCTGTGGTCAAGATCACCCAGTGTTGATAATCCACAAGAAAGCACTTTAAAGAAATAAAGCACGACACTTGTGCATAAGAAAGGAAGGAAAAGAAGTGGCATCTTAATAAGTCAGGAGGACAGAGAATGGAAAATAGAGATCATCCAAACTAAAGAAAAAAGACTCAAATTACTCAGTATCGTAGAGTTGCAAGGTGCATACAAAGTGCCTATATCAATTAAGTGTAGAACTTTTACAGGACAAAAATAGAGAACAATAGAAACTAGATGTGTTTTCCAGGAGGGAATTAAGAACGCTATAAGATAATACAGACAATTCAGTTTACGCTGACAGCATATGGTGATCGGGTTAAATACATTCATACAGTGGTGAACATTTTTTCATTACAAAAAACGGATATATCTACCGACTCAAGCAGACGGAGCTGTCAGGGTGAGACCGTTCTGTATCTATGTCATGTCCTGTACTCTAGCTGAGAGAAGAGACGAGAGAAACCACGGAGACTATCTATCTAACATCTTATCTGGCAGCCACACTAGAAGAACATACCAACTACATAGACAATATCCACACATACACCAGACATAGTTTTTATTAATAAATCTTTTATCTTATCGTTGAAAGGAACTGTTGTCGGAGTATGTGCTGAGGGAATAATAGAGAGAGTGAAAGAAATAGATATATGGAAGGAAAGACATAAGAGAGGAGTGTAGACCAAAGTCAGTCAATAATCCCAACAGATAATAAGTTTAAAGATGTGCTTGTTGAGTCCAGTCTTCTCTCGGGAATTTTAACATAGGACACAGACCATGGGCATTCCCCGCCATCCAAGGAGGCTTCCATACTTGCAGAGCCGATACATAGCGCTCTGGTACTGGGCTCACCCAAGGAATCGTCACGTCCTGCACATGGCTGCTTAGCCTCACTTCCGTATATTGGGCCTTCCGTTCACCATAGGCTGTTCTTCCGGAAACCAGAAGTATGCAGTCTGCAGATGACATCCACACAGTGAGCTTTCGATTCGGACTTTCCATGTAATGGATTTGCTATCCAAGCAATATTCCATTTCGTGCCACTAGGACACTTTTCCACCTTTTATGAAGCCCACACAGTGGGCTTTTGATTCGGACTTTCCACGTAATGGATTTGCTATCCAAGCAATATTCCATTTCATGCCACTAGGACACTTTTCCACCTTTTATGAAGTCCACACAATGGGCTTTTGATTCGGACTTTCCACGTAATGGATTTACTATCCAAGCAATATTCCATTTCGTGCCACTAGGACACTTTTCCACCTTTTATGAAGCCCACACAGCGAGCTTTCGATTTGGACTTTCCACATAATGGATTTGCTATCCAAGCAATATTCCATTTCATGCCTCTGGGTCTTCATGCATCTTTAAATGTCAACCTGTATGTAGTTAAAGTAAGCTGCGGTCAACTTTAGCTTGTTGATATCTCCATAGAGCTTGTCCTCAAATGAAGCAGGTTTGGGCCAACATATCTTTCTCTGTTCTGCATACGTTGGGCAATCCTGCAGCAAATGTTTTGCTGTCATTTTTCCAGTTCTACAATTACATTCATCGGTATCTCCTATCTTTAGTTTATTGAACAAGTGGTATTTCAGCCTGTTATGTCCTGTGCGGAGTCTGAAGATTGATACTTGTTCTCTTCGGTCGAGTTTGTAATATGCATCATCCTTCTGATGACCTGGATGCTCTGATTCCCATTTGGTTCTATAAGTGCTTTTTATCAACCTCTTTGCCTCATTATAGGTTATGTCTATGTCAGGCTGTGGTAGTCGTCCGCCCTCTTTTGCCAGTCTGTCAGCCTCTTCATTTCCAGGTATACTGCAATGTGATGGGATCCACTGTATTACAACTTTTTTGGATTTCTGGCATAGACCATGGAGTGCTGCTCTTAGGTCAGTTAGTTCTGTGCTGTTATTGCTCTTCAGTATTGAGACAGCTGACTTTGCATCTGTGAAGATAGCTATTTGCTTCTCTTTATTTTCCTCCATCAGGAGCATTTCTGCTGCAGTTTTCAGAGCCTCTACCTCCGCTTTGAAGTTACTTGAAAATTTTCCAGTTGCCATTGAATGTGTTTTTTTTTCACTCCATTTTTTAGATTTAGGAGAATTCCTCCTCCTCCATTCTCTATTGAATTTTTGGCTGATCCATCTGTATATGCATGGGTCCAATTCCTGCTTGGGTAATGTTCTTTTATGTAGTTTAGGGTTATTTCTCTTCTTTCGGTGTCATGCTGAGTGTTCTTTTTCTCAATACCAGGAATGTTTTCTATCATCTCAGGCAGTTGCTGCTGTCTCCAAGCTGGGAACTTGTCTGCATTGTATATGGGCTTGACTGTTGATATGTTAAGTATAGGATCTGCCCTAATCCTTCGTTTTGCAGTTTCTACAAAGTTGCTACGCTTCAGTCTTCCCTTTCCAAAACCATTAAATCTGTTGTACATAGGGTGGTCTGTCAATCTTCTAAATTGTTCTGCTTGTTGCTGGGCTCTGCTATCTCTTCTATCCTGCATTGGTTGTAAACAAGTGATCTTTTCTAGTTCATTAATAGGCGTTGTCTTCAGGCTTCCAGTTATGATTCGCATTCCTTGGTTTTGGACTCTACTTATTTTGTTAAAGTTTGACTTAGCTGCTGTTGCCCAAGCTGCAATGCCATATTCCAGTACTGGCCTCACCCGTCCAGTATATAACTTCTTGAGAACTTTCTCATCTGCTCCCCACGTTGTACCAGCAAGCTTTTTCATTATTGCCATTCTCTGCCTTCCTCTTGTTCGATTTTTCTCAACCTGTGTCTTCCATGTCAGGCGACGATCAAAGGTGACTCCTAGATAGTTTGGATTTTCTTCATGGCGCAATATTTTTCCATTCAATACCAGCTTAGGTTGCTGAGTTTTATTTGAGAGGGAGAACACTGTGCATGTTGTTTTCTCCTCACTTATCTTCACTAGCCATGATTTTGACCAGTCCTCTAGAGCTAATAGGGCTTGCTGTATTCTGCTGTTATCTGTACTAATATATTCTTCAGATGTCCATATGGTTAGGTCATCTGCAAAGGAGGATGTGTGTACTCTGGCTGGAAAATTTTCTGTGATGTCATTTATATATGCTAGGAATAATGTTGGTGAAAGAACTCCTCCTTGGGGGACACCTTGCTCCAGCAGCATCATTTTGCTTGTTTGTCCATGTACTTTTGTCCTGGCAGTTCTGTTCTCAAGGTAGTGGCTGATCCATTTATACATTTTTCCACAAGCATGCATGTTTTGCAGTTTTACTTTCAGTCCTTCCTTCCATACTTTATCAAATGCTTTTTCTAAATCTATCCAGACTGCTAGTGTGTGCTTTTTCTCTTGGAAGGCATCCTCTATTTCCTGAGCTATATAGGTTATTTGATCTTCAGTGGATCTGTACTTTCTGAATCCTGCTTGGTGTGGTGTTAAGAGTTTGTTTTCTTCCAGATGCCATGTTAGCCTGCCATTGATAATGCGTTCCATTAATTTTCCTACACAGCTAAGTAGACTGATAGGTCGATAGCCATTTGGTTCTTCCAGGTCTTTTCCTTTCTTTGGGACTGGTATTAGTATAGCTTCCTTCCATGCCTGTGGGACTATTCCTCTCTTCCAGCTGTTATTTAGGACTGCTAGTAGTTTCTTCTTTACCTTGGTGCCTAGTCCTATTAGCATTTCATTTGTGATTCCATCCTTTCCTGGTGATTTCTTCTTTTTTAGGGTATTCATTGCCTGTTCCATTTCTTCCATTGTTAGATTTGCCATCATATATTCTGCTGCTGTCTCTGTATTTCTATGACGTATCTGTTTGTCTTTCATTGCTTTCTTCTGTTCGGTTGTAATATCAATGTGGTTTGCATGTGCATAGTGTTCCATTAGTGCATTTGCAGCCTTTTTTCCTGTAAGCAAGGCATTTCCTTGTTTAATTGTTATTTGTTTGTTTCTAGGTCCTTCATTGTTCATGGCTTTCACTAGTTTCCATAGTTTGTTTCCATCCCTGTCAAAATTCAGGTTTTCTGTTTTTTTCCCTCCAACAATCTCTTGTTGTTTGATTTACTGTTCTTTTATATTTTGCTGAGATGGCTTTGAGAGAGATATTCGCTTCAATTGTTTGTTCTCTCTCTGCTGTCTTCCTGGCATCTTCAACTTTGTCCTCCAAACTTTGTAGTTCTTCAGTCCAGTATGGTTTGTAATTTTTCCTCGCTCCTCTAGGAATGGACTCAGTGGCTGCCTGTATTATCGCTCTGTTTAGACTTTCCACCATTTGCTTTATGTTGCCATATCGTGTATTTATGTTTTCACAATATTTGTCTGTTAGTATGGCAAATCTGTCCCAATCTGCTCGTTTGTAATTCCAGCGGGGCAAGGGCTTTTGCTCCTGTGGAACATACTCCATATTCATTACAAGCTTGATTGGTCTGTGGTCACTACCTGCTAACTGGTCCAGCACATGGCGATCGATTTTGTGGAGGATATCTCCTGTGCAGAAAGCTAAGTCTGGAGTAGAAGTGGTAAGCCATCTTCTGGAGTAGAAGCTCGGTGTGTCATCCGCTTTGTTGAGTAGATGGAGATTTGAGTCTATTTCCCAGTCCTCCAATTCATCTCCTCTTTTGTCAGTATCTGGGTATCCCCATCTTTCTGAATGGCTATTAAAGTCTCCGACAATAATGCAGTTTGTGTCAGTTATTTTCATGTTTGAGAGTGTAAGGTCCTTATCTGCTGGGCTATACAGATTGTAGATTCTTATTTTCACGTCCTTTATCATTATATCAACACCTATAATTTCCGTTTGGTTGTCAGAGATCACAGATACTTTGCTGCAAGGTATTGTATTTCGTGTAAGTATTAGAACTCCTCCTTTGTGTCCTTCGCGGTCGAACCGTGTGGCCTGATATCCTCTGACTGAGAATTTGTGATTGGCGTTGAGGTGTGTCTCTTGAATGCATGCCACATCTATTCTATCTTTTTGAAGACGCTGCGTTAGGGAGTCTTTCTTCTTGTAGACTCCTTCGGCATTCTACTGTAGTATGTTGAGTGTCCGAGGTATTTGGTCAATAGCTCTTAACCTACTCCTCTGTGCCTTGACTCCACAGCACAGGGGAAGGTGACCACCAGTAGTCATGGGTGGACCCCCTCGAGGCAGGGGGCCTGGCACTATCGCCGCCTGATGGGACTTCACGGGATTAGCACCATAACGATTAATTTTGATTTGTGACATCATGAATTAAGTTACGTTGCACTGCTTTGTCAAGCCTGTGGCTCAGTACATCCGATTTCGACAAGCATTTATTCGGGATGCTTTCCCTAGCCTTTGACTGTCCCCAGTCTACCTACAAGGCAGCAGGTTTTACGTTGCACTGCTTTGTCAAGCCTGTGGCTCAGTACATCCGATTTTGACAAGCATGTATTCGGGGTGCTTTCCCTAGCCTTTGACTGTCCCCAGTCTACCTACAAGGCAGCAGGTTTGTGTGTCTCTTCGTCTGGTCCCTCTCCCTTGACCTGTCCGACATGGGTGGCCCTACCAGTAGCTGTGCTACCGTCGGCATAGCTCTTGGGGTCATTGGGACGCACAAGCCCCTCTACCTCGTCACGGTGGACACACAGCAGAGGGGACTGGAAGGTTTCACGCGTTGAAACTTTCTCTTCTAAGCTCGTTCCACACGCAGGCCACTTAAATCTTATCTTCTCGTTCAAAAAGCAATGACAAATTCATCATCATCATCTGCCATGCCGATAAGCATGGGTGGTCATGTTTCGCCATCTCACACGATCACAAGAGTCGTGGATCAGCTCTGCGTTTTTGTCTCAGCCATTTCAAGCCGCCAAGCCACCCAGATAATTACTTCTCTGCCTTCCCTTATTCTTTTTCCCTCCATGCTGCCAGTAGTCGCCAAATTCTCATGTCCATGTCTTCTCACAAAGAATGCCAAACTATTGAACATGAAATTGCCTGATCAATCACAACCAGTGGGAGCTGGGGTTCATTGAAGCATCCTCCTACGGACATAGATTTCCTACCGTAATAATGTATTTTCTACAGTGTGTTTGTAAAGTCTCACTACACTTTGTATGTAGAACAAGTCTGAAAACATTAAGTACATAACGTCATCAAAAATGTGCTCAAAATTCATTAAATTAGTTACAATAGTCACTGCTATAGTATAAAGCTGTTTTGAGGAAGCTGGAAAGTACCAATGAAGTATTCATTATAGCTTATTCAACACATGTCTAACCGTAATGCGAGAAGGGAAATTTTGTTATAAATCATTGAACAACCATCCGTGTGTATCGACCGCCATTTCGAAACACTTGTTCAGCCTAAAATATTGTTTCTTCCGTTGATAACACCATTCTGTTTGGAGTGCAAAGAATTACTCCAGCAGACGACAGCTATTCTCTACATATTGCTTCACGATGGACCTTTACTTTTTTGATGACGCCATGTACTACATTTTTCAAAATTGTTCTATATACAGGGTATATTGAGACTTTACATACAGCCTGTGTGTATATATATATATATATATATATATATATATATATATATATATATATATATATATATATATATATATATATATATATATATAATATAATATAATAGATTCGGGTAAACAGACAAACAGACACAAACGTGGACATTTGTAACCACCATGCGACTAGCCCAAAAGCCATGGCGCGTCCTGTCGTATCCCTGGTACCAGCCAGCGACTGATATTAGACAGGCTGGGCCTTGCCTGCCGGGAACGTTATCTGCGGTTTGAGTACATTTTTGTTGACAAATCTTGTCTATGAGACGTTTTAAACATTCTGTCAACACGTCTCGACCCGGCGTGTTTCCACTTCGCGATAAGCCACAAAACATCCTGCCACAGACTCTTGCTTGTTGCGACCGGCCGCTCACAAACGCCATTGTGGAAAGGGCCCGTGGTATGTGCCTTCCAGATGAGACCTGGCTTCTGGCACCGACACAAGCCTGTGTCTGGACCTATCTGAAGTAACTGACACGTCAGCGGAGACACACACCAGAGCCACGCGCCGACTTAAACATATCCCCCACGGCAACTGAATGCTATCTATCTACTAGGCCAGTATATCAACACTTGATTAGTACTGACGCTTCTTTGTGGCGTTTTGTGTAGATTTTAGAATTCTTCTGATAGTTCTCGGTAACTTCAGGAATTTGTCAAAGGGGGAGAGGGGAGGTTGTTGAGTACTTTTCGGACATAAAATTACGTGGGCTAAATTTCAAAGAGACTGTTCGGCACTTAAAGTTTCCAATTTGTCTCTCTATTTCTTCTTGGGGAAATAAAAACAAGAAGATATAGAGAGACAAATGATGATTTAAGAGCAAGTGTAGGGAGAGCACCTTTTATTGACTTTGTAGAACTGCAAAGAATTACATGGTTCGGACATTTAGTTAGGAACAAAATCAACCAGTTGCTAGAGCGTTCTACACGAGAACATCGGGATACAAGGCGAGAGGACGACCCAGGAAGAGTTGGCTAGATGGAGTAAAACAGACATTGAAGAACTCAAATATGACGTTACTACAAGTAACAAGACAAGCGAAACACAGACAATTACATCTGCCTTCTCTCTGCGACGCTTCTCGGCAAATACAGTAGGAGAAAAGAAGCAAATAAGATCGTGGATGTGGAAATGTGATGGCGACACATAACATGCTGTGATTGGAAGCTGCAGCGGCTGGTACGGCAGTTGTAGCCGGAAGCCCTTCACGGCATGGACTAGATTATACTAGCAGGAGGCCCGAGGATCATCACCAAAATCTTCCGCTTTTGCCGTCAAGCGTCGTGGGGATGAACAGTTGATATTCCTGCACCCGGTGGGTGGCACTGGATAATGCCATTCCGTGTGATTGTACGATGTCTTTGATGTCGCCAGTCCGTTTTGTTCTCGGGCGCCCTCTATTTCTCGAATCAGATCTTCTTTAGTGTAGCGACAGTGCTAGTGGCTGGTCTTGGTGCATTCTAACGAGATGGCCGATCCATTTGACCTGCCTTTCAATATATGTGGCACAAGGTGTTGATCTCACTGTCTTGTCGGATAACACCTTTTCTTACTCGGTTTTGGATGGTTAAATTGGCAGCTCTTCTCGGGCATCTGATCTCACAAGTGTAGGTTTTACTGAGGGGAGAGAGAGAGAGAGAGAGAGAGAGAGAGAGAGAGAGAGAGAGAGAGAGAGAGAGAGAGAGAGAGAGAGAGAGAGAGGTGACTACTTTACTGTTTTGAGCTAACAATAGAGCTGTAAATCACAGCTAGAGCAGTGGTTCTCAACCTGTTTTGGCCCATGCACCCCTTCACCATATGTTCAGAATGTCACTCTCTCCCCCCCCCCCTTTTTCGTATTTCCTCCTTATAAATCCCCCTCCACCTCTACACAGTATAATGTAAAAATTGAAGCTAAATTTAATAACACACACTAGAACAAGTCTACACGTCTACATAAAACGCGATTAGCGGGTCTACTTACGTTATAAAACGAATTTCAGAAGTACAGAACCGTAAAGTATGGAGGGAAAAACAATATCAAGTAATCGGTTCTTGTATTAACGCGACTTTGAAATAATAAGAATTCCCCCCCCCCCTTCTTTGGAAACCCGGGGGGGGGGGGGGGAATTCCCCACCGGTTGAGAACCACTGAACTAGAGTATATGAGGCCGGACACGAAGTTGTTTTCCGCCCAATAGTTGGACGTCACTGTACGTCATATGGGGTTATTCTGTGTGATTTGTGTGTGTAAAGGATGGCGTTTATGACACACAGATATCTCTTCAAGTGCCCTTGTCTCTTCCCGTAGATTAGAAAGAGAAACTCAAAACAATACTGGAACTCGCTTGCACCGACAAGGCTCGAAATATATGTAGACCAGAACCCTACATGCTATAGATGGCCTGTCTGAGGACTGGCAAGCTGTTTTGGGCATGTCGTCATGCCATAAATTACAGCTTTATTTCTAGCTCATACACTTATTCTTGAGAAATTTTTGGTGGTTTCCTCTTGAATTCCACATCCACCTGACATTTACATACTGTAGATATTCATTTGTGGGTATCTTGTCTACTGTTTGCAATGATAGCAATGCGGTGGTGTTCGTTTGCAACAACGCTGGGATATTTGCGCATATCCCTCTACACATCCGACTTCATTTGGTCATATCCCCAAACCTATCTTACTTCAAAACAACGCATTCCCTTCGTGAATTTAAGCACAGAAGCCACAAGCAATATGTTGCACGATTTATTGCCTGGCATATTTCACTACATCTCCTCAGGTGCACACTGCAGAGTTATATTTCATATGAAGTGAATAAATGAATAATACTTCACCTGAAACAATTAAAACACATAGTCACTGCTATTGCTCGAACGTGAAGCGTTTGTTATCCCCACGGTCATTTCAGATTTAAAACGAACTCTTTTTGTTTGCATAAAACTGACTGGGACCAGCCAGTTGCTAATGCCTTGCTATATTTGAGCAATGTTCGTCGAATACGTATAGGAAATGCTTTTTTTTTTCTTTTTTAACGTTATGGGCGTAGTTTACTCATATAAACAACTCGTAAACTGCGCTCCCCTGATACATCTAACTTCATTTACACATATCCCCCAACACATTTAACTTAATTTACACATATCCTCCAACACATGTAACTTCATTTACACATAAACTCCAACACATCTAATTTCATTTACGCATATCCTCCAACACATCCAATTTCATTTACGCATATCCTCCAACACATCTAACTTCATTTACACATATCCTCTACCAAATCTAATTTCATTTACGCATATCTTCCAACACATCTAACTCATGTGCGCAGATTCCCCAACACATCTAACTGCATGGAAGCACATCTCCTAATATATCTAACTACAATTACAGTTTCCTCCGACATGTAACTCCATTTACACACTTCCCCCAACACATCTATCTTCAGCCTTAGCTTCCAGTCCCCCTCCCGCTTTGACCACTAGACATATTCTGCTATGGTTAGGTTTTGTTATGTCTACATTTCCCCCAGGCAGTGGCATTTTCCACATCATCACGACGATGTCCAGTTACAGGGGCATGATTAACATCCGCAGAATGTGCTCGGAGCTCCCACGGTTCATCCTGGTGTCCGCAGGCCAGGCCTTGAGTCCAGTAGTTCAGGGTCAGGGGAGAGAACTAACTGCATCGTGTTCGGGCTTTTTGGAAATCGTCTCCCCGTGGAAGCAGACACTGCAGTTTTGGAGCTAGAGGCGGGAAGCGAGTTTCTTGGGGTCGATCCTTCTCGATAATAAATAAACACACACAGCGTTGTTTGGAGCTCATAGAAGTGATAAGAAGGAAGTGGAGAACTGGATGTCCTTCTCGCTGAATGGATGACAAGACCGTTTGTCGTTTTCATGTATCTATTCTTCGGACAAGCATCTGTTACTACATAAATCGGCTCATAGGTTCATCCATACACACGTATATGTATGTATCAATACACATATCCTTCAATCAATCCAGCCCCACATCCATTTATTTGTCCATACATACATCCGTTCATCTATTCATATTGATTTCTTGTCTGCTTCCAACCGTTTTTCCTCGTCCCATGCATACATACATAAGCTGGTCCGTCCATACATACGTGCTTCTGTGCATGCATGCAAGCAGACAGAGAGATGCGTAATACACATATAACTACATAATACTTATACACATACATACTTACACACACATAAATACATACAGAAGACATACAAACGTACCTACTTAGTTATCTCCTATCTACCTTCCTATCTATATAACTTGCCTGCCTGCCCGCTCACCTGCCTACATACCCACTTACTCTAATGCCTGCAGACAGGCAGACACACCTAGGTAGTCAATTGTACCTACCCATAACCTACATAGTTCCTACTATCCACCTATATAACTTAATCTGCCTATCTACCTACATGCCTGAATGCTTGCAAATAAGGCATTCAGACAGACGGATAAGCATGCAGGCAGACAAGTAGTAAATTAGACAGACAAACATAAACCAGACAAACAAATAGAGGTTAGCAAGTAAGTATGTGGACAAGCGGACGGGGAGATAGAACTTTAACTAGACTGACTAATATACAGACAAAATGTAAGGTATACATGAAGACAGACCGAGAGATTGAAATACTCTGTCTACCTGCTGCCCTGCCTACATTGGCGCACACGCACGCACACAACCACTCACACACATAAACAAGCCAGGAGCTCACCTACCGCTGACTGAAGCAGCAACATAATACGACAGTCGGCGGTAAGCGGCTCTAATAGCCCGCTGTTGCTGGACCCAGCCTGATATGCCACTTTGCAATGAATGCTGACAATGCCAGAAACGCGTCAACGCTACAGTCTAAACCTGGCCCTATGTGCCAGGCGGCATTAACGTAACGACTCTGCTAAGATTTGGCAGTTACAAGCTCGGAAAGAATGTTCATTCTCTAACGGGTTTTTATATTTTGAAGAGGCTTGTTTAAATTTTTTGTTTTTGGTTTTGTTTTTGTTTTCAAACAACGGGAGATAAACAGCCCCCCCCACCCCCTCCACACACACACAAACACACACACACACGCGCGCACACACACACACACACACACACACACACACACAGATTGCTGCTTTAACGTCCGTACATTTGGTACAAAATTATTTCATAAACAAAGAGTAAACGCAGTAAGTGTACTTACCCGCCTACCACCTCCCAACTGCCAACATACTTACCTACATACACTACCTATAGTGTGTTGTTGTTTTTTTGCCTCAATATAAAATTCAATATCTCAGTAACCAACTGTGGGGAAATGATGAGATTTAGTATATAACCTTATCATTATGCCCACCCAACAAAAAAATTTTTGTTCTGGAGATTTTACAGCAGATTTCAAAGTTTGCTTATATGCGGTATATAAATTACGACTTAGAGATTACGTCCGTGATTTTAACAGTATTACAGCTTCACCAAGACACGTCCCCGCATTTTTTAACATGTTCACGTGATTTCCGTTTTGAAACAAACAGCGCGAAGATTCAGAAGTGTCTCCAAATGGGGGTTCTTTCATGAAACGTGATTATATAAATAAACTAGCTGACAAGGCCCGGCTTCTGGCGAGGATCTATCTATCTATCTATCTATCTATCTATCTATCTATCTATCTATCTATCTATCTATCTATCTATCTATCTATCTATCTATCTATCTATCTATCTATCTATCTATCTCCTGCCGACCGACCGACCGACCGACCCACCCACCCACCTACCTTTCTGCCTGCCTACCTACCTACCTACCTACCTACCTACCTTTCTATCTGTCTGTCTGTCTGTCCGCGCAATTAAATATTGATAAAAGTTACTGGAAAAAATGTGAGGACCATGTGTTGCAAGAGGAAGAGGACTATTGGAGAAAGGATGGATTGAATTTTATGCAACCGAGAGCAATCATCAACCTACTGGAATCGTCCGACACAGATTAAGGTCTTAGCAGATCGCAGACCTTAATCTACGTACACACTTACTGGGATATTTTGCTCCAACTATTCAGACGAATTGCAGGCCCTAAACATTACAGCATCAGCATCAGCTGAAGAAACAAGAAGGAAATGAAAAATAAGGTAAGAAATATAGTCCTTCTACTTTCCTGTTAATTTACAAATTATTTACCCCGTGCCTCTGTAAATTCTCTGTCTTTACTAATATTACACATTGCACCCCTCTCGGGATTCTCCGTGGTGAAGTGGTCAAGCCGTCTGACTCGGGCTCCGAAGGTTGTATGTTCGATTCCGGGCCGCGTCCTTCATTTCAAGAGTGCATTTTTTTCGGAGACTCCCGAGGGTCGTCGCTGGAGCTACGGAGTTCGTGCTTTGTGCGACGCTTTCCGCGCTGCGGAAAGAAACTGAGCCATATGGGATAAAAACCCGGTGCAATGCAGCCGACCCTGTCGATTGTAAGCTACTTCTTTCATTTCACCCACTCCCATACGAATCCGGATACGCCTTTGTGTGTCATCTGAATTTGCAGGTCCCCATTACCGTAAACATAACTTGTTTAGGGAGAAATCACTAGTTGTTCAGCAAACCATCAAAGGAATGTCGCCGCTTTCAATGATTTAAGTTGTTTTTGGACCTATCAAAGACATATTCCTTGGGTGGGGGTAAATATAAGACGGCTGGAAAAATTTCATAAAGATGCAACAGACAGTTTTCAAAATAATTGATCGTGAATGAAGGCATTCAAATCGAAACATACTATACCTACTTACTTACCTCACACACACACACACACACACACACACACACACACACACACACACACACACACATTGGCACCTTGCCGTCTTGACAGACGATAGTTTGTGCTTTAAAAAGGCATAATAACTTTTAACTATGGCGGTAGCGAGTGTGACTGATAAGGCCAATTTGCGCTGTAAATGTCCGTTCACAGTGGGTGCATGTGAACACGTGGTCATTTCCACCATCATGCACCATCTTACGTCTCAAACGCTTGATGTGTGACTTTTCTGCAGTAATTTTCTCCTTTGACTTTATTCCATTTCTGATATTTGCCCTCCATGCAACACGTTCAGCGGCGACTTGCTCCCAATGTGCATTATCAATGCCTGTATCAATCATGTCCCGCTTACACACATCTTTGTATCGTAGTAGAGGCCGACCCTGAGATCTCTTACCCATCTGTAATTCACCAAAAAAGATATCCTTTGGCATTCTACCATCATCCATCCTCCTAAGA
Organism: Cepaea nemoralis; assembly: GCA_014155875.1. Classification (NCBI taxonomy): domain Eukaryota; kingdom Metazoa; phylum Mollusca; class Gastropoda; order Stylommatophora; family Helicidae; genus Cepaea; species Cepaea nemoralis. The sequence continues at coordinate 307,856 of JACEFZ010011203.1, forward strand.
TGTCCTATCCATCTAAGTCTACGAAGACTGAGCATGGAATAAACTGTCACACAACCTGATCTTTCCAATACTTCAGTATTTGTGATTTTGTCTTGCCACTTAATACCAAGAATTCTTCGCAGACACCGCATATGAAAGCTGTTTAAGTTGTTCTCTTGGTGTGAGTAAGTTGTCCAGGTTTCACTGCCATAGAGAAGAGTACTAAGGACACAGGCTTGATAGACAAGGACTTTTGTTTTGGCAGTAAGCTTCCTGTTCTCCCAGACTCTTTTTCTTAACCTGTTCATTGTTGTTGCTGCCTTACCAATCCGGATGTTGATTTCCTGATCTAGGGATAATTTGCTATTTACCACTGATCCTAGATATGTAAAATGGTCTACTATCTCTAGTTCAGCGTCGTCAATAAAGATTGATGGTACCCCATGTGCACCTTGTGACATAATCTGTGTCTTCTTTTTGCTAATTGTTAAACCAAATTCAGAACAAGCATTGGAGAATGCAGATAGTAGACATTGCAATTCTTCCTCAGAGTGGGTCGTAACTGCAGCATCATCTGCAAAAAGCAACTCTCTGATCAGTACCCTCCTAATTTTGGTCTTAGCCTTCAATCTCTGAGCATTGTAGAGGCCGCCATCTGAGCGTGAGTGAATGTATATACCACCATCCTGATCATGAAATGCATATTTCAGTAGAAGTGAAAAGTATATTCCAAAGAGGGTGGGAGCTAGTACACAACCTTGCTTAACTCCACTCTTGATTTCAAATTCTTCAGAAGTTGCACCATCAAACTTGATTATACCCTTCATGCCTGTGTGGAACGATTCCACAATGGACAGAAGAGTTGGTGGGCAGCCAATCTTCTTTAGTGCCTTGAACAGACCCTCACGACTGACCAAATCAAATGCCTTTGTGAGGTCGATGAAGGCAATAAACAGTGGTTGATTCTGTTCACGGCATTTTTCTTGCATTTATTGCCTCTCCATAGCACAAAGCCTGGGCTAAAATATAGAGATCATGTGTTGCCCATGCAGCATGATCCCTCTCTCGGCCTGCCTAGTTTACCTACCTACCTACTATATCCCCTAACTACCTATCTACCTTCATGCTCGTCTGCCTACTTTTTACCTGGCCTCGTGTTTTTATCTGTCTTTTTAATGTCCTCCTATTTACCCACCTACCGGTCTGTGTGTCTGCCTGTCTGTCTGACTGTAGGCACTAAAAGTAAAGGATCCTACTACGCGCCTTGAGATGTATTTGACATTTGGTACCAGACGTTATTTGTATAGACCATGTGTGTATAGACCATGTGTGTATAGACCGTGTTTGTATAGACCGTGTTTGTATAGACCGTGTTTGTATAGACCATGTGTGTATAGACCATGTGTGTATAGACCGTGTTTGTATAGACCATGTGGGTATAGACCGTGTTTGTATAGACCATGTGTGTATAGACCATGTGTGTACAGACCGTGTTTGTATAGACCATGTGGGTATAGACCGTGTTTGTATAGACCATGTGTGTATAGACCGTGTTTGTATAGACCATGTGTGTATAGACCGTGTTTGTATAGACCATGTGGGTATAGACCGTGTTTGTATAGACCATGTGTGTATAGACCGTGTTTGTATAGACCGTGTTTGTATAGACCATGTGTGTATAGACCATGTTTGTATAGACCGTGTTTGTATAGACCATGTGTGTATAGACCGTGTTTGTATAGACCATGTGGGTATAGACCGTGTTTGTATAGACCATGTGTGTATAGACCGTGTTTGTATAGACCATGTGTGTATAGACCGTGTTTGTATAGACCATGTGGGTATAGACCGTGTTTGTATAGACCATGTGTGTATAGACCGTGTTTGTATAGACCATGTGTGTATAGACCGTGTTTGTATAGACCATGTGGGTATAGACCATGTGTGTATAGACCATGTTTGTATAGACCATGTTTGTATAGACCGTGTGTGTATAGACCGTGTTTGTATAGACCATGTGGGTATAGACCGTGTTTGTATAGACCATGTGGGTATAGACCATGTGTGTATAGACCGTGTTTGTATAGACCATGTTTGTATAGACCGTGTTTGTATAGACCGTGTTTGTATAGACCATGTGTGTATAGACCATGTGTGTATAGACCGTGTTTGTAAAGACCATGCGTGTATAGACCATGTGTGTATAGACCATGTGTGTATAGACCATGTGTGTATAGACCATGTGTGTATAGACCGTGTTTGTATAGACCATGTATGTATAGACCATGTGTGTATAGACCATGTGTGTATAGACCATGTGGGTATAGACTGTGTTTGTATAGACCATGTGTGTATAGACCATGTGTGTATAGACCGTGTGTGTATAGACCATGTGTGTATAGACCATGTGTGTATAGACCATGTTTGTATAGACCGTGTGTGTATAGACCGTGTTTGTATAGACCATGTGGGTATAGACCATGTGTGTATAGACCATGTTTGTATAGACCATGTTTGTATAGACCATGTGTGTGTATAGACCATGTTTGTATAGACCATGTGTGTATAGACCATGTGTGTATAGACCATGTTTGTATAGACCGTGTGTGTATAGACCGTGTTTGTATAGACCATGTGGGTATAGACCGTGTTTGTATAGACCATGTGTGTATAGACCGTGTTTGTATAGACCATGTGTGTATAGACCGTGTTTGTATAGACCATGTGTGTATAGACCGTGTTTGTATAGACCATGTGTGTATAGACCGTGTTTGTATAGACCATGTGTGTATAGACCATGTGTGTATAGACCGTGTTTGTATAGACCATGTGTGTATAGACCATGTGTGTATAGACCGTGTTTGTATAGACCATGTGTGTATAGACCATGTGTGTATAGACCGTGTTTGTATAGACCATGTGGGTATAGACCGTGTTTGTATAGACCATGTGTGTATAGACCGTGTTTGTATAGACCATGTGGGTATAGACCGTGTTTGTATAGACCATATGTGTATAGACCGTGTTTGTATAGACCTTGTGTGTATAGACCATGTTTGTATAGACCATGTGTGTATAGGCCGTGTTTGTATAGACCATGTGTTTATAGACCGTGTTTGTATAGACCATGTGTGTATAGACCGTGTTTGTATAGACCGTGTTTGTATAGACCATGTGTGTATAGACCATGTGTGTATAGACCGTGTTTGTATAGACCATGTGGGTATAGACCGTGTTTGTATAGACCATGTGTGTATAGACCGTGTTTGTATAGACCATGTGGGTATAGACCGTGTTTGTATAGACCATGTGTGTATAGACCGTGTTTGTATAGACCATGTGTGTATAGACCATGTTTGTATAGACCATGTTTTTATAGACCGTGTGTGTATAGACCGTGTTCGTATAGACCATGTGGGTATAGACCGTGTTTGTATAGACCATGTGTGTATAGACCATGTGTGTATAGACCGTGTTTGTATAGACCATGTGTGTATAGACCGTGTTTGTATAGACCATGTGTGTATAGACCATGTGTGTATAGACCGTGTTTGTATAGACCATGTGTGTATAGACCATGTGTGTATAGACCGTGTTTGTATAGACCATGTGTGTATAGACCATGTGTGTATAGACCGTGTTTGTATAGACCATGTGGGTATAGACCGTGTTTGTATAGACCATGTGTGTATAGACCGTGTTTGTATAGACCATGTGGGTATAGACCGTGTTTGTATAGACCATGTGTGTATAGACCGTGTTTGTATAGACCATGTGTGTATAGACCATGTGTGTATAGACCGTGTTTGTATAGACCATATGTGTATAGACCGTGTTTGTATAGACCATGTGTGTATAGACCATGTTTGTATAGACCATGTGTGTATAGGCCGTGTTTGTATAGACCATGTGTGTATAGACCGTGTTTGTATAGACCATGTGTGTATAGACCGTGTTTGTATAGACCATGTGTGTATAGACCATGTGTGTATAGACCGTGTTTGTATAGACCATGTGGGTATAGACCGTGTTTGTATAGACCATGTGTGTATAGACCGTGTTTGTATAGACCATGTGGGTATAGACCGTGTTTGTATAGACCATGTGTGTATAGACCGTGTTTGTATAGACCATGTGTGTATAGACCATGTTTGTATAGGCCATGTGTGTATAGACCGTGTTTGTATAGACCATGTGTGTATAGACCGTGTTTGTATAGACCATGTGTGTATAGACCGTGTTTGTATCGACCATGTGTATAGAATTAAAGACAGATGCATAGATGGATAGAACATGACCGTAGCTGTAGGAGATGGTCAACGATGGGACGGCTTGGTGTGGGTTGGTAGAACATGACCGTAGCTGTAGGAGATGGCCAACGACGGGACGGCTTGGTATGGGTTGGTTGAGTTCCTCTGTTCCAATAGAGGATAAAGGACAAGGAAGAAGTGAGCATATTTGTTAACTGTCTGTGTATTCATTGTTGGAGGCATGTAGATGTGGGTCAAACAAACTTCCGATCTCTCTGTCCCACAGAGTGTACATGGACACAGTGGAGACACGAGACCAACCCCAGCAACAGCGCCAGTAGCAGCAGCAGCAGCAGGTCAGCCATGTCTGTGTGTGTTTATGTGTATACTAGTGACCCTTGTTGTGTCTATCTATTGTGCTCGTCATTTGTTCGCGTCTATTTTTGTTTTATTCTCTATGTTTGTTTGATTGCTGCTTTATTTTGCTTGTTTGTTCTGTTGATCGCCCCTTTTGTCATTTGCGACTCTCTCTCTCTCTCTCTCTCTCTCTCTCTCTCTCTCTCTCTCTCTCTCTCTCTCCACCTCTCTATCTCTCTCCACCTCTCTATCTCTCTCCCCACCCCACCTCTCTCTCTCTCCACCTCTCTATCTCCACCTCTCTATCTCTCTCCCCACCCCCCCCCACCTCTCTCTCTCTCCCCACCCTACCTCTCTCTCTCTCTCTCTCTCTCTCTCTCTCTCTCTCTCTCTCTCTCTCTCTCTCTCTCTCTCTATCTCTATCTCTAAGTCTTAGCCTGTATGTAGTGATCGATCGATTCATTCATTCATTCTCGTTGACCAAGTCGCCGCTTTCTAGAGCATTCTAGTTTGTATTTCTGAAATAGATGAGGTACGTTAGTGTAGCCAGGTCTGTGAGTGGACCCGTATCTTCACATTCGGCTGTTGATATTCACACAGTCTGATCAACGTAGACTACTACAAGTCTCCTAGGCACAAAAGCCTAACCTCTAAACACTAATTTGCGGGAACGTTGTGTAATGAACGTACCTGTCAAAGGTTATTTTTCATGCAACAATACTCGCATATGTCTGTTTGTCTATCTGTCTGTTTGCCTATTTGTCTAACTGTTTGTATCTACCTATCTCTGTGTGTGCATGCTCTATGTATTTCTCTGTTTGCATCCATCTACTTATTGGTTTTGGGGTGTTTCAGTTTGTGTCTCTGTGTGAGTTTGCTGACTCTTTGCAGTCTCTTCATATAGTCTAATACCTTCTGCAACATGACTGTTGTTATTTCTTCCGTTGATAACACCATTCTGTTTGGAGTGCAAACAATTACTCCCGCAGAGGACAGCCACCCGCTGCATATTGCTTCACGATGGACTGTGGAGCACATGTTTTGATGACGTCATGTACTTACATTTTCAAATACAACGTGTAGTGACACTTTACAAACATCCGGTATATATGATTATTGAATGCCACGGAAACCTTCTTAGCCCCGTATTTAAAACTAATAGCATGCATTCGCCATTGCAAGTAATCTAAGACCAGAGGAATCATGTTGACGATAAATAGCCTGAGAGAACTACAAAGCAGGGTTAAGCAATGTATCAACGGGACAAAAAACATACCAAATAGAATGAAGCTAAGACAAGAAGAAAACATTTTGATGATAATTAGCTCGGTGAGAACTACACAGCAGGAATCAGGGAAGATATCAAAGGAGGAAAAGCACTTACTATCTCAACAATCAAACACGTGAAGTAATATGCCAGCTTGCACGTCAGTGTGGCTGAATTTATAAGAGCGCTTGTTCTCACACTTTCGGTGTGCTGATGCCAAGGTAGCGGGTTTAACCCCTACACTGGTCAGCTGGACTTCTCGTGCTTGACTTGGGAATGTAAATTACAAGTGCCTCAGAAGTCAGAGTGTGTTCACCTGATGTAGAGGGAGACTGGTAATAAGGAAAGCGAATCCACGCGCACAAATCAGTCTAGTGACACTACATGGTGTTTGTAAAGTCTCACTACACTTTGTATGTAGAACAAATTTGAAAACTAAAGTACACGATGTCATCAAAAAATGTCCTCCCTAGTCCATCATGAAGCAATATGGAGCAAACGGCTGTCCACTGCTGGAGTAATGCTTAGCACTCCAAAAAAGTTATTTTAAAAAAAAGGTGTTAATGACATAAGAAAGAATTTTTTTAATTGAACAATCAGAATAATCATTCAAGAAATAACAACAGACACGTTGAAGAAGGTATTTGACAATACGAAGAGACGTGTAAAATCATGTCTTGAAGCCCGTGGTGGACATTTCCAACACCTGTTATAATGAATACTTCATTGGTACATTCTAGCTTCCCCAAAACAGCGTTAGACAGTTAAGGTAGAAGCTCTTCTCGAGCATCTCATTTCACAGGTGTTGATTTTGCGTTAGTGTGATTTTGATAATATCTATCTTTGACATTGGCAGCATACTGTTGGTATGAATATAATACTTATTATCTTTCTTTTTACGGGCATAGGTATATTTGGATGTTTCGGGTATGGGTGATAGTTGATATGTAAGTGCACTTGCTTTGTGACATCTGATTTCGATGTCTATGTCTATTCTGTTATCTTCTGTGACCATACTTCCTAGATATCTAAATTCTTTAACTTGTTTCATAGCTAACTACTTATTAGTACCAATTGATTTTATCATGCGTTTTGGGTAATTATAGACCTATTTCCTTATTATCGTCGCTATCAAAACCACTAGAAAAACACATTCATAAAATAACGTTACATCATTTAATTAACAACGATCTAATAATTAACAGTCAATCTGGGTTTCGACCTAAATATTCTTGCCATAGTGCTCTAACAAAAATGACCGATAACTGGCACTTAAACATCAACAACCATAGAATTTGTGGAGCGGTGTTTGTAGACTTTAAAAAAGCTTTTGATATGGTAGATCACGATATTTTAATTAGAAAACTAAAGCAAATGAAGACAAGCACCAACATGGTGAACATAATTACGTCATTTCTATCCGACAGGCAACAAGTCGTGTCCTTCAACAACTGTCTATCAAGACCCACACAGCTTAATATTGGTGTGCCTCAGGGCTCAATACTAGGTCCGCTGCTTTTTGCAGTTTATATTAATGATCTTCCTTTATATATCAATACAACTTGTGATCTATTTGCAGACGACTGTACTATATATACTAGTCAAGAAAACCGTAGTGAATTAGAGAATTCTTTACAAAAGGAACTTGATAATCTTAATAGATGGAGCAATGAAAACCGCATGCAAATTAACATCGGCAAAACCAAATCCATGCTAATAACGACCAGACAAAAACTACAGACACTAGCCATAACTGGATCACCGCTCGAACTCCGCATGGGCACGTTACCTATAGTTAATGTGACTGAACATAAAACACTAGGGCTTTTAATAGACAGTCATTTGAACTGGAGCTCTCATGTTCACGCTCTTACCAAGAAAATAGCACAAAAAGTTTACCAACTTGCTAAAATTCAGCACTTCCTGGACGAAAGCACACGAAAAATATTCTATACATGCTATATCCAATCACATCTCGATTACTGTTCCACAGTTTGGGATGGTTGCCCTAAATCTAATTTAAAACGACTATGTTCTCTACAAAACCGCGCTATTCGTCTGGTTTCTGGCATAAAGCACGTTGAAAGTAATAATTTGTACAGTCATCTAAGACTTCTACCACTACAAAAGCGCTTCCTTTTCAACAAAGCCAAATTAGTGAATAAAATTATATCTCAAAATGCCCCAGACTATCTTCTGCCGCTGATTCAATCTAATGCAATGAACAGCAAGCGCCTAAATTTGTTACATGTCTCAAAGCCTAGATTGGACCTATACAAAACATGTTTTGCCTATTCTGGTGCTCACTTATGGAATCATCTGCCTCCAGATCTGAAAACTCCAATGAGTCCCCACACATTTAACCGAAAACTCTTTCAATACTTAATCCATACCGACTATATGCCACCATAATTCATTTACTGGTATAATTGTTCAGTATAATTGTTCATTATAATTGTTCACTATATATGTGTGTGCGTGTGGGAGCGAGAGAGAGAGAGAGAGAGAGAGAGAGAGAGAGAGAGAGTGAGAGAGAGAGAGAGTGGGTGTCAGAGAGAGGGAGAGAGTGAATGCGTGTGTGCATGCGTGTGTGTGGAGAGAGTGATTGAGCGAGAAATGGTGGGGGAATGTGTCAGTGCATGCATTCGTACATGTATGTGTGAGAGTGAGTGAGGGAGTGTGTGCGTGCGTGCATGCGTTCATGTGTACGTGTATGTGTGAGAGAGTGTGATTGAGAGAGTGAGTGTGTGTGTGTGTGTAGGATTGTGTGTTAGAGAGTGAGACAGTGGGAGAGTTGATGTGTTAGTGTGTGTGTGTGAGCGCGCGCATGCGTGTGAGTGTGTGTATATGAAAGAATACAGAGAGAGAGAGAGAGAGGAAGAGAGAGAGAGAGCTGAGCAGATGCATGTCATGTAACATACATGTTATGTAACACGCGAATCCATATGTTTGTGTATTCTCATCTGTCATATTATCAGTTAAATACCAATTGATTTTATCATGCATAATATAAACTCATGTTCATTACTGTAGTTTGAGTGAGAGAGTCAGTGAGTGTGAATGAGAGACAGAACGAGTGAGCGTGAGAGTGAAAGAATGAGCGGGAGAGTGAATGTGTGTGTGTGTGTGTGTGTGTGTGTGTGAGAGAGAGAGAGAGAGAGAGAGAGAGAGAGAGAGAGAGAGAGAGAGAGAGAGAGAGCATCACTATTTTTACGTCACATACATTTTATGTACACATTTTTCTCCATGTTTAACATTTTTATGAGACTGCTCATGACAAGTGTCAGCGTATGTGAGTGAGTAAAGTGTGGGAGTTTTTTCATACTAGTTTCAATACTAACGTGAGACATTTTGTATGTGTCTAGATGTGAGGAAGTGTGACTGTATGTGGAGGATGTGTGTGAGTGTGGGGATAAGTGTGGGTGGGGGTGTGTGGGTGGGGGTATGCGTTTGGATGGGTTGGGGTGTGTGGGTTTTGGTGGGTAGTGGTATTTGTGGGTGTTGGTGGGATGTGTGGATGGATGTGTGGGGGTTAAAGTAGGGGTGTTGGAATGGGTGTGGGGGATGTGTGTATGGGTGGAGGATATGTATATGGGACGGATGCGGGGGATGTGTGTTTATGTGGGTGGAGATGTGTGGATCGTTTGAGGAAGTATGTGTGGGAGGCGGGGTTGTGTGGATAGGGGATTGTGTTGGGTGGATTGGGGATGCAAGGGCGGGTGGGGAGAAGTGTATGGTGTGTGGGTTTGAGATATGTGTGCGGTGTGTTGGTGGGGGATGTGTGAATGATGTGTGGGTGGAGGGTATGTTTGTGGTGGTATGGGTGGAGGATAGTGTGTGGTGTGGGGGATGTGTGTGATGGGTGCGGGGAATGTGCGTATGGGTGGGGTATATGTGTGGGTGAGTAGGGGATTGTGGTGGTTGGTTGAAGTATGCGGGGATGTGTGGGTGGGAGATGTGTGTGTGGATGGGGAATGTGTGGGTGGGGGTGTGTGAGTGGCTTAGGGATGTGTAGGTGGGTAAGGGAGTTGTATGTGTTGGGGTGGGATGTGTGAGTGGGTGGAGGATGTGTGTGGGTAGGGGTATTGTGATCGAGAGATGTTTGGTTGGGGGTGGGTGGGTGGGGGTGTGTGAGTGCGTAGTGGAGGATGTATGCGTGAGTGAGTGTGTTTGGTGGACGGGTAGGGACTGCGTGTGTGGGTGGGGAGAGGTGTGTGGTGTGTTGGTTGGGGATATTGTGTGAGTGAGGTATGTGTGTGTGGGTGGGGGATTTTTGTGGTGTGTGAGTGGGGGTATGTGGGGTGGATGGGTAAGGGTATCTGTGTGGGTGTGGGTGGGAATATTGTGTGGTATCTGGGTGGGGGATATGTGTGTGGTGTGTAAGTGGGGATGTGTTGGTGAGGGATATGTGTGTGTGTGGTGCGTGGGTTGGGAATAGTGCGTGGTAGGGGTGTATGTGATGTGCGGGTGGGGGATTGCGTGGTGGGGGTTTAGGTTAAGGCATGTGTGGGTGGGTGGAAGTTGTATGTGTGGGTGGTGGGGTGTGTGTGTGTGTTGATTGGGGAGGGGGTAGGGACATGTCAGTTGGTGGGGATGTGTGTGTATGGTTTGGGATGTGTGAGTGAATGTGCGATGTGTGGGTTGGTGGGGGATTGTGTGCATGGGTGGGGAATATGTTGTCGATGGAGATGTGGCTAAGGGATGGGTGGTTTGAGGTGTGGGTGGGGAGAGGATGTGTGGGTTAAGATGTGGATGGGCGTGGGATGTGTGGGTTGGTGGGGGAATGTTTGTGGGTGGCGAGTGTGTTTTGGTTGGGGGATCAGGTGAGGGCAGTGTGTGTGGGTGGGGGATGTGCGGGAGGGGGATGGGTCGGTTGGTGGGGTATGTATGTGTCCTTGGTGTGCGTGTGTGTGGGTAGGTGGGGGTGTTTATGTGTCCCTTGGTGCGCGTGTGTGTGGGTAAGTGGGGTTGTGTGGGTGGGGTGATGTATGGATAGGTGGGAGATGGGCTTCATAACATGGTAATTAGCCTTGTTTATGTTTACAACATTCATTTCACAATGTTTATTTTTCTTCCTATGTAAATGTATAATGCTCTTGATGAACGAAAGACGAGTGATTGAAAGGGCCGAATGTAAGACGGGCCTGCGCGCCCAATTTGTGACCCTAATAAAGTTGATTTGATTTGATTTGATTTGATTTAGTATATTTAGTGGATCAGCAGATTTTCTGATATGCATAACTTCAGTTGTGGCTGTATTTATATTTATCCAATGTGCTGATGCTGAGATAATGGGTTCAAACCCTACACTGATCAATTAGACTAAAATGTTGACTTCTCGTCCTTGACTTTGGGACGTAAATTACAAGTACCTCTGAAGTCGGACTTAGTTCGCCTGATGGCGAGGGACACTGGTAATAAGGAAAGCTAATCCACACGCAAATTTCAGTCCAGTGCTACTTACTAGAAGTATCGTGTATGCACTACGCTAGAGTTGAAAGCGAGCCAGGACACAGGGAACACAAATATTCACATTGTATCTGCTGCATGTTGAACTCATCTTATTACTATAATCTTACAGTCAGCCATCGTCGCTGTAAAACATGTACTGGTCTCTGCAAATAAAAGCTCATTTATTGCGGGTGGATCTGTTGTTTTGAAATGCTCTGAATGGGTTCTGTCACGTCTTGCTTCTATGGGTATTCTGACTTTGTAGATATTATATAGCAGTGGTGGATCATATGTCTCACTTCTTTATTGACTGGACTTATCTGATATACCTTCTTGTGTGTGTGTGTGTGTGTGTGTGTGTGTTTGTGTGTGTGTGTGTGTTTGTGTGCGTGTGTGCGGGAGCGTGTGCGTGTGTGTGTGTGTGTGTGTTTTTTTTTTTCCACTTTGGCTCGAGTGGTTCACGGCTGTGATGTGTTCTAGTAATTGTAGTTTTTATCTCGTAGTCTTCTAGGATGGTCCATAATGTATATGTATCTATTCTGTCGACAACCTTTTTGTGATCTTAAAAAATATTGCATGTCCATTGCAGGACGTTGCTACCAACCCCAGTTTTATTTTCGAGACATTGAGCGTTCACTAGTTTACCATACTCATCATCCGATGCCTTTGCCGGCTGGCGTGGGCTGCCTCTCCACAAATTGAGATCTCCGACTGCATGAATCAGTGTGTGTTGTTTGTCCATCAAGATTGATGGTAACCATTCATTTCATCCAGTGGAGTTGAAAGTATGGAGCATGGATCATTTCGTGTGTTGACTCCCTTCCATGCCGTGACACAAGACTGTCAAGAATCCCGCACTCTTTCTCTATCTCTCCACAAATCTTTCCGGTTGTCACATGTTCGAGTTTCTATCTTCTCATAAAGTGTCCCCCCCCCCCCCCAACCCCCCAAAAAATGATGACTGTCTCTCTCTGATGTTCGTGGTAAGTTGTCTTTGCGACTAAGCTTTCCTCACGATGTCCATACAAACACAATATTACAAAAGTCTGCTGGCCACTGTATTCAATGGTTACCCCCCCCCCCCCCCCCCCCCCAACAACATATTTGTCTTAGTGTGAATTGTGCATCAGAGCACTTTTACATTTCCTGATGAAACTAAATTGAAGTTTGCCCAACTGTTGTTCGACTATGGGTCTAGTTCTTTGTTCCGGTAGTTTTGCGTACATTTCCCCTTTGTGAGTCAGGAATGATATACCCCTGTAAGTTTCTCACGGCGAGGTAAAATTCTCTGTACATTCGCGTCTGTGGAACAGGAGCGGATACGCCAGAAAGAAAAGAACCTCGATGTACAGACAACATGTCGACAAAGACATCAGGTTTATATGTAGAAGATGTGGGTTTATTTACTTCCGCTTCTTGTTAGTGCCTTCAGCAGAAAATTAATGAGGAACACAAGATGAAATAAAGTACAAAGCAGAACAAAACAGACTGAAGATTTACAGCTGGCCTGAAGTAAGACAAGCTCTTGCAGCTGTGTCAGTGTGTGCAAGTCTCAATTTTGGTAATACAGGTGATATCATGCAGCGGTGCCCAAATTATATTTTCTGGTGTTTTGACAGCATTCATGTGGTTCTTAATTAAGCTGTTTGTTGTTCGGCACTGTTCGAAATCCCGTTCGGCGTTGTTTGAACTCTCATTTGACGTTGTTAGAATTCCCATACGGCGTTCTAGTTCTCATATGGTGTTGTTCAAACTTGTTCGACGTATTTCAAATTCACATAAGGCGTTGTTCAAGTTCTCGTTCGGCATTGTTCGAATTCATATACGGCGTTGTTCGAATTCATATACGGCGTTGTTCGAATTCATTTACGGCGTTGTTCCAATCCTAATTTGGCATTGTTCGAACTGTCTTTTAGCGTTGTTTGCCCTTGTACGAAATCATGTGATCATAGACTGTTGATCAATTGGATTCCTCCAGGGGTGACCACCAGACGTACTCCCTTGCTGTCGTGAGCTCTCCGTGTGAGATTCTTAATTGTCCGCTCTTATCTTAGCATGACCACCAGGCATTGTTACCAGGATCAGCTGATGCATTTGTGGTTGGGATGATTCCTGCAATGATAGGGCTCCTTTTGGGATGATTCCTGCAATGATAAGGCTCCGCTTGTGATTATTCTTGCGATAATGGGGTTCTGGTTAAGATAATTTATGTAATGATAAGGTGATATGTGCAGATGGAAGGAATCAACATTTGTTGATGCCACGATTTAATTTAACACACACACCTCGTTCAACTACTTGCTTGGTTATCATTGTGGTGTCCGTGTTGCTGTTCCCACCTTCACACACACACACACACACACACACACACACACACACACACACACACACACATACACACACCTCGTTCATCTACGTTTCTAGATCTGGTTATAATTGTGGTGATTCGTGTTCCTGCCCCCTCCCCTTTGTTCACACACACACACACACATACACAGACACAGACACACACACACAGACACACACACACACCCTACCTCTCTCTCTCTCTCTCTCTCGCTCTCTCTCTCTCTCTCTCTCTCTCTCTCTCTCTCTCTCTCTCGCGCGCGCGCGCGCGCGCGCGCGCGTTCAACCTGCTTTTCTGCTTTTTCAGCCTTGGTTATAATTGTGGTGGTTAGTGTTGCGGATTTTCCCGTCATAGTCCCTTGTTTGGATCCGAAGTTATTCTAACCTCCACAATGGAGACAGTTTTCAGAAATGTGAGAACCTTCCTACGCAATGTTAGAAAGGGAGTGCTGAATGTTATATAGAGCCTGTTTTGTTGTATGGCAGCGAATCATGGAATGTTACTGTGTAGCCGCTACACGCTGCGGGATTTGCTGAGTAGGGGATCCGAGCACTTCTGGACTGAATGGTTCGATGTGCAGTGAGGATGATTTGTCGACTAACTAACTAACGAATATTACTGAACACATTTGGAAAAGCTTGGAAGTAGCTGAGATGTGGTTTCTGGGTAGAATGTTGGGAATTCCTTGGACTTATCGAGTAATTAACAATGATTGCCTGAAAGAGGCTAATGACATTAGAACATTATATACAACTAAAAGAAAGAGACAAACATCATTCTTTGTTCCTGTAATGAGAAGAAAGGCATTGGCGAATATCGTGACAGCTGGAAAGATCGAAGGGAAAAAAGGCAGAGGCAGACCAAGAGAAATGATACTGGTTGGACTGAGACGGTGACATGGAGGAATATCATCAGCAGAGTTGATCCAGAGTACCAAGGACCGAGATCTGTGGAGAGACGTGAACGCCTACGCCAGCTGGCAGGCCACGTGATGATGACGACTCGAAAACGAGTTGTAGCATTTGAAAATGGTGTGCACAGATTGTGAGCCTGGCCGATTCAATGTGCTGAGAGTTTCCTGGTATGATCTTATTTTAGCTCTTTTAGGGGTATTTCTGGCAGTGCAGGACCTATTTCAGCTCCTGTATTCCCAAACAGTATTGTATCTAAGCTTACATTTTAACCCCTACATTCCCACACAATATTGTATCTAAACTTACACTCCAGCTCCTGTATTCCCAAACAGTATTGTATCTAAGCTTACACTTTAACCCCTTTATTCCCACACAGTATTGTATCTAAGCTTACACTTTAACCCCTGCATTCCCACACAGTATTGTATCTAAGCTTACACTTTAATCCCTTCATTCCCACACAGTATTGTACCTAAACTTACACTTCAGCTCCTGTATTCCCAAACAGTATTGTATCTAAGCTTACACTTTAACCCTTCATTCCTACCCAATATTGTATCTGCCATTTTAACTCATACATTTCAACACTGCATTTTATCTAAACTGTCACTTTAACCCCTACATTCCCACACAGTATTGTATCTAAACTTACACTTCAGCTCTTGTATTCCAAAACAGTATTGTATCTAAGCTTACACTTTAACCCCTTCATTCCCACACAGTATTGTATCTAAGCTTACACTTTAATCCCTACATTCCCACACTGTATTGTATCTAAGCTTACACTTTAACCCCTTCATTCCCACACAGTATTGTATCTAAGCTTACACTTTAACCCCTACATTCCCACACAGTATTGTATCTAAGCTTACACTTTAACCCCTTCATTCCCACACAGTATTGTATCTAAGCTTACACTTTAATCCCTACATTCCCAAACAGTATTGTATCTAAGCTTACACTTTAACCCCTTCATTCCCACACAGTATTGTATCTAAGCTTACACTTTAACCCCTACATTCCCACACAGTATTGTATCTAAGCTTACACTTTAACCTCTTCATTCCCACACAGTATTGTATCTAAGCTTCCACTTTAACCCCTACATTCCCACACAGTATTGTATCTAAGCTTACACTTTAACCCCTTCATTCCCACACTGTATTGTATCTAAGCTTACACTTTAACCTCTTCATTCCCACACAGTATTGTATCTAAGCTTACACTTTAACCCCTACATTCCCACACAGTATTGTATCTAAGCTTACACTTTAACCTCTTCATTCCCACACAGTATTGTATCTAAGCTTACACTTTAACCCCTTCATTCCCACACAGTATTGTATCTAAACTTACACTTCAGCTCCTGTATTCCCAAACAGTATTGTATCTAAGTTTACACTTTAACCCCTTTATTCCCACACTGTATTGTATCTAAGCTTACACTTTAACCCCTACATTCCCACACAGTATTGTATCTAAGCTTACACTTTAACCCCTGTATTCCCACACAGTATTGTATCTAAGCTTACACTTTAACCCCTTCATTCCCACACTGTATTGTATCTAAGCTTACACTTTAACCCCTACATTCCCACACAGTATTGTATCTAAACTTACACTTCAGCTCCTGTATTCCCAAACAGTATTGTATCTAAGCTTACACTTTAACCCCTTCATTCCCACACAGTATTATATCTAAGCTTCCACTTTAACCCCTACATTCTCACACAGTATTGTATCTAAGCTTACACCTTAACCCCTTTCATTCCCACACTGTATTGTATCTAAACTTACACTTCAGCTCCTGTATTCCCAAACAGTATTGTATCTAAGCTTACACTTTAACCTCTTCATTCCCACACAGTATTGTATCTAAGTTTACACTTTAACCCCTTCATTCCCACACTGTATTGTATCTAAGGTAACACTTTAACCCCTACATTCCCACACAGTATTGTATCTAAGCTTACACTTTAACCCCTTAATTCCCACACAGTATTGTATCTAAGCTTACACTTTAACCCCTACATTCCCACACAGTATTGTATCTAAACTTACACTTCAGCTCCTGTATTCCCAAACAGTAGTGTACCTACACTGGTATTTTAACTCCTACATTCCCACACAGTATTGTATCCAAACTACCACGTTAACCCATTTCATGCATTCAGTGTAGGAAGGGATATCTATAATACTCCACTGCATTCAAAATTGTATGGAGCAAAAGAGCAACTGCGAAAAATTTCTGACTACATCACGAGAACTCGCTTATCGGTGTGTAAAGATAAAAGAGCGAACCTGAGAAGAAGAAGAAGACGACGACGAAGAAGAAGAACAAGAAGAAGAACCTAAGTAAATGAACCCCGACGTCTTAAATGCTGACGTGGAATCAAACTTTTCCGGAAAAGAGCAGCACATGAAGACCGCGAGTAGACTCGTCAAGGGATACCAAATGGGCATGGCTGGTCGCTGAAGATGTATATGGTCTGTCTTCTGCGTGGGTGCGACAGTTGGGCAATGAGCAGCGAGTTGGCAAAGACAGTGGAGGCAGTAGAGTTGTGAGTAGAGTTGACTCCAGAACAGACACCACAACACTCGGGGCATTCCCATACGTGCTCCGTCCTCACCTTCAACAACCAGCGAAGAGTTTCCATACTAATGGTACCAGTAGCGGTTATATTTGCGGCTGGACTTTCCTCTGAGTTTTGGTCACTCCCTGCAGCACTATTCTCTCGATGCCGTGATGATCTATCTGTTCTTCTACAGTGTAGACACTAGTCCAAATTCCTCCGACCACATCTGCCTTACCATGCACCATTAGCCCACCAAGAGGTGCAGATCCAGCAAATCTGTCCGTCTGCTCTTTCTCCACCACACCTGGGTATAAAATCCAACAAAGGCTCTGCACAATTCATGCCCGTCTTCATATATCCTTTCTTGTCACACTTTGTGAGTCCGTCACAAGCACGACCTCCAATTTGAGAATATAGTTGAGCTCACGCCGATGTATTGAGGTGTTGCCGGTGTTACTGTTTCGTTGATTACACATGGAGGAACGACAAATTAAATATGTAGGACATATCAACGGAATGAAGGGAGTAGATAAATTAGACTTTTGTGGGAGAATATTCAACAACAGAGCAGAACTATTTATGTGGGAATCCTCAAGAGCTGGGAAACAAATAGAAATATAGCAACATCAACTTCTTCAAAATATCAGATGGCAGAGAGAATAGGAGAACCATGACAGCCAGTATCTGCTACAGACATGACACCGCAAGATGAAGAACAAGAAGAAGAGGAGGAAAGATTAGCAGCAGCACCAGCACCAGCAATAGTAGTAGCAGGAGTAGTAGTAGTAGTAGTAGTAGTAGTAGTAGTAGTAGTAGTAGTAGTAGTAGTAGTAGTAGTAGTTGTAGTAGTAGTTGTAGTAGTAGTTGTAGTAGTAGTAGTAGTAGTAGTAGTAGTAGTAGTAGTAGTAGTAGTAGTAGTAGTAGTAGTAGTAATAGTAGTAGTAGTAGTAGTAGTAGTAGTAGTAATAGTAGTAGTAGTAGTAGTAGTAGTAGTAGTTGTAGTAGTAGTAGTAGTTGTAGTAGTAGTAGTAGTAGTAGTAGTAGTAGTAGTAGTAGTAGTTGTAGTAGTTGTAGTAGTAGTAGTAGTTGTAGTAGTTGTAGTAGTAGTAGTAGTAGTAGTAGTAGTAGTAGTAGTAGTAGTAGTAGTAGTAGTAGTAGTAGTAGTAGTAGTAGTAGTAGTAGTAGTAGTAGTAGTAGCAGCAGCAGAGGTAGTAGGAGTTGGAGGAGGAAGATGGCGTATGCTTGTGGCTCTATTGCGGAGAAGATCGAAGCATCTACGGAAACACCCAGAGGTTCCTGAACGGAACTGATTCTGTCCGCTACACCTTGCACATAGAGGCTGAGAACCGCTGCTGTGAGGAAATGAGGTGAAAGGTGCGGTAAAGGAACGGAAGTAGTATGTTTAAGAGGTGCGTTCGTGAAAAGAATAGGAAAACAAATATACGCCATTGCGGAAACCAGACGGGTAGGTTTGAATTATGACTATTACTGTAGGATAGACTTGCGTCCGGTCTCCTCTCTCCCTGTGGCAGGAGTGTGTCTGTTGTTGCTGGCTACGGCAGTCTATGTAGGGGTTACAATGATAACTGTCTGAGAATGAAGGAGTTAAAGTGGCAGTTTAGATATATAAGTACTGTCTGGGAATGAAGGAGTTAAAGTGACAGTTTAGATACGATAATGTCTGGGAATGAAAGAGTTAAAGTGACAGTTAAGATACGATACTGTCTGAGAATGAAGGAGCTAAAATGGCAGTTTAGATACGATACTGTCTGGGAATGAAGGAGTTAAAATGGCAGTTTAGATGCAGTACTGTCTGGAAATGAGGGAGTTAAAGTTGAAGTTTAGATACTATACTGTATAGGAATGAAGGAGTTAAAGTGACAGTTTAGATACGATACTGTCTGGGAATGAAGGAGTTAAAGTGACAGTTTAGATACGATACTGTCTGTGAGTGAAGAAGTTAAAATGGCGGTTTAGATACAGTACTGTCTGAGAATGAAGGAGTTAAGTTAAAGTTGAAGTTTAGATGCAGCACTGTCTGGAAATCAGGGAGTTAAAGTTGAAGTTTAGATACTGTACTGTATAGGAATGAAGGAGTTAAAGTGACAGTTTAGATACGATACTGTCTGGGAATGAAGGAGTTAAAGTGACAGGTTAGATACGATACTGTCTGAGAATGATTACAAAAGTAATCTTTAATCTTCTCTTTAACGACACGGAAAATAATGGCAGCGTTCTTTACAAGTACACATGATGAGCAAACGACTTTCAAACGCTTGACTGTCGCAGTTGAGATGTGACGTATTCAAGACCACTGTTGTCAGACTGGAGGACGGTGGACATTTATTACTGGCATATAATTCTTCTTCTTCTTCTTCTTCTTCTTCTTCTTCTTCTTCTTCTTCTTCTTCTTCTTCTTCTTCTTCTTCTTCTTCTTCTTCTTCTTCTTCTTCTTCTTCTTCTTCTTCATCATCTTCTTCTTCAGCTTCTTCTTCTTCTTCTTCTTCTTCTTCTTCTTCTTCTTCTTCTTCTTCTTCTTCTTCTTCTTCTTCTTCTTCTTCTTCTTCTTCTTCTTCTTCTTCTTCTTCTTCTTCTTCTTCTTCACAATGGTGACACAATGAAAAATATTAAACGACGACTATCAGTTGCTCTTCAAAGACTAAAACAACTTAATAAATTATGGAGTTGGACAGATAGAACTACAAAAATTAGATTTTCAAGATCGTGCATCTTTCCCATTGCAACATACGCCTGTGAGACCTGGACACTTATTAAACAAGCTGAACAGCGCATAAATGCTTTTGAATATAAATGCTATAGACGGGTTCTAAGAATATCTTGGGTAAAGAAAAGAACAAATGCATCCATACTTCAAGAGCTGAATATTGAAGAAGGTTGCCTATTAAAGACGATAAAACAAAGAAAATGAATGTATTTTGGTCACTTGAAACGTCATGAAAGTTTGAAGAGAGCAATAATGGAGGGGTATATGCCTGGGAAGAGAGGAAGAGGAAGGCCAAAGATAAGATGGGTGCAGGATTGGCGGATGATCTCCAGATGGGTGTATCGGGCGCGGGACATCTTGCTTATGATCGAGAAGTTTTCCGGAGGGTTGTTATGGGAGCGAGGTTCTGCAAAGGACATGCTACTGAATGAATGAATGTATCATGAGACAATGAAATGTCAGTATCGAAGAAGAAGAAAATTAGTAATTTGAATCACAAGTATCCAGATATATGGTCTTTAGATAGATCATAAGTTAGTGACTGTCAGGGGAGGGGCTGGTAGAGGGTTGTGATTGAACTATATCATGTTTTAAGCATGAGGCACGGAGTTCGGTGGAGAAATCCACGCCAACATTTAGTTTGACTTCATTCGGAGATCAGAGGTCGTGACAGATGCTTCGGAATGAGGAAGTCCCGCTTTGTATATATATATATATATATATATATATATATATATATATATATATATATATATATATATATATATATATACACACACACACACACACCCCACTACAGCGAAACGTCTTGCTATAGTACTTACTGGTTAAATAGTTTAGCGCTTGGTGTAGAGCAGTGGTTCTCAATTTTTTTTTGGCCTATGCACCCCTTCACCATATGTTCAGATTGTCATTCCCCTACTCCCTGTCGTATTTCCTCCCTACAAATTCTCTCCCCCGCCCTTACGTAGTATACGCAAAAATGGAAGCTAAGTTTAATAACGCATATTAGAACAAGTCTAGATGTCTACATAAAGCGTGATTTGCAGGTCTGCTTACGTTATAAAACGAATTTCAGAATAGCGAGAAGTACAAAACCGGAAAAAATGGAAGGAAAAATAATATCAAGTAATTGGTTCTTGTATTAATGCGATCCTGAAATAATCTTAATCCCCCCTCCCGGAAACCCTAAAATTCCCCCCTTGGGGGGAGGGGGGAGATTCCCCACCGGTTGAGACCCACTGATGTAAAGTATATGTTAGTTGTGCAATATATTTGACTATATGGCATTATACTATTAGAGTGAACTATACTTAGGCCACCATTTCGCTGTTGTGGTCTATCAGCGGATCTCCATGGCGAAGTGATCAAGCCGCCTAGCTCGTGTTCCTAAAGTCGTGGGTTCGTTACTTTCTGGAAATTTGAATTTCAAAAACAGCTTATAGTGCACGCTATTCTTTTGAACACCTAATTGCCTAGAATACCCAATAATATTGTGTGTATAGGGGGACACACACACACACACACACACACACACACACACACACACACACACACACACACACACACACACACACACCAGGGTGACCAGATTGGCTTTAAAAAAGCCAAGTTTGATAAATTTGGCTTTTTTAAAACAGGTTTGGCGTCAGAAAATCAGTTTGGCTTTTTTGCTTTCTTTTGGCTTTTTAACAATTTGTAATGGTATATGCCTCTTTTTTGAATTTTTCAAGTTAATTGTTGTCTTGTGTTACTATTTTTAAGCAAAAACAAATGCAAAATGATAAGCTTATCTGGCCATGTTCTATGCGCAATGAAGCACTGCGCAGCTTATTGTTTAGTAGTTAAGTTTTCAAATTAATTATACCTTCATAGCAATCGCGAGTAGCAACTCGCAAGTATTTCTTATTAATATTATTGACTTAACCTATTATCATGCCAAAGTGGAAACCATCTTATGATACTAATCGGAAATATAATGATCAATGGGAAAAGACATTTGTGTGGCTCAAGAAATCCACTGACGGTTCTGAACAGGCATATTGCAAACTGTGCCATTGTAATATTGTTCCAAAATTTTCAAATCTCGCAAATCATGCAACAGGAAAACACAAGCGGAGCGCGCCATCTTCTTCACAAAAAACACTTTCAGTGGTGACAATAAGCAAGAAAATTGATGGCAAAGTTAAATTAGCTGAAAATTAGGATGAAATTGAAAAATGTAATCAATCATTAAAAAAATAGCATTAGTTTTGCATCCGATGGTGCTTCCAGTATGGTTGGATGCAACAATTCAGTTTGGTCCAGAATGACAGATGTATCTCCTTCATGTGTTCGTTTGCCATTCATTAGCATTGTGCATCAAATATACAGTGTCAAATCTACCTTAAAACATTGTACTTTTGCTGACAGAAATACCAAATTGATTTAGACATAGCAATCTAAGACGAGAAGCATTTAAAGATTTATTCAAAATTATGAACTCATCGACAGAATTTCAGCAAGCTAGAACTGCATCACTTCCTTTGAGAAAATTTCTTCTATTCGCTGGCTTGTCCGGGGAAAAGTAATGTTCAACATTCTAATAAATTGGGAAGAACTCAAGGCTTATTTTATTTCTGCTGAATTAGCAAATTATTACACTAAATTTAAGTCACGACTTATAAAGGAAATGCTTCTAGATCAAAGAAACTACCTTTATTTTCATTTCGCAACCCCTATTGTGCAGGAATTCGAAAGGTTAAATAGCCTTTTTTCAGAAAAGTAAGGCAGATCCTCACGAATTACATGAAGAACTATTTTTGCATTATAAGCGTCGAAATTGCCCTTTTTGAATTTGGCTGAAGAAAACCACACTATTATTGAAGAACAATACAGAAAATTTTATAGATTGGAAGGAAGAAGAACAATTTAAAGAAAATGGACTGCCTAAAAATGCAGAGCAGTTCTGGTAAGGAGTCATGAAACATCCCCAATTTAAAGAGCTTGCTTCTTTTGTTCTTACTTGCTTAATAACACTTATTAGCAATACCGCAGTGGAGAGGATGTTCTCTCTTTTAACATGCATAAAAACCAAAGCAAGGAATAGACATCAGCTGTCTCTCTTAGAAGCAATTATTAGAATTAGAGCAGAACCATTATCTTCAAACAAGTGCTGTAATGAATTTGTACCTTCATCCAAAATGTTGAATGATTTCAAAGCTGGAATAGTATATTCTAATGAATCCTGTACTGAATTTCAACAATGAAGAGGAATACCTACTTGAAGAAGAGGTCTTCATGTGATATCAGTATATTTTTAATATATCTTTTTACTAGGCAATGTTTGGCTTTCTTCTTGGCTTTTTCATTTTGTACTGGGCAGTGTTTGGCTTTATTTTGGCTTTTTTATTTCGTGACTTGACTTCTTTTGATCACGGCGATCTGGTCACCCTGACACACACCCACACACACACACACACACACACAGAAGGAAGAGAGGGCGTGAGAGAGAGGGAGAGAGATTTGGTTGAAATCGATGAAAGGGAAACAACACGTCGACTTCAAACATACGCAAGGGAGATAATACTGCTACAGAGAAATGAAGTTATGTACGTATAATTGTGTTTTCTGTGTACAAAGAGTATAAGTCTTTAACAATTCATACAACAAATTCAAAGCACTCTCGAACGTTTCAATCGTCACATGTTTTTAGTTTTTCCACATTTCTCCACAATCAGTAAGTTTATAAATGCCGAATATTCAGTAACGTCCCCTTGCTTTTCATTAAATGCTCAAAGGGAGACAAATAATGCAAGATGTAGATAATGACTTTTAACCGACCCCAGAGTCTGTTTACGTTTATTATACGTTGAGAAAAGTGTCTCTATTTGTATAAACGCAGTCAGGGGGGATAATTTTAACAATGTGTCTTTTATACAAGAAAAATCGTTTATCTGGTCTGCAAATTCTCATGTCAGTAAAGGGAGATAATAAATGAGAAGACACCATTGAAGACGTGTGAAATTCACTTAAGGCTTTTAATTCATTGAGCCGTTCAATTATTCACTCATTCACGGTACTTCTCCCATTCTGAGATCTTACAGGTACTTGCTCGGCTTTTCTGTGAGAACCAGATGAAATATGTAGTCATGTTTTGATTTAAATCGGTTTGGTAACGTCAAATACAATTAATTTAAGTTCATAAATAGTGTATTCTTGCTTCTAAGGGGGCTACGGATGTCTGTCCACAAGTCTCGGTTCTTAGTGTTGTGGATCAATGCTAGTGTTGGTCTAGTCATCGCTTCTCGGCCTTTTGGCTAAGATCAAGTGTATTTGCTGGCCTCCAGTAGTGCGCTTGGTCTGGTCGGAGGCCGGGATGATCAATCTCGGTCCCTTGGCTAAGATCAGGCGCATTTGCTGCATCCCCCGCAGTAGTGCGCCTGGTCTGGTCGGGGGCCGTTTGATCAAAAAAAACAACAACCTCACATTAGCATCACTTTAAATGTGGGCCCGGTGGACCACTGTGGGCAATAGCTCACAGTGGGACTAAGGGTCCACGCCAAAAACAGGGGAGGCGGGGAACCAGCTAGTCTGGGATGACCGCCAAACCCTAAAAAAAAAAAAAAAAATCTAGTCTGGTGTCGCAGTCGTAGGCCTTCCAGCTCTTTTGGCTAAGGTCAAAGTTTAGATACTTCTGCACTTGATCTGGCCAGGTCGCTGAGGTGGTCATCCAAACTGTCTAACACGAATCTTTGACCACTAATACTGACAGTCAGGCCTTGGCGGACCACAATGGGCCGACACGAAATAGTGGGACTAATAGGTCTTTAACAAAAAATCATTCCTCTCCCGTCTGATTTTGCCTCTTATGCCAGTGATCTTTGGACTGGCCATGATGTTTCCTAAAGCCTCTATTCTCATGACATGACCATAGAAAGCTGTCTGTCCCCTTCTTATATTTGTATAGAAAGTTTCTACTTTCATTAGTCTGTTCCAGACACTTCTTGTTAGTTACAGGACATAAAAACAATTATGTGCGTGTAACTCCTGCCAACAAGTTAGAGATATTAAATACAGACAGTATTCACACCTTACAACGAACTCCACTACATCAAACGTTCATCACAGGGGGGAAATTAAAACTAACAAAATACTAAAATAAAAATAGCTATACTACGACACAGCCAATCAACTTTTCAGTTAAAATAATCTTCCTTGGGAACAACATACATAGATCTAAAGAAAAACGTGAATTTAGACAAATTTAATTACATTAAAACACAAACAGAAACAGTATAAATATGACCCATTGCTAGGCAATATCACGTCCTTCGTTGCTAGGGAGGCGGTGCAGAAGTTCAGTTGTGAAAGGTGCCAATTAAGAAAGTGTGTAGCCGAAGGTGTGCAAACAGTTAGATATGGATGTATAGAGGGGTGTTAAAAATGAAATATAGGGAACATCCGTTGGATCTTTTCCCAAGGACATGTGGTGTGTTGGGAAACGAGCTGGCTGAAGTATTGGCTGGATTGTACTGGTAAACGACAAGGCAGGTGTGGCCAAGGCTCTCTCGGATCAAGTGTACAGTGTGGAAGAACAGATACACCAGTCTGGCCTGGAGAGAATGGTGCAGCAGGCAGTGACCAGAGGATCTGGTCGACACTAAGTACTCCCAGGAAAAAGCCAGGCGGACACAACATCAGACCTCAGCTGGCACAGTTAGTATTTGGACTTTTCGTTGGTTGTTGACAATGAGGTCGGAAAACGCATGGAATGTCTCGAATTTTATGATCTCGGTTCTTAACTCAACTCAACTCTTTGTCCGTGGACATCAGTTTTTGATTTAAGTTTAAAAAGAGCGTTGAATTTCACAGTGCTGTGTTTCCTGACCGACAAGATTATCTCTTATATATTCCCTTAGCCCTATTTAAGCGGAGGATCGTTTTCATATGTATATCTGTGTTCAGGAATTGAATTTCCACCAATTAAGACTAGATACGAAGTGTCTCTTGTGCCGTCATTTTGACGTTTCTCGTTACATTTTCTACGTGTACGTTTGAGAAGAGACTACAGCCCAGTCTTACTCCCTTTTGCACTTCAAAATGTGTTTATTTATCACCGGCTACTCTGACAACTGCCGGCTTCGTGGCTTAAAGGTTATGATTTTTCTCCGTAATCTCGTATACTCTCGTAAGAATCAGCAGTGGTTCGAATCGCGTCGGTAACTTAGGGGTATGTGAGCCGGCCGCTCAGAAAGCAATGGCAAACTACTGAGCGTAATCTTGCCAAGAAATCAACATACAGCTGAAAGATGCTGGTGTTGACAGCGATGTCCTGTAAAGGATATGAAAAAAAAAAAAAACTCTGACAACTGCTTATTGTTCATGATACACTGATTAAATTAACCTGGTAAAATGTAATGGAAACGTCATGTCTCCCATGTTCTACAACTGTGTTTTGAACAGAGCCTTGCATTTACAGTCGGCGGGATTTCAATCCGCTCCTTAAGCTACCAGTGACATGTGCAGTCGGCTGGTGTTTCTGACACCAACATTCACCATCTGTTGAAGCTCCTTCTGTTTTTGTTTTGCAAATCAACACCGACCACCTGTTGGATACTCCGTGGTGTTTCCAACTATCGCTGTTTTATAAAACACCACTGGCCACTAACAGGTTCCAGTGAAGATATTTATTTGCACCACTAGCGGTGTTTCCCACCTACCACTGTGTTTTGTTTGCTCCAACACCTACCACTGTCGTTATCGGTGTATGTGACTTAAGAACAGTCCCGACTTAGTGGATTTGAAGTCAGCCGCAGGCGATTTGGGAACAGATCTCTTTGCGGTGGTTTTCACAATGACACGAATGTCGGCCGTTCAGAAAGTAATGACCAGCGGATGAAGTAAAATAGCCTAGAATATTACAAACAGCCAATACATTCTGGAGTTGATTGCGAATTCCTGTAAAGAAATGACAATAACTGAACTACTGCATGAAGATCGTGAGCAAGAAATGCACAGGCTTGACAAACAATATATACAAAGAACGAAAATAGTAATCTAGCAAACTTGAAGAGCATAACCACCAGCAGGAGATGACACCTCCTTAGCACTGGTCCTTTTCAGGACCATTACCTGAACAGAGAAACATAAATTAGAATTTTTAAAATACCATAAAAAAAGAAATGCATTGGAGACAAGAAGCTAACTTATGACTTTATTAAAGATTGAACATTAATCTGATAACGTTAACTTTAACACCGTTGGTGGATAGACAGAACGATGAAGACATTGAAAGAAGTGAACTCAAAAAGAGAACTGACTACTCACATCAGAAGAAGACAGTCCACATTCTTTGGGCATGTCATCAGAAGGGGGCAGCTGGAGCATGTTGATACAACCGGAAGGCTGGAGGGAAAGAGAGGCTGGGGGAGACCAAGAGTGTAGAGGCTGCAAAATTTGACAACATCGCATGGAGGAACGGCGGTTTCAGAAATAATTGGCAGCACAAGAGACAGAAGGCTGAGGACAGACATGATCACCAATACCACACATCATGGACTATAAGAAGATTGTCAGCACTAGAGACAGAAGGCTGAGGACAGACATGATCACCAACGCCACACATCATGGACTACAAGAAGATTGTCAGCACTAGAGACAGAAGGCTGAGGACAGACATGATCACCAACGCCACACATCATGGACTATAAGAAGATTGTCAGCACTAGAGACAGAAGGCTGAGGACAGACATGATCACCAACGCCACACATCATGGACTATAAGAAGATTGTCAGCACTAGAGACAGAAGGCTGAGGACAGACATGATCACCAACGCCACACGGCATGGACTATAAGAAGATTGTCAGTACACTAGAGACAGAAGGCTGTGGACATATACGATCACCAACGCCACACATCATGGACTATAAGAAGATTGTCAGCACTAGAGACAGAAGGCTGAGGACAGACATGATCACCAACGCCACACATCATGGACTATAAGAAGATTGTCAGCACTAGAGATAGAAGGCTGAGGACAGACATGATCACCAACGCCACACATCATGGACTATAAGAAGATTGTCAGTACACTAGAGACAGAAGGCTGAGGACAGACATGATCACCAACGCCACACATCATGGACTATAAGAAGATTGTCAGTACACTAGACAAAGGCTGAGGACAGACATGATCACCAACGCCACACATCATGGGACTACAAGAAGATTGTCAGTCACTAGAGACAGAAGGCTGAGGACAGACATGATCAC
Source organism: Cepaea nemoralis (assembly GCA_014155875.1). Classification (NCBI taxonomy): domain Eukaryota; kingdom Metazoa; phylum Mollusca; class Gastropoda; order Stylommatophora; family Helicidae; genus Cepaea; species Cepaea nemoralis. The sequence continues at coordinate 335,977 of JACEFZ010011203.1, forward strand.
AAACGCCACACGGCATGGGCTATAAGAAGATTGTCAGTACACCAGACAGAAGGCTGAGGACAGACATGATCACCAACGCCACACGGCATGGATTATAAGAAGATTGGCAGTACACGAGACAGAAGGCTGAGGACAGACATGATCACCAACGCCACACGGCATGGGCTATAAGAAGATTGTCAGTACACCAGACAGAAGGCTGAGGACAGACATGATCACCAACGCCACACGGCATGGGCTATAAGAAGATTGTCAGTACACCAGACAGAAGGCTGAGGACAGACATGATCACCAACGCCACACGGCATGGGCTATAAGAAGATTGTCAGTACACGAGACAGAAGGCTGAGGACAGACATGATCACCAACGCCACACGGCATGGGCTATAAGAAGATTGTCAGTACACAGAGACAGAAGGCTGAGGACAGACATGATCACCAACGCCACACGGCATGGCTATAAGAAGATTGTCAGTACACCAGACAGAAGGCTGAGGACAGACATGATCACCAACGCCACACGGCATGGACTATAAGAAGATTGTCAGCACTAGAGACAGAAGGCTGAGGACAGACATGATCACCAACGCCACACGGCATGGACTATAAGAAGATTGTCAGCACTAGAGACAGAATGCCACATGGGCTGGTTGCGCCAAGGTGGAAAGTTTTTTTTTTTTCTCAAATGGACATCAGATATAGAGACAGAAGGCTGAGGACAGACATGATCACCAACGCCACACGGCATGGACTATAAGAAGAATGTCAGCACTAGAGACAGAAGGCTGAGGACAGACATCACCAACGCATCACGGCATGGGCTATAAGAAGATTGTCAGCACTAGAGACAGAAGATTGAGGACAGACATGGTCATCGACGCCACACGGCATGGACTATAAGAAGATTGTCAGCACTAGAGACAGAAGGCTGAGGACAGACATGATCACCAATACCACACATCATGGACTATAAGAAGATTGTCAGCACTAGAGACAGAAGGCTGAGGACAGACATGATCACCAACGCCACACATCATGGACTACAAGAAGATTGTCAGCACTAGAGACAGAAGGCTGAGGACAGACATGATCACCAACGCCACACATCATGGACTATAAGAAGATTGTCAGCACTAGAGACAGAAGGCTGAGGACAGACATGATCACCAACGCCACACATCATGGACTATAAGAAGATTGTCAGCACTAGAGACAGAAGGCTGAGGACAGACATGATCACCAACGCCACACGGCATGGACTATAAGAAGATTGTCAGCACTAGAGACAGAAGGCTGAGGACAGACATGATCACCAACGCCACACATCATGGACTATAAGAAGATTGTCAGCACTAGAGACAGAAGGCTGAGGACAGACATGATCACCAACGCCACACATCATGGACTATAAGAAGATTGTCAGCACTAGAGATAGAAGGCTGAGGACAGACATGATCACCAACGCCACACATCATGGACTATAAGAAGATTGTCAGCACTAGAGACAGAAGGCTGAGGACAGACATGATCACCAACGCCACACGGCATGGGCTATAAGAAGATTGTCAGTACACTAGACAGAAGGCTGAGGACAGACATGATCACCAACGCCACACGGCATGGACTATAAGAAGATTGTCAGTACACCGAGACAGAAGGCTGAGGACAGACATGATCACCAACGCCACACGGCATGGACTATAAGAAGATTGTCAGTACACTAGACAGAAGGCTGAGGACAGACATGATCACCAACGCCACACGGCATGGACTATAAGAAGATTGTCAGTACACTAGAGACAGAAGGCTGAGGACAGACATGATCACCAACGCCACACGGCATGGGACTATAAGAAGATTGTCAGTACACGAGACAGAAGGCTGAGGACAGACATGATCACCAACGCCACACGGCATGGGACTATAAGAAGATTGTCAGTACACCGAGACAGAAGGCTGAGGACAGACATGATCACCAACGCCACACGGCATGGGACTATAAGAAGATTGTCAGCACTAGAGACAGAAGGCTGAGGACAGACATGATCACCAACGCCACACGGCATGGACTATAAGAAGATTGTCAGCACTAGAGACAGAAGGCTGAGGACAGACATGATCACCAACGCCATACGGCATGGACTATAAGAAGATTGTCAGCACTAGAGACAGAAGGCTGAGGACAGACATGATCACCAACGCCACACGGCATGGACTATAAGAAGATTGTCAGCACTAGAGACAGAAGGCTGAGGACAGACATGATCACCAACGCCACACGGCATGGACTATAAGAAGATTGTCAGCACTAGAGACAGAATGCCACATGGGCTGGTTGCGCCAAGGTGGAAAGTTTTTTTTTTTTCTCAAATGGACATCAGATATAGAGACAGAAGGCTGAGGACAGACATGATCACCAACGCCACACGGCATGGACTATAAGAAGAATGTCAGCACTAGAGACAGAAGGCTGAGGACAGACATCACCAACGCATCACGGCATGGGCTATAAGAAGATTGTCAGCACTAGAGACAGAAGATTGAGGACAGACATGGTCATCGACGCCACACGGCATGGACTATAAGAAGATTGTCAGCACTAGAGACAGAAGGCTGAGGACAGACATGATCACCAACGTCACACGGCATGGACTATAAGAAGATTGTCAGCACTAGAGACAGAAGGCTGGGGACAGACATGATCACCAACGCCACACGGCATGGACTATAAGAAGATTGTCAGCACTAGAGACAGAAGGCTGAGGACAGACATGATCACCAACGTCACACGGCATGGACTATAAGAAGATTGTCAGCACTAGAGACAGAAGGCTGGGGACAGACATGATCACCAACGCCATACGGCATGGACTATAACAAAAAGAAATTCAACCATTATTATTGTTATTGAATAATTATAGTCGCCTGCCAGTCCGTTGTAGTAGTAGTACTAGTTGTAGTAGTAGTAGTAGTAGTAGTAGTAGTAGTAGTAGTAGTAGTAGTAGTAGTAAGAAGTAGTAGTAATAGTAGTAGTAGTAGTTGTAGTAATAGTTATGGTGGTGGTGGTGGTGGCTGTAGTAGTAGTAGTTGGTTTAGCCTACAATTGGTACCAGGAAGTCTCTCGAGAAATAAAGGCGGCGGGTGCGGTACCGACCACATCACCCTCTGAGTGCCGAGTTACCTCTACAAATATGTGTCTAGCACAATATGTCCTGTTTACCTCAAGGTGTGTAAAACGGTCACTCACTCACTCACTCATTCACTCACTCATTCACTCACTCACTCACTCACTCACTCACTCATTCACTCACTCACTCACTCACTCACTCACTCACTCACTCACTCGCTCGCTCACTCACTCACCTACTACTTACTTACTTACTTCTCACTATAACTATCTTCCAGAGACGTTTCTAGAACCAACAGTAGTGTTACCATAAGTGGCTGTTCTTAAAGGCAACGAGAAGATCCTAGGATACTACCATATCTCCCCAACTTATGTGGTCGCGACTCATTTCCTAACCGTCACGAATACTCCGTCGGTGAAAAAAGGAAAGCATATTCCAAATCGGTCCAGTTTGACGTCTGCTGCCGCGAAGGAATCAAGATGCCTTTTCGCAGCTGCTAGGAAATATCATAATGGAACCATTTGCTTCTAATTGTAATTGTTTGGCTTTCAATTTGACTTTTTCCCTTGCCGTTTGTTTTCTTGTCGCTTGGGTGGCCATGCTAAACTGAAGATTATACTTCGGGGATGGAGTTTGCTACTGTATTTTATTGCAGATGTCTGTGCAGTTCATTTAAGCAAACGTTGCATTAACTCACTGATTGATGTATTTATCTGTCTACATTGCTTTGCTTTCAGGATTTGGTTTCTGCTTCTTTCTTTACTTCTACATGGAGTGGTTTTCTCGCCATTTCATTTCTTTCTTGTCTCAACCATTTGTGTCCCAGGCGGATGATATTTTAACACACCTTGTTCCAGTTATTCATTAAACAACTTACGTTCTTTATATTAACTTATTTTGACTTAGAAGCCACTTGTGTCGTTACTAGTGAGATTGACATGTTCCCTATGCCCATTGGGTGGTCATGCTGAACCGAAGATTATGCTTCTGAGAAGGTTTTCGCTATTGTATTTTATTGCAGCTGTACTTCTGGTCACCTGATCCATAACCAGCGTGCTAACTATACGCACAATAAGTGGTGCACGGCTTGACCTTATCGGATGATGTACAACAGCAGCAGAGCAATGCGTGTATTATTGTATGTAGTTGTAACGGTTTCTGTTGTTGGTCTGCTGACGAGGGTCTACTCTGTCACGTATGATTGTGCTCTTGTAAAGCTTATCAATTCTACTTGTAGCTTTTGATTCATTTACTCATTGTATATTAACGCCTTAAGAGCCAAGTATTGAACACTTAGAAGTAACAGCTATAATCTTATAGTTCATGAACACATGACATATTTGTATTCCTTCATTCGCTTTGAACTCAAGCGTAGTCCATGCGGGTCCCATTTTTGATGTGGACATGTTAATTAATCGTCAGATTATCCTCTCTACACATCGCGAACCTTTCAGTCCGTAAGTGCTTGGATCTCCTCCCTCTCATCGTCGACGTCCAGCTGCTGACATTGGCGGATTACTCTTCTCTGGTCACCGGCATATAGCGCTCTTCTCTGGCTCATTCCTTTGGAATTGATATTCTTGCAGTCTGAGCAAAGTTGCAGATTCACAGTCATCACTTGGTGTACTGATGCCGAGGTGACGGGTTCAACCCTTACACCGTTCTGTTGGGCCAAAATATTAACTTCTCGTCCTTGATATGAGGACGTAAATTACAAATACCTCTGAAGTCGGAATGGGCTCGCCTCATTTCGAGGGATACTGGTACTAGGGAAAGCTAATCCACAGGCAAAAATAAGTCCATTGCACTAGAAGTAAAAGCAATGTATGGACTGCGCTTGGTTCAAAGCGAGCGAACGCCAAAACAAATAAAACACACACACACACACACACACACTTGTTTCATGTAACGGCCGGTCCTCTCTGAAGGCATTCACTGTATCAGCCTGGTCCGTTGCTCGTCCGCTGGCCACAGTGGCCCCGCCCCGGCCCGCCAGCCCAGCAGCTTGTTCAACTAACTACTGTCTCTAAGGAGAGAGAGAGAGAGAGAGAGAGAGAGAGAGAGAGAGAGAGAGAGAGAGAGAGAGAGAGAGATAATGTATGTATGAGTAAATGTTTGTTAGTGTGTTGTGATTGTGAGTCAATAGTTGTGTAAGAGAGGGAGTGTGTTTTTGTGCGTTATTGAGTGGGTGATATCTGTTAGAGTTTGTGTAAATGGATTTATGCTTGTAGGTATGTATGTATGTGTGCGTGTCTGTGCGTGTATGTGATATGCCTGCCTTCCTGTCTCGTAAGATGGTAATATTCATTGAAAATGTTCACAACGCTCATTTTACAATTTTTTCCTACGTGAATGAAACATACACAATAGATATAAATATACGAAAGTTGAATGTTTGGAAAGGCCGAATGTAAAACGGGCCTGTGTGCCCAATTTGTGACCCTTTGAAACAAAAATTCGTTCGATCGTTCCAAAAAATTATAATAATAATAAATAAATAAATAAATAACTACCAGGCAAGAAATTCAAGGAAATACAAAACAGATTGTGAGGAAACTTGCACAGCTGGGCATCAAATAATAATCTTATCAGCGTTAGCTCCGTTCAATGGTAGATGGCAGACAGGCATTTGTAGAACGTTCCCGTTTACTGGCTGTAAGGAGCAGTGGGTATATTAGGCTAGACACTTATTGTTATAGACCAATGAGCATTGGAGGGGAGCAGTGGTCAATGTCGCACCGGTTACTGTCACTTCCCTGGACATTCCCTGGTAGCCATTTTAGGCTGGCTGGACCTGGACGGACATGTGAATTTTTAATATCCGCCTCTATGCGGACTCGAACGCATGAGAACCGGGTTGGCAGACAAGCCTGCTGGCTACTGTGCTAGCCTTGCTGTCTCACTGAGCCGAGAGTCATTGCTGTTTGCTCCAGAGCAAGACCTGGGGGAGAAGGAGAGGGGTGGGAAAAGAAGAATGGATGAAGAGGAGAAGGTGGTGAAGAAAGGGGAGAAGACGTGGATAAGAAGAGGAGGTGGAAAAATAAAAAGTGAAGAAGAAAAGGAGGTGGAAGAAGAGAAGGGATGAAGAAGAGAATGAGGCGAAGAAATGAAAAAAATAAGTGGAGATGAAAGGGAGGGGGAGAGAAGGGAGAACAAAGAAGAGGGGGAGGAAATAAAGAAGAAGAGTGGGATGAAGAGGAAGAGGAGTAAGATGTGTCCGCAAGGAAACTCCTATTCTGAAGGTCTGTAGTTGTCTTCTTCTTGTGTTCGCTCATTCGTGTTTACACCGACAGACGAGTTTTCATGGAGTAGTCAACAGTTGTTTTGGAGCTTCTCTTTTGTCCCGGACAGTTTTTCATTCAATGCCGTCTCACTTTGCCGGTAGTCAGGTCTTTAGTTAAAGGGGGGTGTCCAAACTCTGTTCCACCCCACTTATATGGAGGAGAAGGAGAGGGGGGGAAAGAAGAATGGATGAAGAGGAGAAGGTGGTGAAGAAAGGGGAGAAGACGTGGATAAGAAGAGGAGGTGGAAAACTAAAAAGTGAAGAAGAAAAGGAGGTGGAAGAAGAGAAGGGATGAAGAAGAGAAGAAGGCGAAGAAATGGAAAAATAAGTGGAGATGAAAGGGAGGGGGGAGAGAAGGGAGAACAAAGAAAAGGAGGAGGGGGAGGAAATAAAGAAGAAGAGTGGGATGAAGAGGAAGAGGAGTAAGATGTGTCCGCAAGGAAACTCCTATTCTGAAGGTCTGTAGTTGTCTTCTTCTTGTGTTCGCTCATTCGTGTTTACACCGACAGACGAGTTTTCATGGAGTAGTCAACAGTTGTTTTGGAGCTTCTCTTTTGTCCCGGACAGTTTTTCATTCAATGCCGTCTCACTTGTCCGGTAGTCAGGTCTTTAGTTAAAGGTGGGTGTCCTAACTCTGTGCCACCCCACATATATGTATCCAGAGCCCTCTGTGAGTATGGCCAGTGGCGTAGCGAGGAGGGTAAGGCATAGGGTTGGGGGGGGGGGGGGGGGAATTGCAACCCTTGTGCCGTATTTTTCATCAGTGGCTCCTAGCTCACTTGTACGATAGCAGTCAGCCTGGTCGTTCATATTTATATATTCGTTCCCCCCTAACTCTAGAACATTGTTACGCCTCTGAGTATGGTCAGTTGTTAATTATCGAATGCCGTAGTTCAATAACTAGTGATTTATCACACATTCATGGCAGATGTGAGCAAAAGAATCCACGGAGTCACTGAAGAAAATACGGCAATTTCCTTCCAGCGAACCCCCAGACTCGTCCGGCCACTCTCCCCCAAAACCAATGTTCCGTAGTGTGGGAAACTGAACTTTGAAAAGGCAAGCGATATTTTGAAGCAAAGAAGAAAGAAAAATTGTTCCAAAGTAATTAATGTTGTGTTTTTACTTTTCCCTTCCGTAACTCATCTACCGCCCCCACTTAAACATGCAGATAATGCGTTTTAGCACTGACACGCTGACACGGACAACGAAAACAGACGGTTTCGGAATAGTTTTAAGTTTCCCTTGTGTGCAAACCTCAAATTTTACCAAATGCGCGCGGGAAGTTTTGACTGCCGCTGGAAATCTATTATGACAAATTGCTCACATTCGGAATTGTTCTAAAACAGTTACGTACAGGAAATTAGAAACATTGGTGGGGAAGCGGCGAGAGCGGAAGCCCGACGGTAATTATTTGATCTTCTTCACGTGCATTGCCGATTGGCGTGGGCGTTCATGTCACGTCACAACTGGGGTAGTATTGGCTGGAGATTGGCTCTGCTGTTGACATCATGTGAGTGCGTTGATGGTTGGCAGGTTCTGTTTAATGGTTGTTTGCGTCCGTCTCTTCCGTTTAGTCTATTGTATAAATGTTGTGGGTATCTCATGAGAGTTGCTGCCGGAGGGCTGTGTGATGATGAGACGTCGTCGTCTGCGACACATTAGGGCCTGGATTTAAGGAACTGCTGACAGTGGGGTTGTGGTTCAATAGATAGTGCCCGGGTACCTTATAAACTGCATCACAGTGATATAACATACCGGCAGTAAATACGTTCAGCTGCAGGCTATAGTGTCGCAGTTGTTGACAATGTTGTTATTGTTATTATTATTATTAGTGGTAATAGTAGTAGTAGTAGTAGTAGTAGTAGTAGTAGTAGTAGTAGTAGTAGTAGTAGTAGTAGTAGTAGTAGTAGTAAGTGGTAGTATGTGGCAGTAGTACTAGTAGTAGTAGTGGTGGTGGTGGTAGTTGTAGTAGTAGCAGCAGTAGTAGTAGTAGTAGTAGTAGTAGTAGTAGTAGTAGTTGTTGTTGTTGTTGTTGTAGTAGTAGTAGTAGTAGTAGTAGTAGTAGTAGTAGTAGTAGTAGTAGTAGTAGTAGTAGTAGTAGTAGTAGTAGTAAGTGGTAGTATGTGGCAGTAGTACTAGTAGTAGTAGTGGTGGTGGTGGTAGTTGTAGTAGTAGCAGTAGTAGTAGTAGTAGTAGTAGTAGTAGTAGTAGTAGTAGTAGTAGTAGTAGTAGTAGTAGTTGTTGTTGTTGTTGTTGTTGTTGTTGTTGTTGTAGACGTAGTAGTAGTAGTAGTAGTAGTAGTAGTAGTAGTAGTAGTAGTAGTAGTAGTAGTAGTAGTAGTAGTAGTAGTAGTAGTAGTAGTAGTAGTACTTAGTAGTAGTGTAGTAGTTATTGTGGTGGTGGTGGTGGTCGTCGTCGTAGTAGATATATGGTCTCTACAATTCAGCCCAGGATTTGTGCTATGGAGGAGAGGTATAACGCCATCCCTGGCCTTACGCCGTGGGTTGTAGTTTATTATGCCTTTAATAAAAAAGTACAATGTAGCAAACCGAACTAGCAAACCAAACCATCATCTGTCAAGACGGCATTGTATCAACAGCAGCAGTATCAGTAGTTGTCTTCGCGGCCTCCACCACAGCAGTAGTAGTAGGAGAAGTAGCAGCAGCAGTAGAAGCAGCTGTAGCAGCAGTCGCAACAGTAGAAGCAGCAGTAGTCGCAGCAGTAGTCGCAGTAGTAGTAAGCTAGTTGCGTACAATCCCCGTGCGAGCTGCTGTAGCGCAGTGGCTATGACGCTTACCTGCTGACCAGATGGTCATGGTTTGGAACCCCCGTCGAGATGGAGCATGTACAGTGACCCCAGCTGCCATACTTGGACCGGCAGTTTTGTCAAACACTGCACAGTCATTAAAAATACACCGTGCAATTAGCACCGTATACCCTTCATTTGCACCAGTTGTTTCTACATTTTCTTGTTTATTTCTCCTCATAAATTGCCCAAAATCTTGCCTACGTCTAATTTATTTAATCAATTAATGGTTTTAATTTATTTCTGGTAGAACCATCACAATAACCACATCTTCTAACTGATCACATTCGTTGTCTGCAGTCAGTACGGCATCATCTGCTTATCTTGTATAACTGATGCCCTCCGATGGCGATTCCTCTTGTATCCACTGAATCTGTTCTGTAATTTCATGACGTTCTAGGATTAGAGTTGTATCGAAAAGATTTAACGTGTTAGCCATACACGCGGATTCCATTACAGACGTGTCCATCCAACAACAAGGAAATAGATGAGTAACTTAAAGTTCATGTAATTTTTTTTTCACGTAGTTATATCGATGTGTGTTTGCGTACTGATGAAGGTTTTAGCCTCAACGTCATTTTTTTTTACTTGTGGTCGTGTTCTAGTAAAGCTTACAACTCGATGTTTGGTGATTTATTCATAGTAATCTATAAAGAAGGCAGTTTGCCATTGCTTTCCTTATTGGCAGTGACCAAACACTGCATCAACACTGAAGATAGCGAGCGAAGACAAACAGTACTCACGACACCAACGCGCAGACCCGGGGAAACTAAACACTAAAACTGTTTTAATTTTTTTAATCGGGACACAGTCTTTAGCCTGGCCGCGGAAGTTTTAGATGTGGGTACCTGTTAGGCCGTGTTTGCGTCTTCCTGGGTAGGTTTTGTGTTTCTTTAAATGCTGCTAGCTGGCGCCTCGAATTACCCGACAGAAGATGGCGACAGGTGGAAGGATGCGGGATGTGTGGCCATGGAAGAAACACCACTCACCGACCTTCGTGGGTATAGGTAAAGGGGGCTTAGAGCTCAGCGCATCAACGAGGAAATTATAATTAGAAGAACAATAAAGGAAATACAAATGTAAATTGGTGAAGAACATGATGATCATGGAAGGGAAAGGTACAAACAATGCAATAAACACGATATGAATACTAATAAAAAGATTGATAAAGACACAGAAAGACATATTTGGGCTTTATAGATTATACCAAGGCATTTGATAAAGTAAAACATGATGACTTGATTAAAATGTTGGAAAATATCAATCAACATTGGTGGAAAAGAATATCAGAATAATAAAGAATATTTACTGAAATCAAATAGCAGCAATTACAGTGAGCAATAAAGAGGGCAGGTATGAACGAATAAAGTTAGGAGTACAACAGGAATGTGGTTTGTCACCGGATCTCCTTACTAATCGGAGATCATATTGTAAACAATTTACGGTATGCAGATGACACAGTATTGATGGCGAAAGAATGAAAAAGATCTGTAAAAACTTGTGAATATTGCAGTAACAGAGAGTGTATAGAAAGGAATCTCACTTATGTCAGTCTCTTTATGACTTAAAGGAATCTTATGTCAAAGACAAATGTGACACCACAATGTGAAATAACAATAGGGGAAATGCTTAACCGCGTGGATGAATGTACACACATATTGGCAATTATAACATCAGACGGAATGTGCCCAGCGTAGACTAAGAACAAAATAGGGCTATCAGAAGCTAGAACATGAAAAGTGTCTTATGCAATAAGTCACTAACATCGAATGTAAGAATATGCTATATAGAACCTGTTTTGTTGTGTGGCATTGTGTTTTAGAATGTAAATGAACAAATTAGGAAGAACCTGGAAGCAACAGAGATGTGGTTCCTGAGACGAATGTTGCGAATTCCTTGGATTGCCAGAGTAACTAACAACGACTGCCTGAAAGATACCAATACAACTAGAACGTTATATGCAACAATAAAAAAGACAAACAGTTTTCTTTGGTCGTGTGATGAGAAGTGGGGCATTGGGGAACATTGTGACAACTGGAAAGATCGATGGGAAAAGAAGCAGAGGCAGACTAAAAGAAATGATGCTGGGTGGACTCAAAATCTGGAATGGAGAAATACCATCAACAGAGTTGATCCAGAACACCAAAGACCGAGATCTGTGGAGAGACGTGAACGCCTACGCCAGCTGGCAGGGCAGATGATGATGATGATGATGATGATGATGATGATGATGATGATGATGATGATGATGATGATAGAAAATCAGAAATGATATAATAACGACTAAAGTGTGTATGCTTGTGTGTGTGTGTGTGTGTGTGTGTGTGTGTGTGCGCGCGCGCGCGCGACTAAGAAGTTCGACGGATGCATAAAACCACAGAGATACAGGCGAACTTGAATAACGAAGACACAAACAATAGATTGCTCGATTTATTGCCTTGAATATTTTGCTGCATCTCGTCAGTTACATAACAGTATTTTCAATTGTCTGCCAATTGGCTTATGCGATCTTTAACAAGCAACTATTTCGTGTGTTAAAAAAATTGTTTGCATATCCTTTACAGGACATTGCTGTCAACATCTGCATCTTTCAGCTGATTGTTGATTTCTTGGCAAGATTACGCTCAGTAGTTTGCCATTGCTTTCTGAGCAGCCGGCTTACATACCCGTAGGTCACCGACGCGATTCGAACCACTGCTGATTCTCACCGTCGTCACGTTACTTACGAGAGTATACGAGAATACGGAGAAAAGTCGCTAACCTCTAGGCCAGAAAGCCGGCCGTGTGTTAAAACACACACGAAAAGCGTTGTCCCTATCAATCACGTGACCGGCTTCCAAAATATGCCAGGCAATAAATCGTGCAATCTACTGTTTGTGTCTCTGTTATTCATATACAAGCGAACGTGTCGACCACTGTCCTTGTCAACGGGACAAGAAGAACACAACGATTATAAATATATAAACGTACCACACGAATTCGCGCTTCCCTCGGTGCGTGTCCGATCCAGGAAAATTACCGCTGAACACTGCGTCTTCTTGGATGTATGCCGAGTTGTCATTTACAGACCTGCCTGTCCGTTTTTGGTTCAACCCGTGATGATTCTCTGACGCAAGTTCTGTTACTGAAATATCTTTGGGAGTCAGGTTTCAGCACATTTCCCTCCCTTTTATGTCACTCTTAACATTCCAGACGCCACTTGAAATGGTTTGCATTTTGGCCTAAAATAGATTAAATTCACTTCATATTGTACCAGTTGTCAACTACGTTCCAATTGACATGCAGATTCACCGTCATTACTGATTAATCAAGCAGAAACGGAAAGTGGAATAGGTCTGTTTTACAGGGATAAAACCACAAGCGATAATGAATGTTGCGGTTAGAAAGCATTCGTCAGAAGGACAACAATAACACTGAAATAGCTAGTTAGTTGGTTGTCATATTATTGTCACTGCACATAATACATTCAGTCTATAATTGCTCGGATCCCCTCCTCAGTACCTCCCTCGGCTTGTAGCGGTTTACGACACCAGTTCTGTGTTTCTTCTTCTGCGTTCATCCGGAGTTTTTTTTTTCTTTTCCCGACGTGATTGCGTTGTGCCTGTTTACAGCAGAGCTGGATTCTTGCGCCGTTAGGCCGACACATCCGACTTCTGCAGGCATTTGTTGACTAGGTTAACCTTCCCGGGAGTTTCGTAAGACTTTTCACTCTCACTGTTGTGGTGTTATCCCCCATCCCAGCTGGCCCATTTAGAACAGCCGAAGACATCCTGGTCAGCACTCAAGGGAAGGCAGGGGCAGTTCATGGGCATTCCCCGCCATCCAAGGAGGCTTCCATACTTGCAGAGCCGACACACAGCGCTCTGGTACTGGGCTCACCCAAGGAATCGTCACGTCCTGCACATGGTTGCTTAGCCTCACTTCCGTATATTGGGCCTCCCAGTCACCACAGGCTGTTCTTCCGGAAACCAGAAGAATGCAGTGTGCAGATGACATCCACACAGTGAGCTTTCGATTCGGACCTTCCACGTAATGGATTTGCCATCCAAGCAATATTCCATTTCGTGCCACTAGGACACTTTTCCACCTTTTATGAAGCCCACACAGCGAGCTTTCGATTTGGACTTTCCACGTAATGGATTTGCTCATCCATCCATCATGTGCCATGCCGGTAAGCGTGGGCGGTCATGTTCTGCCATCTCACTCGATCACCAGAGTCGTGGATCAGCTCCGTGTTTCTGTCTCGACCATGCCACAAGGCCAAGCCATCCAGGTACTTGTTTCTAGGTCTTCCCCTTGGTCTGTTCCCCTCGATCTTACCAGTTGTCACCAAATTCTCCAATCCATTTCTTCTCATAACATGCCCAAAAAATTTTGACTGTCTACGTCTAATTTCTCTAATCAATTTACGATCTTCATTTGTTTCTTGAAGGACTTGTTCATTGGTCTTTCTGGCTGTCCATGGTATTCTTTGCATTTTCCTCAGAAACCACATCTCTACAGCCATCAGATGTTTTTCAGCCTGACTGCTCATTGTCCACGCTTCACATCCATACAAAAGTACAGGTTCAATGTAGCATCTCAACACTCTTTTTCTCGTTTCAATTGACATCTTTTTGTTGTTCAATATGTTTTTCATCTTGCTAAAGGCTACTTTTGCCATGGCGATTCTTGTTCTAATCTCTTCAAGGCATCTCCCATCAGATGTTATTACTGTTCCGAGATAATTGTACCTGCTCACTTGTTGAAGAATATTCCCATTTACTTGTATATTACATTGTGGTATTTCGTCCTTCCTAGTGACGACCATAATCTGTGTCTTTTTACAATTTAATTCTAACCCTAGTTGTTCACTGTGTGTAACAATCGCATCTACTAAATTTTGCAGGTCCTGTTCATTGTCTGCAATCAAGACTGTATCATCTGCATATCTAATGTTATTGATGCATCGTCCCCCAATGTTGATTCCTTCCATATCTTCAATATTTCTGAAAATACTTTCACTGTACAGGGAAAACAGATCTGGAGACATTACACATCCCTGTCTCACACCCCTTTTAATAGGCTGATATTGGCTTACTTCATTATCAATTCTTATGGCAGCTTGTTGTTTCCAATATATGTTTTTTACAAGTCTAAGATCTTTTCCATCAATTTGTAGATCTTCAAGCAACCTTATCATGTTGACATGTCTCACTTTATCAAAAGCCTTTGTGTAGTCAATAAAGCAAAGGTGTAGATCTTTGTTTACTTCTATAGAACGTTCGATTATGTTTCTCAGTATATACACAGCATTTACTGCACCCTTGCCTTCCACAAACCCACATTGTTCTTCTCCTATTTCAGGTTGTATTTTCCTCCTAACTCTTTGCATGATAATTCTTAGCAAAATCTTCGTGATGTGACTCATTATACTAATTGTTCGATGTTGATCACATTTCAATGCTCCTGATTTCTTTGGGATTGCAATAAATACAGAATTACATAACTCCTGAGGTATATTTCCAGTATCATATATTGTATTAAGCAGACTGGTAACTTGATCTATTCCATATTCTTCTAAAGCATTAATCATTTCTGTTGTGACGCAGTCTGAACCGGGGGTCTTGCCAGATTTCATATGGTTAAGAGCATTCTGAACCTCCATCTTCAAAATTGCTGGTCCTTCATTATTATTTTGAACATCATACTGTTCGTCTCTGTTATCGTCATACAGGTTTTTCACGTAATCTGACCATTCATGTAATATCTGATCTTTTTCTATTATGACTGGATTCTATTATGATATGGATTTGCTATCCAAGCAATATTCCAATTAGTACCACTAGGACACTTTTTCCACCTTTTATGAAGCCCACATAGTGAGCTTTTGGTTCTGACTTTCCACGTAATGGATTTGCCATCCAAGGAATATTCCATTTCGTGCCACAAGGACACTTTTTCCACCTTTGATGACACCCACAAAGTGAGCTTTCAATGTTCTGTGTTTTATTGACTGTTATTCTTTGGCCGCCCCCCTCTCCCCCCCCCCCCCCCAACATCCTGCATGGTGCTCCTACCTGGCTTTACCCCTTTTGGCTCGATGTTCTTGCAGTTTGGTCAAGATCGCGTACGTCTCTTGGTTCATTCAGCCGCCCTGCCTCTCTGGGGGAGATGATTAACACGTGTTTCAATGGCAAGAAAATCGACTCCATTGCACCGGGTTTTATCCCATGTGGTTCGGTCTGTTTCGGCAAGGGCGACATACCGAGATGCACGAACTCCGTAGCTCCAGCGACGGATGACAAAGTTCAAGGAGAAATCAAATTAATTTCCTAGAGATTGAGTGAGGCAGCGGCCGAAAGGAGGTGGGAGGGGGGGGGGGCGATGCTGACAAGACAGATATGTTGCCAGAGTGAAAGAGACGAGCAAAGAAACAGACAAAATGAGAAAGGGAGAGAAAGACAGAGAGACAAATTCATAAAGTGAGATAGAGAGGTACTGTCAGAGTGGTTGAGAGACTGGGAAAGACAAACAGAGAGCCACGTAGGTCAACTGGCCGAATGAGTAAGAACTCGTGTTCTTAAACACCCGGTGTGCTGATGCCGAGGTAAGTGGTTCAACTCCCACACCGGGCAGCTGGACTAAAATGTTGATCTGTCGTCCTTGATTTTGGGACGTAAATTACAAGTACCTCTGAAGTCGGAGTGGGTTCTTCTGATAACGAGGACCACTGTTCATAGGGAGATCTAATCCACACGCAAAATTCAGTCCAGCACTACTAGAAGTAGTGTGTATGGACTACGCTTGAGTTTAAAAGCGAGGGAGTGCAAAAAAAAAAGACAGACACGTAAATGGAGAGGGTGATATATATATATATATATCGAGAGAGAGAGAGAGAGAGAGAGAGAGAGAGAGAGAGAGAGAGAGAGAGAGAGAGAGAGAGAGAGAGAGAGAGAGAGAGAGAGAGAGATGGTTACTGCACCTTGGTATGTGGCTACCCTGTATCTTGGTATAATGTGAAAAATTTTCCATTGTCTGCCTAATTGTCTGTCTGTCTGTCTGTCTGTCTGTCTGTCTGTCTGTCTGTCTGTCTGTCTGTCTGTCTGTCTGTCTGTCTGTCTGTCTGTCTGTCTGTCTGTCTGTCTGTCTGTCTGTCTGTCTGTCTGTCTGTCTGTCTGTCTGTCTGTCTGTCTGTCTGTCTGTCTGTCTGTCTGTCTGTCTGTCTGTCTGTCTGTCTGTCTGTCTGTCTGTCTGTCTGTCTGTCTGTCTGTCTGTCTGTCTGTCTGTCTGTCTGTCTGTCTGTCTGTCTGTCTGTCTGTCTGTCTGTCTGTCTGTCTGTCTGTCTGTCTGTCTGTCTGTCTGTCTGTCTGTCTGTCTGTCTGTCTGTCTGTCTGTCTGTCTGTCTGTCTGTCTGTCTGTCTGTCTGTCTGTCTGTCTGTCTGTCTGTCTGTCTGTCTGTCTGTCTGTCTGTCTGTCTGTCTGTCTGTCTGTCTGTCTGTCTGTCTGTCTGTCTGTCTGTCTGTCTGTCTGTCTGTCTGTCTGTCTGTCTGTCTGTCTGTCTGTCTGTCTGTCTGTCTGTCTGTCTGTCTGTCTGTCTGTCTGTCTGTCTGTCTGTCTGTCTGTCTGTCTGTCTGTCTGTCTGTCTGTCTGTCTGTCTGTCTGTCTGTCTGTCTGTCTGTCTGTCTGTCTGTCTGTCTGTCTGTCTGTCTGTCTGTCTGTCTGTCTGTCTGTCTGTCTGTCTGTCTGTCTGTCTGTCTGTCTGTCTGTCTGTCTGTCTGTCTGTCTGTCTGTCTGTCTGTCTGTCTGTCTGTCTGTCTGTCTGTCTGTCTGTCTGTCTGTCTGTCTGTCTGTCTGTCTGTCTGTCTGTCTGTCTGTCTGTCTGTCTGTCTGTCTGTCTGTCTGTCTGTCTGTCTGTCTGTCTGTCTGTCTGTCTGTCTGTCTGTCTGTCTGTCTGTCTGTCTGTCTGTCTGTCTGTCTGTCTGTCTGTCTGTCTGTCTGTCTGTCTGTCTGTCTGTCTGTCTGTCTGTCTGTCTGTCTGTCTGTTGCCCCTGAATGACCGTGCCTTGCTATAAGAGTAGATAGAGACCAGGTGTCGCTTCATGAGGCAGTTTAACTTGATGTTTCCGGGCAATGTGTGAGATGTTGGGCAGAGCGAGAGAGAGAGAGAGAGAGAGAGAGAGAGAGAGAGAGAGAGAGAGAGAGAGAGAGAGAGAGAGAGAGAGAGAGAGAGAGAGAGAGAGAGAGATGGAAAGAGAGGGGGGGATTAAGAGAGTGAAAAAGAGAAGTAAAGTTGTATCCTTACAGCTGCTTACACCCGTTGTATCGACCAATGATGTGTGCATGGGAATTGTTCATGCTGTCTTAACCGCGGATCTTGTCCTCTTTCTTAGCCCCTCCTCTATGATTCTCTATTTAGTTAGTGTGTTAGTTGGGGGAGCGGCTGGCCGAGTGGCTAAAATGCTGGGCTCTCATTCGGAAGACTCGGGTTCGAATCCTCGGTAAGGAGTGGAGTTTTTTCTGTCCGGGGCAAAAAGAAAACTCTAACCTGCACAGTTCGTGGCGACTGCACTAGCCATGCAGCCTTAATTCCTCAGGCTCAAGATCCCCCTGTCCTACACCGCAAGGTACCATAGGCAGTAAATGACAGTTTGACAGTTGGTTGGTTGGTTGGTTGGTTTGGTTGGTTAGTTGGTTGGTTGGTTAGTCGTCATATTATCCTCACCACACATCGGACCGTTCAGTCCATAAGTGCTCGGAACCCCCCCCCCCCCCCCCCCTTTTCCTCCTTTCAGTATCTCGCTCAGCGTGTAGAGGTCGACCACACCATATTTCTGATCCTCTGTCTCTTTTATTCGTATAGTATCCTTCCTCTTATTCCCGTATATTTGTTTCGCATATCCTATTTACGGGACATCGCTGTCAACACCAGCATTTTACTACTTATTGATGTCTTGGCAAGATTACGCTCAGTAGTTTGCCGTTGCTTTCTGAGCGACCGGCTCACATACTCCCGTAAGTAACAGACGCGACGCGATCTGCTACCGAATCTCGCGCAACCGTGTTCCCCTACGACGATATACGGGATTACGGAGAAAGTCGTTAACCTCTACGCCAGGGAGATCGGCTCCCCGTATATATCCTCCCTATATTTCCATCTCTGTTTTATCCCCGTATCTTTTATATCTCAAAATTGTCTAATTTTTTATCTAAAGCTACCGTTGATTTCCAACTTTCACATCCATACGTTAACACTGGAATCACACAAGAGTTGAAGATTTTAAGTTTTGTGTGTTTGCTGAGTGTCTTTGACTTCCAGATGTTTGACAGTTTGTTGAAGGCACTAGATGCCAGTGCGATTCTAGTTGATATTTCTGGTGTTGAGTCCCCTGTGGATGTCATTTTGCTTCCTAGGTATGTGAAGCTGTTGACTTTTTCAAGAACGTAGCTGTTCAATTTGGTCTCATCTGAACTGTTGGTAAGATCAATAGTCTTTGTTTTTGTGGTGTTAATTTGGAGACCAATTTGCCCTGAAACATTTTGGAGGTGGTTTATTTTCTCTTGAGCATCCGGATGTGTTGAACTCAAAAGCACTATGTCGTCGGCAAAGTCCAGGTCTTCTAGAATTTTGTCAACCCAATGAATACCAATATTTGTGTTGCTTGTGCATTTGCGCATGACCCAATCGATAGCTATTCCAAAAAGCATCGGTGATAAGACACAACCCTGTTTCACTCCTGTTTCGACTGAGAACCAGTCAGAGTTGCCTGTTTCTGTTCTTACGCAGCAACGTGTCTCTTTGTAGAAAGATTTTATGACGTTGGTATATTTGGTAGGAAAACCATAGATGTTAAGTAGATTCCAAAGTGAAGGACGGTGGATGCTGTCGAAGGCTTTTTGAAAGTCGACAAAGTTTGTGATTAATTTCTACTGGAATTCTACGGAGTCTTCAATGATTATTCTGAGGGTGAAAATGTGGTCTATGCATGACCGTTTTGTCTGAAGCCTGCTTGTTCTTCTCTGAGCCTTTCATCTATCGCCTTTTTCAATCTCTCAAGTAACATGCTACAAAAAAGTTTTCCTGGTACTGACAATAGAGTGATACCACGCCAATTATTGCAATCAGACATATCGCCCTTTTTAGGCAGTTTGAAAATTACACCATCTTTCCACTGTTGTGGTGGGGATTCGCTTTGCCAGATTTCATTGATCAGCTGTAACAAACGTTGTAAGGTGTTCTCATCTGCTGCTTTGAGCATTTCTCCTGAGATTTCATCTTCACCAACAGCTTTGTTGTTCTTCAATTTTTTGGTGGCTGCTTTAATCTCTTCCATGGTGAATGACTCGCAGGAGGCATCCAGTGGGGGCATAGTAATTTCTCCATCCAGGTTCGGAACAGTGTCAGGCTGCGGTCTATTTAATATTTCTTTGAAATGTTCTGCCCATCGTTGCTTTTGAAGGTCATCGGATAACAGTTGATTGCCTTGTTTGTCTTTGATGGGTATATTTGGTGTAGGTGAGTGATTGCATAGTTGCTTCATGATATGGAATACGGCTCTGTTGTTTCCAGTTCTGGCAGCTGATTCGGCGTCGGAGGCCAGGCTGTGAATAAAGTTCTGTTTGTCTTTTCGTGCGCTTGATTTCACCTCTTTATCCAACATAGAGTACTTTTGCTTATGGGTTTCATATGTAGATGTGTCTTTTGCAGAAAGAAGTGTTAGTTTTGCTTGTTTTCTTTCTTGTATCTTCGTCCAGGTGTTATCGCTTAGCCACTTCTTCTTCAATTTTGAGAACAAATGTCTTAGAAGACTTCTAAACATCCACTGGACAGACTTCAGAACCAATTCGCAAATAAGACAAGAGACTAAGCAAGATACAGTATCCAATTTCATAAGAAGACGCCGTTGGAACTACATCGGCCATGTACTCAGAATGGACAAGACAAGACTCCCCTACCAAGCCCTCATATGGTCACCGGTAGGGAAAAGAAAACGGGGAAGACCAAGAGAGACCCTGCGTAGAACCATCATTAGAGAAGGCTCATTCAATGGCCAAGTAAATATCCAAGATCTACAACAGATAGCAGCGAACCGCCAGGCATGGAGAGACAGGACTTCTGCCCTATGCGCCGCCTTAGGCTCAAGAGGAAAGACTAACTAACTTTTATATCCCTTTCGTATCCCTGCATCTCGTATATCCCTTCCTTATCTCCCCGTATCTTTTCTCTCCCTATCTTATCCGCGTATCTTATCTATCGCTATCTTACCTCCATATCTTATCTATTCGTGTCTTATCCCGGTCTCTTACATGTCCTCTCTTATCCCTTTTACTTATCGTCATATCTTATCCCACCTCTCTTTTCCCCAATATCTGTTTTCCCTGTCGTATCATGCCTTTCCACCTCTTTTATTCCCCATTTCTTATCCCAGTGTTTTAACCTCCCTCTCGTACCCATATCTTATACTCCGTCTCTTAGCTCCTCAGCTTATCCTCCCTCCGCGG
The DNA here is from genome assembly GCA_014155875.1 of Cepaea nemoralis. NCBI lineage: Eukaryota > Metazoa > Mollusca > Gastropoda > Stylommatophora > Helicidae > Cepaea > Cepaea nemoralis. The sequence goes on from JACEFZ010011203.1 coordinate 356,678, forward strand.
GCGCGTTAGCGTACCTAATATGGAGCTACTCTGATGTCATGGGAGCGGCCGGAGGAGAGGTCAACGCCTGAGTTCCACATCTGGCTAAGTGAACGAAAACCTGACCACTTATTTCTCCACTCAGGCCCACACAATGTAATGGCCCTATGCGTCGCATATCAGGCTGCTGCTTCGGGTACTATCCCCGCTCTCCAAACCTATCTTGCCTCTTTAACCCTGGTATATAATCCTCACTCTGTTATCTTATCCTCTTTTTTTTTAAACCCCAAAATCTTATCTTTCCTCTCCAGTTTCAACGTTAAAACGTTACTGGAAACATTCTGAAAGAATAACAATAGAATACCGCTCTTTCCTGCCTCTCGTGAACTCTAAAACATTGCCGTGCACTCGACAAGAAGGGGCGACACCGCTCTGGTTAGTCCGCCTGGCTTACATTCGCAGATTCGAACACATCCTAAGCGGTTCAGCAAACGTCTGCGGGCTTGCAGAATCAATTAGCCCCAAGCAGCAGAAGCCAGGGGGCATTAGCCGTGTTGCATTGTCGTTTTGACAGCTCGACTCTCGGCTCGGAAAAGGATTATCTTCTCAGGGACTCGGAGAACATGGCGTAACCACGATCTTACTGTTTCTGGTAGCTGGATGGAGGGTGGGTGAGTGTCTGAGAGAGAGAGAGAGAGAGAGAGAGAGAGAGAGAGAGAGAGAGTAAAAGAAAGAATGTGAGACAGATAGAGAAGGTGTGTGAGTGTGTGAAAGAGCGAGAGAAAGTGTGTCAGGATGGAGACATACAGAATCAGAGAGAGAGAAAGAGAGAGAGAGAGAGAGAGAGAGAGAGCGATAATGAGAGAAACAGAGAGTGAAAGAAAAAGGCAGATAGAGTGTCTGAAAGAGTGTGAGAGAGTGTATGGAAGTGTGAGAGAGACAGGAGGATATATATATATATATATATATATATATATATATATATATATATATATATATATATATATATATATATAGAGAGAGAGAGAGAGAGAGAGAGAGAGAGAGAGAGAGAGAGAGAGAGAGTTAGTTAACGGCCTGTAACCCGCCCAGCCATGCCTGCCACTTGTTCAAATACTTCTTTAACCCATGCTACACGTCGAGCGTTCAACAGTAATATACAGGCAAGCGTCAGACATTGCCTTAGGTACCACACCATTGTGATGATGATGCTGATAAAGCCCCACAACCGACCTAATATGTGCAAGCCTACCTATCTTTATTGTCTTGTTATGTCATCTGTCTGCAAGTATATCACGCACATTTTGTCAGCTCATGAGTTGAAATTACGACCGACAAGTGTTAAAAATGTTTGCTAGAACAACTTTAAGGGAACATTAATGAAGAATATGAATCGTTCAAGCGCCTCAGGAATCACGAAATTATGATGAGAAGGTTGATGATAAAACAACCAGTTTGCTCAATAAGTGGCGAATATCGATTACAGATGTATGTGGCGCCCGCACTCATGCCGCACTGACCAAAACCTCCCCCTGAGATCTGACACCTAGGGAGCCCCATAACTGACCTAATCTTTGCACGCCAACGTAACTGTATTGTCTTGTTATATCATCTGTTTGCAGTCTCACTGTATGTCTGTTCATCTTAATTGTCTGTCTGTCTGTTTGTCTGTCTGTCTACATGACTACCTCCTTGATCAGCATGCAGTAGTTGTCCTGTACAAAACTGTGTCCCTGTAGTAGTCTTTCGAATTGTATGTCTATCATAAGCCAGATGTCCAAACCATGTTACTATCATGTGTAAAGTATATGTCATATCGTATGGTATTCCAGTCTTGGCTTTTCCAGTTAAAAAGTTAGTTGCATATCCTTTACATGACGTAGCATTCAACTCCAGCATTATTTGGCTGTTTGTGATTCCTGGGCAAGTTCACGTTCACTACTTTGCCATTGCTTTCTGAACGACCGGACACTCATATCATCGTATAGAAACCAACGCAAGGAAGTCTGCTTCGAATTCCTCCCCAGCTGTGTTTCGAACGCAGTATGCGGGATTACGAACTGCATTCGTAACATCTTCACTACAGAACCGGCTTTTCTTGGTAGCCTCCTTCAGGAGTGGCTTTTCCAGACATTCATTTATTTGTACATGCTCAAACTTCTTCATTTTCCTTGGTTGTATTTGCCTCAGTAACCAACCTCTCCAGTACTGAGCTCATCTTGATCCTGTTCTTCTTCCGTGCTCAGTGCATATTTACTGCTGCTCTGGAACACTTCAGTTCAGTGGTACATATGTGCATCTGGGCTGATCTTTTCTTTGTCCAAACTTCACACATTTATGTTGTCGCAGGACATGCGCCTGCTGTCAGTACCCTGACTGTTGCTGTTCTGTCTGTTACTGCTCATAAACATTTTAATTGCTGTAGTTTTTTTAGAGCATTTTTTTTTGGGGGGGGGGGGGGGGGGGGGGGGGGGGGGGGGGGTTTCGTTAAATTTATATCAATACTTTTCATCGCTCGCCAGCGGTGAGCCTAGATATTCAAAACTGCTCACTGTCTGTCATTTCTTCCGTTGGTACACAATATGTGTTGACATTTGTGTGTGTTTTTTTTTCTTGTTATTATTAAATTTTTTTTCTTTGAGATATCAATTGTGTTCTTCACTTTTCTCTCGCACTGACTTTTCTTAATTCCCACTGGTGTTCTTATTGGTATCACTGTATCGTTAGCATAGTGAAGCTCAGATTCTTCTATTCTTTCCCTTACCAAAGAATCATTTAGTTCCTTGTCACTATTTTCTTTAACATTCCTTATGTTTTCAGCCTATAAGTGAAAAGACTGACTCCCCGTTCTATATCAAACAAACCTGTTGTTTCATCACATATTCTCACAGCTACCTTTTGTTTCCCATAGTGTTCTTATCATCTTTATTGTAATGAGAATCCTATTTCTTTCATTATGTTTCACAGATCTTCATGTTCTACACAGCCACATGCCTTTGAATACTCCATAAATCAAAAGTGCAGTTCTTCATTGTATTCTGCTTTTTTTCCCCTATACTTTCTTTCATGTTAATTATGTTGTCACGTGCACTTCTATTTCGTCTTAAGCCAGCTTGCGCTATGTTTATGTTTTCTTCTATTTTCTATAAAATCTTGCCATGATTACTTTTAATCAAATGTTGCTTGCGTGTTATCAAGGCAACCGTTCTGTAATTGGTACATAATTTCACGTCACCCCGCTTGCTATTGAGAGAAATGTGTTTCTCATCTTTTCCTTTGGCCATATTTCTGTGTTCCATATCTGTAAGATAACGCGTGATATATATTCACACTTTGTTCTCCACCGCTTTAATCAACTCTGCTGTGATGTTATCACAGCCGGATGATTTCTATTTTTTGAAAGTGTTTATCGCCCACTCAGCTTCATCTGGTGTTGATTCTGGTTTTCTTGTCGGCATTTCATTGTTGACATTTTTGTCTTGACCAACTTTGTGTTGATATGTTTCGCTGCAGTATTCATTCCACCTATTAAGAAAGTGTTTGTGTTCAGCTGTGGTGTCCTCTGTAACATATGACTTAGTTCTTCAGTTTCTGGTCATTACTTTTAGTTCTTTGAACATTTAGTGATCTCGTCCATTTCTCTGGTGTTTTCGATTGCCAAATTCTGATCCTGTAGATTTTGTGTTTGTTTTTCTCTTCTTCAGCGAATCTTAGATTGTAAATGAACAAATTAGGAAGAACATAGAAGCAACAGAGATGTGGTTTTTGAGACGAATGTTACGAATTCCTTGGACTGCCAGAGTAACTAATAACGATTGCCTGAAAGAGGCTAATGAAACTAGAACACTATATACAACAATAAGAAAGAGAGAAACAGCTTTCTTTGGTCATGTGATGAGAAGAGAGGCATTGGAGAACATCGTGACAACTGTAAAGATCGAGGGGAAGAGAGGCAGAGGCAGACCAAGAGAAATGATGCTGGACGGTTTGAGACAATGGCATGGAGGAATATCATCAGCAGAGTTGATCAAGAACACCAAAGACCAAGATCTGTGGAGAGCCATGAACGCCTACGCCAGCCGGCACGTCACTTGATGATGATGATTTTCTCTTCTTGCCTTCTTTCTTATATTTGTTGTTAGGTTTTTGTTTACTGTTTCTCATTGTGTGCTATTCCTGTTGATTTAAAAAAAATCTTTTTTATGTCTTTTAAGTCTAGTCGTATCTTATGATATATGTTCTTCTTTCTTTCGTGACAACGGCAAAGCTGGAGAGGGGGCGAGGCTGTCAACACCAGCATTTTACCGCTGTTGTTGATTTCTTGGCAAGATTACGCTCAGTAGTTTGCCATTACTTTCTGAGCGACCGGCTCACATACTCCCGTAAGTAACCAACTCGACGCGATCCGCTACCGAATCTCGCGCAGCTGTGTTCCAAACGTGGATATACGGGATTACGGAGAAAGTTGTTAACCCTTCACCAGGGAGACCGGCTTTAGCACTATTACCCCTGCATTATTTTTTGCGCTCGCTCGCTTTGAACTCAAACGTAGTCCATACACACTACTTCTAGCAGTGATGGACTGAATGTTGCACGTGGATTAGCTTTTACTATTAACAGTGTCCCTCGCCATCAGTCGAACCAACTTCGACTTCCGAGGTACTTGTAATTTACGTCCCCAAGTCAAGGACGAGAGGTCAACATTTTAGTCCAGCTTCCAGTATAGGGGTTAAACCCCTTACCTCGGCATCAGCACACCGGATGTTTAAGAACACGCGTTCTTATCTGTTCGGCCACGCTGACCTCCCTCCCTTTGGTACTTTTACTTGCTTGCCTTGCGCCATACCCAGTTACCTCTGAGGGTCGACCCAACCTCACCCAAAGAACATCAAAAGTTTCTTTGGGGGTGAAACAGTTCCACCCGGGAAGAAAACTCGCTATGCTCCCTCATATTATCGTGACCTAGTAAAGACAACATCTATCGATTTGACAGCCCTACAATATCATCCTTGGGATTATCGCTCCTTTAGTAAGCCAATACCCCGCTCAAACTACATTTGTAACTGATTGTTTCCGAGCTTGTGAAACCCGCACTAGCTTACTCATAACGGAACCGCACGGAAAAAAAAATTAATGTAACACAAACAGCCAAACTACCATTACCCGGAAACAACAAACAGGGCAAAAACAAACATCCTCCAAGCAGAATGGTGTAGTATAACCGCCAGCTTTCATTTTGCAGTAGTTTCCCATTTTTCAACAAAAACATTTCCGCATCGCGCTCTTTCATGCGTTTGCGTTTTTTCTTCTTTTTTTTTCCAGTTCTGTTTCTGCTGAATATTGTATTTTGTTATACATTAATTACCCGACTGTTCCCGGAAAATCGCCATTCGTTGATCGTTTGCTGCTTCTGCGCATGACCACAGCGTCTTCGGTGCTCTTTAGGTGTCAGCCATGTTTGGAGTAACCGTTTGCCGTGTGTGTAAGTTGGCTTTTGTGGGGGATGAATCCAGTAGTTTGGTCCTTGCCATTGCCACTCTGGCGGCTCAAGAACGAAGCTGATTGTGCCTTCAATGGGCTAAGTTACCTTTTTCCTAAAGGAACTAAACTACTCTTGTCCTAAAGGAACTAAGAGTGCCTGTCCTGTCCTAAACTAAGTAAGCTATCCTTGCCCTAAAGGAACTAAGCCACCATTATCCAACTTTAATGACATTAATGATGTCTGGCCCATCCATTGCCATTCCCTCCTCGATCACAGCCATTTCCGCCAAACGATTGACTTCACATCTGATTGTCCCAGTACCTATACGAAACGTAGCTGGGCTAATTGTGATGTGCACAGTATGTCGATCCACTGGACTGTATAGTTGGTTAGTTGTGAATCCTGCTGAAGATTGTCAGTCTTCAATCTCAAGTCCAGTACATTCACATTCATGTCGTTTCAGTCCGGAAACGTGTTTCTGTCGGAAGATGTAGATGTAGAGATATTTCTTCCGACACAGCACCATCTGAACCAGGTCGGTTGCAGACCTGTCTTTCCCCCTCTCCATACTAAGAAACCAGCGGGTTGTGCACGACCGGCATTGGGACTCCACATCTGTGGACAGGCATGACGATGCTGGGCACCCAGTCTGTGGATAGGTTGCATCACAAAGAGATGCTCCGGGATCTTTTCTATTGTAAGTATTAGCTCTTACCAGCCACCTATCTGGCTAAACCTCACACTCAATCACTCGATCAAGTCAGGTGTTGTCAACACAGTGAAGGTTGGCTGCATTTGACCTCTACCACTCGCTGCCTTTCGTCCTGGTTGTGAATCTGACAGATTGCTGTTAATCTTTCTTTTGATATTACCTTCCCACTGTCTTGCTCTTTCGATATTTCATGGAATTATGAATCTGCGCGGCTCACTACCCACAAAGCCAGCTCCCAGCTCTTCCCTACAGTGTGGTGTTTACTTCTAATGTGGCTGAAAATATTTCACGTGTCTCATTCTTATTTCGCTTGTCAACTCTTTGTTTTTAAATTCCCAGTGTCTCTATAACTCTGTATTTGTTTGTGTTTCTTTGAAATTCGAACTCTTCTTCTATACATTCTTGGTTCCTCTTAAGAAGTGAGTGCGTCACATCTAATTATGCAGTTTTAATGTCAGTATGTCCGACTTCGGCATGCATTAGTGCCAGGTTAGCTTACTCTAGGCAGATTCCATCCAAGGTTACGGGCTCTATCTACTCGTAGGTAGATTTTTATTTCCTATGAATGTTGCCAGACACATGAATGTTTGCGGACGACCAAGCACTAATAGCAAAATCAGAAGCTGAATTACAAGACCACGTGAATAGTCTAAACCAGAGGTTCTCAAACCACGGCCCGCGGGCCACTTGTGGCCCGCCAGCTGTCAGAAAGTGGCACGCGAGGCCTCGTTATTTAATATATTTTAATAATTTCAAAAATGCACTCAGAGCTCCCCGTCAGCATTCGATAATTTACTCTGCTCGTGATTGTTTTCTTCTTCTTCTTCTTCTTCTTCTTCATCTTCTTCTTCTTCTTCTTCTTCTTCTTCTTCTTCTTCTTCTTCTTCTTCTTCTTCTTCTTCTTCTTCTTCTTCGGTATTCCGAGCCATTGAGGTTCTTCGCTGCAGATACAAGCGGTCTCCATTCGTCTCCCTGGTTGACCTTCTCTTGCCAGTCGTTGATTCCAAGTGCTTGTAGGTCTGTATGTATATTATCTCTCCACCAACTTCTTGGTCTACCTCGGGGTCTACGGTCATTTATTTCCTGAGTGTAAGCGAGTTTTGTTTCCCTATTATCTTCCATTCGTTCTACAGTATATGCCCCAGCCATTGCAGTCTATTAGCCTTCATGATACCAGTGATTAGCTGGGACTTAAACAGATCATAAATGTCTTTGTTGCTTCTTCTTTTCCACTCTCCACTTTGTGTATCCCTAATGGGCCCAAAGATGCGTCTTAAGACTTTGTTCTCAAAGGTTTGTAACAAGGCTTCGTCTCCTTTAGTTGTACTCCAGGTTTCAGAGCCATACAGCACAACTGGTCTAATCAGTGTTTTGTATATTGTGATCTTGGTGTTACGAGATAGCGCATTTGATTTTAGCAGATGTTGTAGTGCATAGTATATCTTATTTCCAGAGTTGATTCTAGCTTGTATTTCTTCCCTTATTATGTTGGAGCAGTTGAAGATTGTACCCAAATATTTGTATGTTTCCGTTCTTTTAATGGTCATATTATCTATTTGTATGTGGCCAGAGTTTTTAGCCTTTCCTTCTCTTGACATTACCATATATTCTGTCTTATCTTGTCTGATAACCAGCCCCATTTGTTGAGCTTTTTCCTTTAAGTTGAGTCAATATTTCCAAAATCTGTTGTTCATTTTCCCCTATAATAACTATATCATCTGCATAACCAAGCAGTCTGGATATTCCTTCAATAGCCCATTCCTCCTTTACCTTCCTTACAACTTTCTCTAGAGCCAGATTGTTATGGTAAGATATTATCGAATGCGCCTGTTCAGTTAGCAACGAAACGTTATGAAGAATAGTTACAACTGTAAATTAATTACAGTTTATTTACTTTATTCAGACAGTTATTCAGACTAAAAGACAGTTTATTCCATGCTCAGTCTTCGTAGACTTAGATGGATAGGACATCTTAGGAGGATGGATGATGGTAGAATACCAAAGGATATCTTTTTTGGTGAATTACAGATGGGTAAGAGATCTCAGGGTCGGCCTCTACTACGATACAAAGATGTGTGTAAGCGGGACATGATTGATACAGGCATTGATAATGCACATTGGGAGCAAGTCGCCGCTGAACGTGTTGCATGGAGGGCAAATATCAGAAATGGAATAAAGTCAAAGGAGAAAATTATTGCAGAAAAGTCACAAACCAAGCGTTTGAGACGTAAGATGGTGCATGATGGTGGAAATGACCACGTGTTCACATGCACCCACTGTGAACGGACATTTACAGCTCAAATTGGCCTTATCAGTCACACTCGCTACCGCCATAGGTAAAAGTTATTATGCCTTTTTAAAGCACAAACTATCGTCTGTCAAGACGGCAAGGTGCCAATGATGATGATGATGAAATTAATTACATTAATAGCGATCTTCGAAACTGATTAAACATTTATTGTTAAATGAACTTCTGATTTTAAACCAAAAAATTACCGCAGTGTAGTATTGACATTAAATGCCTTTAAAGTTTTAGAAATTTGTTGACGAAAGTTAAGAAAGGTAAGAATGATATTGCAAGACTTTTATAATCTTATAACGTTGTGGCCCGTTTAACTACCGAAAATAGTAGACATGGCCCTCTGCTTGAAAAGCTTGGGAACCACTGGTCTAAACGAAATGTGTAGGGAACATACCATGAAAATTAGCACAAGAAAAACAGAGGTCATGACTATAACTAAAGAAGAACAAACAACAACAATTCACCTAAACAAACATCCCTTGAATAAAGTAAAGAGTTTCAAGTACCTAGGAAGTATAATATCATCAAATGGCAGATCAGAAGACGAGATTGAAAATAGGTGCAATAAGGCAAACCAACTCATTGGACAAATAGCACTAATACTAAAGAACAAACATGTATCAATAACTACTAATAAAGCTCTTTACAAACACAATCTTCCTACCAACTCAATGCTACCAATGCCAAACCTGGACAATGACAGAAAAAGAGAAAAGAAAAATCACAACAACAGAAATGAGGTTCCTGAGAAGAATACTCAACGTATGAAGAAGAGATAAGATCAGAAATGAAGAAATCAGAACTAAAGTGGGGGTTAAAGCAGCACTAGATTTTATTAGAAAGCAGCAAGTCAAATGATTTGGCCATGCAAGTAGGTTACCAGTCAACAGCATACCACAACAAGCAATGATGTACAGACCAGAGGGAAGCAGAGGAAGAGGCCGACCACGTAAACGTTGGACGGAGGGAATAGTAGAGTCCATAGGAATATCGATATATGAAGCCCATAATCGGGCATTCTCCCGCTGTTTATACTTCACCTCGACACCGCAAGGTACAAGAGGAACATGAAGAGATGAGATGAGATGAATGTTGCCAGGGCAGACACCTTACGGTCTCCTAAGACATCCTTGCTGGAATGGGAGCGTCTAGCTAGTACGCTACCAAGACATCCTTGCCGGCATGGGAGCGTCTAGCCAGTTCGCTACCAAGACATCCTTGCCGGAATGGGAGCGTCTAGCCACTACGCTACCAAGACATCCTTGCCGGAATGGGAGCGTCTAGCCACTACGCTACCAAGACATCCTTGTCGGCATGGGAGCGTCTAGCCACTACGCTACCAAGACATCCTTGCCGGAATGGGAGCGTCTAGCCACTACGCTACCAAGACATCCTTGGCGGCGTGGGAGCGTCTAGCCACTACGCTACCAAGACATCCTTGCCGGAATGGGAGCGTCTAGCCACTACGCTACCAAGACATCCTTGCCGGCGTGGGAGCGTCTAGCCACTACGCTACCAAGATATCATTGCCGGAATGGGAGCGTCTAGCCACTACGCTACCAAGACATCCTTGCCGGCGTGGGAGCGTCTAGCCACTACGCTACAAGACATCCTTGCCGGAATGGGAGCGTCTAGCCACTACGCTACCAAGACATCCTTGCCGGAATGGGAGCGTCTAGCCACTACGCTACCAAGACATCCTTGCCGGCATGGGAGCGTCTAGCCACTACGCTATCAAGACATCCTTGCCGGCATGGGGGAGTCTAGCTACAACGCTACCAAGACAACCTTGCCGGAATGGGAGCGTCTAGCCACTACGCTACCAAGACATCCTTGCCGGCGTGGGAGCGTCTAGCCAGTACGCTACCAAGGCTCCATGGCCTGCAAAGGGAATGAGACAGTGTTCCACAGCGTGAAAATAGAATTTCACACATGAAGTACCGTTGGTCTGTACAAAATATGGGACTGGAACTATACACCCAATACGCCTCAAAGCTAGGAACAAGGCCCTTTACTTTACTACTAAGTGTAAGGCAGATGTGGTCGGGGCCCTTTGAGATCACGTGTATTGGGTGAAAGAACTGAAATATAATCATTGCCTCGAGAGAATGGTGCTGCAGGGAGTGACTGGAGAATCTGGTCGACACACAATTCTCCGCGGAAAGGCCAGACGGACGTGAAATCAGATTGTAACTGGCACCATTAGTATTTGGGACTCTTCGTTGGTTGGTGAAGATGAGAACGGAGCGCAGATGGGGGTGTCACGAGTGCTGTGATGTCGGTTCTGGAGTAACTCAACAACTATGTGGAAGCCGGACACATCACATGACATCGACAGGATCCCTAGCCCCTGAACAGACTTCAACTTCCCGGGCTATTAAAAGATGTTCAGTCCTCTCAGGCTAAAGCACAACAGAATAAAAAGCAACCAATCTGAAAGCGGTTGCAAACTTCTGGAACGCTCCATGTCTGCGTCATCTGTTGGCACCCGGCGCAAGAACAACTAAACCACGAACAGACACATCAAAGGAACTGGTCTCGTGTGAACGGTGGCTTCCCGCTCGGAATTAAAAGAGTTGGCCATCCTGTTTTTGTTTTCTTCAATTCATACACATGGTCTTTGTCGGGACTGAGACAAATCTTGCATTTGTTTGTGGCCAGGCCTGTGTTGATTCGTTAGAGCATGGTCATCAGCTGGCGGGGGTTCTCTTGTGGGGAAATGATGTTAATTAACTCTTTGTCTCAGGCAGTTGTTGCTTGGAAGTACCAACAGAAGATGTTGGTTGGTTGGTTATTTGCTTGGTTTATTGGTTGGCTTGGATGGTTGGTTAGTTAGTTAGTTGGTAGACTGTTTGGTTGTTTGATTAGTTAGTCGGTGGGCTGGTTGGTTGTTTGGGTGGTTGGTTGGTTAGTTAATTGGTAGACTGGGTGGTTGTTTGGATGGTTGGTTGGTTAGTTAGTTGGTTGACTGGTTGTTTGTTTGGATGGTAAGTTGGTTAGTTAGTCAGTTGGTTAACTGATTGGTTATTTGGCTAGTTCTTTGGTTGGTTAGTTAGTTGGTTAACTGATTGGTTATTTGGCTAGTTCTTTGGTTGGTTAGTTAGTTGGTTAACTGATTGGTTATTTGGCTAGTTCTTTGGTTGGTTAGTTAGTTGGTTAACTGATTGGTTATTTGGCTAGTTCTTTGGTTGGTTAGTTAGTTGGTTAACTGATTGGTTATTTGGCTAGTTCTTTGGTTGGTTAGTTAGTTGGTTAACTGATTGGTTATTTGGCTAGTTCTTTGGTTGGTTAGTTAGTTGGTTAACTGATTGGTTATTTGGCTAGTTCTTTGGTTGGTTAGTTAGTTGGTTACTGATTGGTTATTTGGCTAGTTCTTTGGTTGGTTAGTTAGTTGGTTAACTGATTGGTTATTTGGCTAGTTCTTTGGTTGGTTAGTTAGTTGGTTGACTGATTGGTTATTTGGCTAGTTCTTTGGTTGGTTAGTTAGTTGGTTGACTGATTGGTTATTTGGCTAGTTCTTTGGTTGGTTAGTTAGTTGGTTGACTGATTGGTTATTTGGCTAGTTCTTTGGTTGGTTAGTTAGTTGGTTAACTGATTGGTTATTTGGCTAGTTCTTTGGTTAGATAGGTTCTTTTTACGGTCGCTCGCATTGAACCCAAGCGTAGTCTATACACGTACTACCACTTCTAATGCCCTGGACTGGTTCTTATGTGTGCATTAGCTTTCCCTATTACTAGTGTGCCTTGCCATCCCGCGAACCCACTCCGACTTCAGAGGTAGTTAGTTGGTTGACTGGTTAGTTGTTTGGTTACTTAGTGGTTAGTTGGTTCTCCGAATTGTCTGAAACCTGAAAGAGGCTTGCGTCTGTCTTAACAGAGTGTCGGTTGGTCTGTACAACATGGTTCTAGCAGCGTACGCCCGATGCGTCTTGAGGAATGCAAAAGGGTCCTGTACTTTTTTAAACTTCTTGTATAGCACATGATGTTGATGATGACATCTGGTAAACTGTGTGTTGACATGTGGTGGAATTGTCATTGATTTGTCGATCTAAAGCGGTGAGTATCAGATTACTTTTACCAGCCCTGATCCGTAATTTACTTTTAAAAAATGAACTCGCACAAAAAAGACGGCTTTGAGCGCCTGTAAAGAGTTAATTCCCACAAGCAGGTGACCGGAATAAATCCGCTCATCTCTCGACACGGTACTGACCCACAAAAACATGCCGGCTTGGGTTTCACAAGCCGCCACTGTTGCATGGGAGAAGTTCTCACGAGGGCCTGGGAGCCAGGCGGTGAGGCAAGCATTCTGTTATGACTCAAACATTGCCTTCATCAAAAGACCATGCAACCCGTCACTGAATTAACAAACCGTTACCTTTGGTGAAAGATTTAGTCAAAGAATGTAAATATATTCCAGGAAATCTCTTCTCCAACCTGGCACTTCCAGTCAAGCTAAGTAGATTCTCAGCTTGCGATTGTTTCGTTTCAAAGTCAATTGAGACAGGTTTTTGCAATAAAATGACGCCACAATCGCTTTTGTTTCTGTCCACTGTACGGTAATGGCATCTGCCTGCCTCGTGTTGTTTTGTTTTCTGGCGCTTGCGTTTTGCATTCTGCCTTGTTTGTATTGTGGCATATGGTGCGATGCCGGCTGCTATTTGTTTAAACAAAAGAGGGTACATCTTCTTTCGGCATTGAGAATAATTGGGAAATCAGATGGCGGGAAGTTTACGCTTGGCTGGCGTTTGTTTGATCAGGCTGAAGCGGTTTTGGAGACAACAGCTTGGGTGTACGGGGCGGTGCACCGTAGCCGTGTGTGTATTGAAATGTTCTGATTACGCTTCTGTCTTTAGGCGAAATTGTGGGAATCTCCCGAGACTCTCAGAAAAATAAGATGCAACTATTTTTTGCAATGTGAGCACAGAAGCCACAAACAATATGTTGCACGATTTATTGCCTGGCAAATTTCGCTGCATCTCGTTAGGTGCATACTGCAGTTAGGTATCATATGAAGTGAATAAATGAATAATACCACAGGCAGAAATACCACTTGTTCAATAAACTAAAGCTAGGAGACGCTGATGAATATAACTGTGGAATCGGTAAAATGACAGCTGAACATTTGTTGCAAGTCTCCAATATATACAGAACAGAGGAATTCATTGTGGCCTACACCGGCTCTATTTGAGAACACACTCTATGGAGATGTCAACAAGCTGAAGTTTACTACTGCTGTCTTTAAATATATCCAGGCTGACATCTGAAGATGTACGAAGAAGGGGAAACATGATCAGGTTATTCAGAGACAAGCAAACATGACATCCACGATTGCTCAAATCTGCAGCGTTGATTTGTTTGAGTGGGAACACCCAGTTCCACGTCATTTGCCATGAACATCGCAATATCCAGAAGTACGCTAGAATAAATATGATGGCCAAGGGGACGTGATAAGAAAGGAAAGGCAACTTGAGAATGCGCAAAGCCAGAAACAAGATTGATATATCTATGGAACACCGGTTGCCACGAATTGAAATTATCATCGTAAACTGCCGATGATTATTATTATTTTGGCTGTTTAATGTGTTAAATGATTCCTCTGGTGTAATTCGGCTGTAGGATGTCGTGGCACCTGGCAGTTTGGCGTGTGGGTGTGTGTGTGTGTGTGTGTGTGTGTGTGTGTGTGTGTGTGGTAGGGGTGTGGGAGGGAGTGTGGGGATGGATCGAGTGAGGGTTGCAGGCCCCGAGTGTCTGAGAGGGTTGATAAGGTTAGTGCAAGGCTCGGGGATTGATAAGACAGGGGTGTTTTTACTCAAATTTTTTTTTATCTTCTTTATCAGAACAGGATATGCGTGCGTGGGTGGATTAAGTGGGGTGTGTGTGTATGTAGTGGGGGGACCAAAAACACCTACACACATATGTACATGCAAATTATATATATATCATGTGCCTTGCCGGAAAGCGCGAACAGTCATGACTTGCCATTTCACTCGATCAACAGAGTCGTGGATCAGCTCAGTGTTCCTGTTTCGACCATGCCATGTGGCCAAGCCATCCAGGTATTTACTTCTTGGTCTTCCCCTTGATCTGTTCCCTTCGATCTTGCCAGTTGTTACTAAGTTCTCCAATCCATTTCTTCTCATAACATGTCCAAAAAATTTGACAGCTAGGTCTAATTTCTCTAATCAGTTTACGATTTTCATTTGTCTCCTGTAGTACTTGGTCATTGGTTTTTCTATCTGTCCATGGTATTCTTTGCATTTTCCTCAGAAACCACATTTCTGCAGCCATCAGATGCTTTTCAGCTTGACTGCTCATTGTCCAAGTTTCACATCTATACAAAAGAACAGGCTCTATGTAGCACCTCAACATTCTTTTTCTCGTTTCAATTGACATCTTTTTATTGGTCAGTATGTTTTTCATCTTGCTAAAAGCTACTTTCACCATGGCAATTCTTGTTCTAATCTCTACAAGGCATCTCCCATCAGATGTTATGACTGTCCCGAGATAATTGTACCGATTCACTTGTTGAAGAATATTCCCATTTACTTGTATATTACATTGTGGTGTTTCGTTCTTCCTAGTGACGACCATAATCTGTGTCTTTTTACAATTTAATTCTAATCGCAGTTGTTCTCTGTGTGCAACAAACGCATCTACTATTTGTTGCAGATCCTGCTCATTGTCTGCAATGAGTACTGTATCATCTGCATATCTAATGTTATTGATGCTTCGTCCTCTAGTGATAATTTCATTTATAACTTCTACATTTCTGAAAATTCTGGAGACATTACGCATCTCTGTCTCACACCTCTCTTAATAGGCTGATATTGTCCCACTTCATTATCAATCCTTAAGGTAGCTTGTTGTTTCCAAAATATGTTTTTTTTAAATGTCTAATGTCTTTCCCATCAATTTGTAGATCTGCAAGCATATCTACCATGTTGACACGTCTTACTCTATCGAAAGCCTTTTGTGTAGTCATTAAAGCAAAGATGTATATCTTTGTTTACTTCTATAGAACGTCCAATAGCGAAACAGAGAGAGAGAGAGAGAGAGAGAGAGAGAGAGAGAGGAGAGAGAGAGAGAGAGAGAGAGAGAGAGAGAGTTTGAAATCGAAAATAACTGGTCGATGAGGCCGCTTCCCAGGCTAAGCCTAAAAATGAGACAACCTACCCAGAAAAAGAAACCGCTACCTCCAAGGGGACTTGAACTACTGACCACCAGGTCGACGGGCTGCTGGCTGGCTAGGCGCTGCCCTGTCACGCCTTCCGTGTGTAAGTATCAAGTGTACAGTTAGTATCATAGCAGATACAGCCGTTGAGGTGGGAAGCATATATTCTAGGTCTTGACTTATGGGGTTGGGTGGCCATTTCCTTTCCTCGTCCCCTTTTCTCCTTATATAATTCCAATAAATTTATTAAAATTGTCTGGCACCCATTTTTATGAGGCTGGGTCGACCCCAGAGCTGTAGCAGTTATACTGTTATTACTGTTATTTACTGTCAATATAGTACCTTGTGGTGTATGGCAGGGTGGTCTTTGAACCTGAGGAATTATGGCCGCCTGGCTAGTGCAGTCGCCGCGAACTGTGCAGGTTAGGATTCTCTTGTTGCCCCCGACAGAAAAAAAAAATCCGCACCTTACCGAGGATTCGAACCGGGGTCTCCTGAAGGAAAATCCGGCGTTCAAGCCGCTCGGCCATAAAAACCAACAACCAAAAAAAAATTAAGATCTGCCGCTATCGTGGATTGAAAGATTAACCACTAACTTGACAGGAAAGTGCACCGACCACTATGCCATCAAGACTTGCATGAGTTGGAAATATCCCCCTCCCTACCACCTTTCAGGTACATGATGCAGATGTAAATATGTGCAGTTTAATTTCTTATTAACAAATATATATATGTACAGCGCGGATGATGAATTCTCCCATTCCAGCAGTTGTTTCACATGCTCGAACGTATTTGCACACGCTTTAACTCCCCTTTACCAATACCTGGCTATGTATGTCCTAACTCCTAGACCCCATCCTTTCATACGAATTCCCCCCTCTCTCTCCAGATTAACACATACTCGACTCCATTACCTTCATTGCTAATCTGCCCGCTAATTCATTCTTCCCGCGCCATCTGCGTCTGCATAACCGTTGTGTATTTTTCTAGAAAACACAGCAGCCCGTATCTTTCTCTCCAGTTCCTCCGGACCCGCGTAAACCTTTGCCGCGGATCCACGGAAGTTCTTTCAAGACACCGAAAACTTCAACACCATCAAGGCGAGATTACCTATATAATATTTAGTGATGGCGAAACCAGAACCGTGAAATGAGTATTAATTTAATGTTCGCTTCTTCATCACTAGAGAAGTTAGAGAGAAAAAAAGTCGAGATGTAGAAAGTGCGTGATAGCTTTTTATGGAAAATGCATTTTCCACACTTGGCAGAGTTTTATGAAATTCATATGCGAATCACATTCATTTTGCTGAGGCGGTTTTTAACGGACAAACAAGCAGTGTTTAGATTGCGCAGCTGCACAATGAACTCAATATTTCTGTACAGGCAAGCTGGCAACAACTGGTGTTGACTTGCGGTGAGTCGAGAACCGACGTCACTGCACTTACAACATTCCCATACGTGCTCCGTACTCATCTTCAACAGCCGGCGAAGAGTGTCTGTACTTATGGTACCAGATGTGGTTTGATTGTGTGTCCGTCTGGTCTTTCCTCGGAGTACTGAGTATGCCGAACCACTCTCTCTAGGCTATGATGGTTTATCTGTTTTCTAAACTATACACGTGATCCCAAAGGGCGTAGCAACGACTGTCTTATCGTGCACCAGTACCCCACCAAACAGTGCAGACCCAGCCAATCTGTCCGTCTGCTCGTTCCCCACCACACCAGAATGTCCTGGGGAAAATATCTAACAGAAGGTTCCTGTCTTACTAGGTCTTATGAACGTGCTCCATGGCGACTTATAGTACAGACAGCGATCAGAGGTAGATATATTAGAAGATGGGGGTTGTGCGTGGCAGATAAAAGGTTGTTGTGTATGAAGTGGGTGTGTGTATGTGTGGTATATATAGGTGTGTGAGGGTATGAAAGGGGGGACGCCGGAAGGGATGTATCCGTGTATCTGACGCCCGCCTCTAAATGTGTCAGCTTGTCTTCCGTCCCGTCTCAATTCTTACCTGCAGGTGTGTCGTCTTCTGGATTATTGTGTTTTATGCCACACGTTTCATCTGTGGCATTGCGGTAAGTGAACTCAGTTTCAGTTCTCCGCCACACCAGGTCGAGGATTCGAAATCTGCCGCAGGCCATTTGATAACAGATTGTTATGCGTTGATTTCGATGACACGAAAGTCGGCCGTTCAGACAACAATGGCAAAGTACTAAACGTAAATAGTCTGGTAAATTATAAACTGTAAATAAATGCTGCGGTTGATTGCAACGTCCTGTGAAAAGGATACGCAACATCCACCCTCTCTCTCTCTCTCTCTCTCTCTCCTCTCTCTCTCTCTCTCTCTCTCTCTCTCTCTCTCTCTCTCTCTCTCTCTCTCTCGTTCTCTCTGCTTCCATTACGCATACTCTGACACACTCCCTCACTCTCCATGGCCCTCTCACTCTCTCACTGACACTCTCTTTCACATCCCCTCCCTGGCAGTATCGAGCACTGTCTGGTACACACTGATGTACTGGCTCCACCCCGCAGCTGTACTGGCTCCACCCCACAGCTGTACTGTTCGGCGAGACAATCACCCTACAACTGCTAGGGACAGAACCAGGATCTGTATCTCCGCAGGCAAACACACTACCTGCTCTATCACCGCAACCCCTTTATAGCAGAGCTTTTGCATTTTGGACTTGCCTGGCCAGCTGTCATTTCGTCCTGCTCTTAGAAATGTCCAACTACAGTGAGATCTGTAACGGACGTCCAGGACTTGTCCTATTGACCGTGTTCAATGAGGCGGGCATCTGTACCAATGTGTAAAGATGTTCATGTTGTACGTGGAACCGTGGACATGGACGTTGGGGCTTGGCACTTGGACGGTTACCTCTACACAACCCCAAACAATTTCTTGCTTGCAGACAATACATTTCCAGATTATCAAACCTGCCCACAAGAAGACACATGCGGGCGATTTAGAAGCAGAACTCATTTCGTTGGTATTTCATACAATGGTATGAGTGCCGGTCGTTCAGAAAGCAATGGAAACTACTGAGCGGAAACTGCCAAGAAATCACAAACAGCCAACATAGGCTGGGGTTGACTGCAGCTTCCTGTAAGGATACGCAACTAACTTAACCTTTAACCTACAAGAAGAACATTTAAAGCGAGTGTGAATCTGATATACGTACGTTGAACCTTGTTGGTATTATGCAGTTTGTGCACTGTACTGACATTCTCTGTCTGTAATCCGTGGCTGTAGAGTGAGAGTGTGAAGCAACACGGAGCGAATCACTGGGACCCGTTCTACAGGATCCACGGTAGCGCGTTGTCCTGCATGCCTGCTTGCCGGACGGAGGGTCACAGTAGCGTGTTGGCCAGCATGCCAGCTTGCTGGACGGAGGGTCATGAGTTCGAATTTGCATGGAGACGAAACTTTTGAATGAACCTGGGCACCCAGCCTAAAATAAATGCCAGAATATCTCCTGGGAAATAAAGGCGGTCGACTTGATATTGACCACTTCACCCGACAAATGTCCATCTGTCTATACAACTATGGAGCTAGCATGGTGTACCAAACACGGCTGGATATGTGCAAACTTGCTCCTTTATTTACTTGTTACATTATATCAAGTCCATTTAGGCCTACGGTTTACATTCTGAGAGCCCATTTGGCCTTACTTTTTACATTCTGAGAGCCCACTTGGCCTTACTTTTTACATTCTGAGAGCCCACTTGGCCTTACTTTTTACATTCTGAGAGCCCACTTGGCCTTACTTTTTACATTCTGAGAGCCCATTTGGGCTTACGTTTTACATTCTGAAAGCTCATCTGGGCTTACTTTTTAACATTCTGAAAGCCCATGTAGGCCTACTTTTTACATTTTAAGAGCCCATTTGGGCTTACTTTTTACATTCTGAGAGCCCATTTGGGCCTCGTTGTTTGTGTTCAGTGAAACACCGTTAAATATTTCTGCATGCGACCGTTAATCGGACCAGCCGCTGGGAACTGATCAAAAATAGACAGAGGAAAGGAGACCACATGGGAAAGTCGACATAGAACACGCAGACAAGAGGTGTTCGAGTGCAGCTTACGCATCGCCCCTCAAACACCAGTCCCTCCGCTCCCGCACCAAGTGCTCCCTCGGGTGCGGGTCCCGGAGTACGGAGCTGGAAAGTAAATAAAGATGCAAGAATTCTTGATAGAAAAGGTGCGGGTTTGTTTCCTTGCCTTGTCTTGCCGTTTGCTAAGAATATCTTTGTGTAATATAAATACCCGGCGGTTTGTCGAATGGGGCAACTGCAGATGTCATCCGGTGGCAGAGATGTATTCCTTCTGCGGTGCTCACAGACCATGACGTTCTCTGAGATGTGGCTCCAGTTTGCCAGGGGTCAGCCTTGCACGCCGAGCCCGAGCCTGGCTGATGTCTGACACTAGCAACTCTGTTGTTTCAGATTTAATGCTGGGAAAATTCCACAAAAAGGGCGAGGATAAACAACAGCAGCAACAGGCATTCTGAACGTCAGAAGGCGATTTTAAAATAAAGACCGGCTTTGTTCTGGAAATGTGTTAGCGGGTGTGTCTCTTCCCGCTTGTGGCATTTTCTGACGCCTATGATAATGTTATTATTTGTTGATTATGTGTGCATATGTTGCCAATGTCTGTACATACACAAGCAGTCTTTGTACTGTCCGGAGTATATAGTTAACGAACGAACGAAATTTATTTTCGAAGGGTTAAGAATTGGGCAACGCAGGCTCGTCTGGCATTCTGTCCTTCTTATCTCCAAGCTCTCATACATCATTTCATACATACACTACGCGTGAGGTTAATCTTAAAAAACAATTCCAGAAACTATATATGTATTATAAACGCATGGAAAATGTGCAATCATCGCTAATGCATGACTCACTTAAACTAATTTTTGACATAGTCGTTATAATTAGCTTCAGTTTTGATCGATTAGCTAAGGAATGAGCAAAAGAAGAATATCCGGATTTTCCCGTTACGTACCACCAAAAGAAAAGAATGATGAAATCAGTCAAAAAGCCACCAAAACCTGCTCAATTCGACTACCACGTTATGGACAGACCAGAACAAGTCATTATTATGCGCCTCAGAACAGAATACAATAGATTACGCAACCACATGTAGACAAAATTCAAGATTGGTGAATCAGCTATGTGCACAC